>CM052712.1:40468271-40634756 GCA_028551405.1 Uromys caudimaculatus | reverse complement strand
CCTCTCCTCTCCTCTCCTCTCCTCTCCTCCCCTCCCCTCCCCTCCCCTCCCCTCTTCTCTCCCCTCCCCTCCCTTCCCTTCCCCTCCCCTTCCCCTTCCTTCCTTCCCTCCCTCCTTCCCCCTCTCTCTTTCTTTTTTTCTTTCTCTTTCTTTCTTTCTTTCTTTCTTTCTTTCTTTCTTTCTTTCTTTCTTTCTTTCTTTCTTTCTTTCTCTCTTTTTCTCTTTTTACCTTCCAAAACAGCTTTCCCTCTCTCCTCTCCTTCCAGTACCTATTCCCCATGCAGTCCTCCTCCACTTCTTTAGAAAAGGGCTGGTCTCAATGACTATCAACCAACCATAGCATATAAAGTTGTAGAAAAACTATGCACCTGTTCTTCTATTAAGGATAGAGAAGGCAACCCAGTAAGCAGAAAAGGTACTAAAAGCAGGCAACAGGGTCAGAGATAGCTTCTGCTCCCAGTGTTAGGAGTCCCACAAGAAAATCAAGCTACACAACTACAACAATTGTGCAGAGGGTCTAGGTCAAACCTATGCAGGCTTCCTGGTTGAAGGTTCAGTCTCTGCAAGCCCCTACAGGCTCAGGTTGGTTGATTCTGTGAGTTTTCTTGTGGTATCCTTGGCCTCTCTGGTTCCTATAATCATTTCTCATCAATGTGATTACCCATTCTGCCTAATATTTGCTGGGTAAAGCCTCTCTGATAACAATTTGGGTAGACTCCGGTCTATAAGTATAGCAGAATATGATTAGAAACGATTTCATTGAGTCTATGCAGTCTCTTGCTCCTGGCCCTTTGGGCTGTATCACAGGTGGGCATCCTCTCATGATATGGGCCTCAATCTGGGCTATTTGTTGGTTGGCCACTCCCACAAATTTCTGTGCCACCCCATGCGCTGGGTAGTATTATGTCAACTTAACATAAGCTAGAGTTATCTGAAAAGAGGGAACATCAATTGAGAAATGCTTCCATAAAATCCAGCTATAAGGCATTTTCTTCATTAGTGATTGATAGGAGAGAACACAGTCCATTATGGGTGAGGCCATCCCTGCAGCAATGGTCCTGGGTTCTATAAGAAAACAGGCTGAGCAAGCCATGAGGCGAAAGCCAGTAAGTAGCAGTCTTCTGTGGATTCTATTTCATCTCCTAGCTCCTAGTTCTTGTCACGTTTGAGTTCTTACCCTAAATGTATTTCAATAATAGACTACAGTATGCAAGTGTAAAACAAATAAAACCTTTCATTTCCAACTTGCTTTTGGTTGGGGTGTCTAATCACAGCAATAGAAAACCTAACTAGGACAGTGTCTATGTCCATAACCCTACTATTTAGTTGTGTGTGACTGAGGCAGAGACAAACTGAAACCTTGACTAGTCAGCCTAGCCAAGAATATGATCTGCTTAGTTTCTATGATTTTAATTATGTGTTTACAGTATCAGCCCATTTCAGCTCTTCTAAGAAGTAAAATCACGGATATGTACCAAGAATCAGAAAGAAGGTGAGCTTCCCTACTCACTGTGGAAATGGGCAAGATTTGAGGAAAAATAAATTCCAAGGGAATGCTATAAATTAATGGTATATCACCAAATAGGAGGTTAGTAACTGAAGGTCAGCAGTAAAATAGGGAATACTATACTACATATTATCCCAGAATGTTCATTTACTTTAAATTATCATTGACTTAAATTTGTACCTTTAGATAAACACATGCTTTATCCACAAAACTGGTTGACTAGGGGTAGGTGGATCTGGGCAAGAGTTAAGAAGGTGATGAATATGGTTGAAATATATAGTATAAAACTTTCAAAGAACCAATAAAAGAAAATGATTAAGAAAGGGAATTCCCCTACATACAATAATATTAAAAACAACAACAATAACAAGAGCAGCAACAACAAAAAACCCAGTTTCTTTAGATAGTTAGTTTTACTAGTTTCACTAGTAAATGGGAGATCCAAAAGTCCCTGGAAGAAGACACAGTCATGGACAAAGGTTAAAGGTGATAATTAATTTTTGCCTTGTCAAATAAGACCATAGTGCTTTCAGAAATCTTAGACAAGTCTGGGCCTGGTAGTGTAGCACTCAGCACTCAGGAGGCAAAGGCAGGTGGATCTTAGAGAGTTCCAGGACAACAGGGACTATAAAGACAGACCCTGCTGAAGAAATAAAGAGAGAGAGAGAGATTTCTTAGGTCATTCTTCACCATCTTCCCTCTCAAACCTGTTCTGAGATCCATTTTGAGATCCTATGGGAGGATTTTTACCTTTTAAAATCCTAAGGTGGTTGAGTTGCTAAAACCTGATAAGGGAATATGCCCATGATTTCAACAGGAAATAAGTGAATGCTATCAGAATCTTGGGCTACAAACAGCTACAGAATCCCCCCTCCTCTATAATAGTAGCTAGAGTTCCCCAAAAATTGAATATATGGGTCCTGTGTTTAGATAAATTCAGAAGGCACTAGAATCTCAGCATAGAAACCACTTATCAAGACTACCGGTTAATGGTAGCTTCATAAAATAGGCAACACTATTTGGAGGCCAACAGAATGACTCTTCACAGACATTAGGTCCCAGAGGCTAGCACCGAACTAACTAGATTTGGAGGGAACAAGTGTAGGTCCTTGTTCCAAAGAGTCTCATATTTCTTTAAATATATAAATAACTTCAGAAATTAGCATAACCAGAGGCTATAAATGATTATTTGCTGTGCTGTGAGGTAGAGCTGCATTCATGGGAGGTCCACGGAGGGGGAAGATCTCTGCGATTATTAGTAAGGCCAATTTATAAATGACTCAATTTGGATGCCCACTCTGGTACTTTGCCATCTGCTTTAGAAAGAATTTCCTTCCATTATGTAAAACACTGGATCGTGGGGTGTTGCTTCTATTAATGGATGTTTTTGCTGCTAGGGAAGCCTCATGTGCTCCATCTCAAGTTGAGCCTCAAAGTCAGATTATATTAGATACATTGGTAGCCGCTCGGCAATTCTCATCTATCAACAGATGTCTGGGTAGAGCACTTTTGTGTAGAGAGCCTTTGGAGGAAGTTAGAGCTAAAGAAACTCACCAGTTCCTTTAGAGACAAAAACACATAAGGCACACACTTTCCAATCCAATCTTTATGGCTGAGCAGGAGACCCACAGTTCAATTTCAGACTGTTTCTCGGCATGTAGAATCTGTTACTCCTGAAACTTCAAAATGTACATATTTCCCCCAAATGAGATCTAAGTCTGTTGAGTTAATTATCATACAATTATAGCAATGGAGAAGAAAACTCTAATCAAACGTGAACAGCTTGTCTAACTATTAACCAGACCGTGGTGAACCATTACTTAGCTCTGACTTGCATGATCCATCATATAGACTCGGCCCTCTGTGAACAAATGTGTAAATGAGTCCATGGCCATTTAAAACTGAGAGGCCCAGTCACCTGGGATCTTCTGATTGTCTTTAAATTGTTTAGTCATTATATTTTACTGGCAAGAAGTTATTATAGCAACCTTCCAACTTCCCCCTGTCTTCCTGCAATGGGAAAGGGTGGGCTGCACATCACATGAAAGAGAAAGATGTAGCTTCCTGGGACTCTGACCTACTAACATGGTGATTTGTTTGAAAACATCTCTGCTTACATATTCCCTTAAGCTACTAAGAAGCATTAGAAGTCAAATGCCTCTGGATAAATATCCTTTCAAGGAAGATCCCAGAGTCCAAAGCATCTAATTCAAATATCTTTTAATGTAAGTCCCATTTTAGCTGTCTTCAGGCAAATTCAAGTTACTGCCAATATAACAGGCATCTAATACAAAAAGACTCAGGTGTGGCATAATAAACTTTTGCGTACAGTCTGAAATAAAGGAGGTCGGTCTCTACCAAAATGGGGGCATGAAAACCTACTTTAGTCTTATTAAATAGGGCTATGGGCTGTTAACCAGATTGAGATTTAGAAACAAGAGGCTAAAACAAGAAAAGCAGACTCAAGAGGAGGGTATGACTCAGCTCTCAAGTTAAATAATCAGTCAATGGGCATGTTTTATCCCTGGCACAGTGAAAAGTATCTGTCCCACCCAGTACCAGCAGAGCATGTGTTCACTGTAATCCGTTTTACACCCAACTTGCTTTTATATCAGCCATGAGGGGCTGAGAGTCATTGGCTTCTCAGGAAAAACAGGAATGGGCCCATGTTCTATGATACTCTTGGCATCACCTACCGAGTTAGTGTTCAGGCTGATCAAATGTGGAGAAGACTCATCTATCTCACTTTGGCAGAGTAGGGTGTTTAGAACTGGAGTCAGGGAGCTGGCTTAATGCATCAAACACAAGGTTGATTACTCTAAATAATCTTGGGGACTGAAAAAATACATCAAAATAACATTTTGGGTTTCTCTTGTCCCCTGGGACAAAGAGAGGTGATGGGGGAGGTGTGGGGCAAATGTGGAGGTGAATCCCTGCTGCTGACGTTGTGACTTTGCCAAGGCAACCACCAAGGATAACAGCCCCAAGGGCCCTATCTATAAACAAACAGACTGCTCCCAGGAAAATATCAGTCTCATAAGACCAATATGAGCAAATATATTGTGTCCTTCCTTTCTCCACCCTAGCTGTCTGCTGAGAAAGGCAAACATCTTGGGAATAAGAACTCAATTGAAGGTGGATATTTCAGGATGTACTGAATGTCAAGACTTACTTTCGAATTTTACCTTGCTTCCTGTTAAGCGGGTTTTTTTCCCCCACAAAAGCTGAAAATTAGCTTTTGAAGAAATCCCAAGTTGAGGTTTGCATGGGGAGAAAATGTCTATTAGAATGAAGTTCATAAAAAGATGCCAGACAAAAGCTGAGCAAAAGTCAAGTTCAAAAGTTACAGAACAGGAAGTATGAGAGTTGTGCGTCGAAACGACAAAGTCTACAGCAAAGAAGAGGGAAGAGATGGAAAGGAACGAAGACGGATGGTAAACCCCAGAGGAGGATGAGAAAGAATTAGCCAGAGTGGGTTCAGGCTGAGAGTTGGAGTAGTCAAAGATTCCAGAAGTGTGCCAAGTGAGTCTCTAGAGAGCTGCCTGGCAGAAGGACAGGTTGATCTTTTATCCTCACGTTGAACCTATTATTGATGAGTCCACTTTCTGGTGTATCACAATGTAGGTACTTCCTGAAGAAAATGAGATAGAGAATTCTTACAAAACAAGGTTGCCTGGGCGAAGGTCCACATACACACCTTCTACTTAGAAACAAAGGATAGGGCCTCAGGGGAAACTAATGGCCCAGATGGCAGTGTGAGTGTCTTATCTTTAAGGAGCTGAGACTCCATAAGTATTGGTTGCCAGAGGTTACCTCTCAGCATTGGAGGAACCCATCATTGTTCCTAACACCAGGACTCTGAGTTTTCTTAGCTCAGAATAGGCAAAGTTCAGTTCATCTGCATTGTATACTCTGTAGATGTGGGCCAGCTAAGATTACAGGAGCTTCCAGAGATATCTATTCACTGTTTCAGCCACTGTTGGCAACCTTTTCCCCTGACAAATATACCTGCTGGAATTGAGAAAACTGTTGTTGATGTAGTGATAAAAAAAAGAAACAAACAACAATAACAATAGCGAGCCCTTGAGATTACAACTAAACAAGAATACTGCAAAAGAAACAAATCAGATTTGTTTAAAGGGCCAAAAAAATTCTAGGATTGGTGAGCTCTTCCAGTGTAGATTTTTTGTCTACTGCCCAATAGAATTCCCCAGCAAAGGCTAAGTCACCAAATTTAGCAAAATTTTTGCCCTTTGATATTTTTAATAAATAGTAGAAAATGTGTTTAAATAGACACGTAAGAGTCCATCTCCACAGCGTCTTTTGTATTTCTCTATCAATTACCTAAGTTGGTCAACTTATCAATCCTGATTTCTACAACATGCCCTCAGTCTGGAAAAGGTTCTGGTGATGAGGCCCCTCCTTTTCCTTGTCCTCATTAGTAGTAGTGTTTTGTCTATTCTTATTCCCTTCTTTTCTTATAAATCACATTGGCACTGAATAATTGAATTACTTTAGTTATATTGTATTAATTTAAAATAGAGCTTTTCAGTGAAAGTGGCACCAATAGTACCTTGCCTAAACATTGTTCTAGGGGAAACACTTGTCTTGTATAAATTATCTTCCCTAGCTTCATGTAACTATTCATGTAATTGTTTCTATAGCTATTAAATATGTGTAAAAAATAATCTTTGTGCTTCAAAGAGTTAAGTGCAGTTCTCAAATTTTCACAGTTAGGAAGTAGTGGAATAGAAACCAGGATACAAAGAGATTCTGAGCTGGTAGGGTCATGGCCAGGAGGTGGGAGTAGTCGTCCCAGGGGGTGCCTCCTCTCCCAGAGTTGAAGAGTGAGGAGGAAAAGCACTGTATCCAGCAGTTTACAGTGGCAGAAGTGAAGTCCATGTTCCGAGAAGTCCTTCCAAAACAAGGGCAATTGTCTGTGGAAGATGTAACCACAATGGTGCTGTGTAAACCAAGCTTTTATCCTTAAAATCTTGGACTCTGGAAAAACTGGAGAAAATGCAGCAAGCAGCACAGGGTACAGTCTGTCAACAAGAAATGGCAGAAAAGACAACTGTCAAATAACCCAGTAACCACTACCACTTTAGGGGACACAGCATTTTAACCCCTAACTGTTTGGATAACTAGAAACTATTCTGCATCTGTAGGCTAGAAATACTTAAGCTGAACATTTAAAATTTTAAAACACAAAATTTGGGTGTTTAAACATTGGTTAAAAGGAAAACTTTGAACCAAGTTTTATAGAATTTTGAAAGTTTTTAAATTATAAGTTTCTCACCTTATTCACCATACCTATTGTTATAAATGTAAGAAATTAAATGCATCTTTTATGGATGAAAGATTTGTTTATTAGAAACCTGAATCGGAAAATAAACTCTAATGTGAATACATTGTTAGGCTTGTACATTACCCAAAAATAAACATGACCAATTGTGTGCCAAAAAACAAAACAAAACAAACAAACAAACAAAAAACAAAGAGAATCTGACTAGACCTGATAGACATAAACATTAGGCTACATTGTCTCCAATGGGATACTACCAGAGTCTGTGATAGACATTACAGTTGGGCCTGGTAGTGCAGGCTTGGCATCTTAACTAATCAGGAATAGGAGGAAACTATTATAAGACCTGACCAGGCTATACAGTGAGTTCAAAGTCAGCCTTGGTATTTCAGTGGAACTATTTAGTGAATGGCTAGAGTTTTTGATAGAAATACCTGATACAGCAGAATATTCCTTATTTTTAAACTTTATGCTATTATTCAGATTATCTGGACAGAGTATCTTAAGCATGCATGTTATACTTTTTTTTTAAATTTACTTATGAGATGCTACATAGGTGTCTTGATGGATAGAACTGTTTAGATATCACTGTTTAGACATGACTTTTGAAAGTGGCTCAATTTCAACTCGTTTTTTAAGGTTTTTGGTTGTGTGTGTATGTGTGTGTATATTTTGTTTGTATATACAGTATTGCACCATGTGAATGCCTGTTGCCCATGAAGCCTAGAAGAGGATGTAGTGTCTAACTGGAATTAGAGGCAGATACGGGCTACCACGTATGAGCTAAGATCTGAACTCAGGTCCTTCCTCTGTATGAACAGCTGAGCAATCTCTCCAGCCCCTGGATGCCAACTCTTATAACTGGAAATAATACACTCAAACTTCGAAGGCAAATAATTAAATGTATAATAGCTTAGAGTCCTCAAAATAAGTATTGTTCAGGAAGAAAACTATGATGGTCAGTCAAGGCTAGTAACAGAGTTCAGTATAAGAGTGTTTACCTGGCATGCATGAGAGTCAATCTCCAATAGCACACAGAAAGACTAATGAGTAATTATTTATAGAATTTAATTAAATTCAAAATTTAACTGAAAACCAGTTCTCAGTAGACATACCTTCAGGATATATCTGACATGGGTATCTGCTTTTTAGTCTAGCAGCCAGTGTGAACTGTGGGCTCTGAAGTGTGCAGACGTGTACTCTCATTCCATTTCCTCCTCTGCTTCTAACTGTATGCTCACACACACACACACACACACACACACACACACACACACACACACACACACACACAGAGAGACACACAGACACACAGACACACAGACACAGACACAGACACAGACACACACAGACACACACACACACACACACACACACACACACACACACACACACACCTTAGAGTGGTTGTATGGAACACTTTATCCTGTCTCACACTCACAAGACAGAACACACTGCTTTAACCAAGCCCTCTGGATACCTGACTCAGACACAGAGCAGATTCTTTAGTCTTTGGTTCTTAGGCTCAATCACCTCCTTTGAAGAACACTGAGTCTTATTCCCCGTATACCATATTTTAACCTTTCCGCATTCAAGTTCATATATGATGATGCATTTCCCTCATTCCCTCTTTTCAAAAGGTTCTTTTAAGAAAGTTGTGTCTATTTGTAGGAATGTGCACCTGCTGTGGTGCACATGTGGACAACTTGTAGTAGTCAGCTCTCTCCTTCCACTGTTGTGGTCTGGGGGATCGAACTCAGGTCATCAGACTTGATGACGGGTGCCTTTACTCATGGATCCAGCTCACTAGGCCATCTTTTAAATGTTTTGATTCATGACAAGCTGCTGCCAGCATCCCAGCAAGTAGCCATCTGCAAGTGACAGGGGCTTTTTGCAAGTAAACATTGTCTATTGATTGTTGGTTCTTCTTTTCATCAATAGACGTTTTTATAGTGATCAAGGGCAGAAGTGCCAATTCAGGGCCCATTACAGATGAGTTTGGACTCGACTGAAATCTGTAGAGGAGGTCTAATGGGATATATTTTCATCCTGTAGATAGTACATGTGCTTCTGTGGTTTACTTAATTTGAAGGGACATTTCATAATTCTAGCTAAATTGGAATTACAAGTCAGATGAAATTTAGGAACAAATTATAGTGATCTTGCCATCTAGAGGTCTAGGAAGAATGGGTTTTGCCATAGTTGGTAATGGTTGTTGATAGAGCTTTTTTTATTTTTTTCTTCCTCAAGAAGGAAAGCTACCATTTAGGAATTGAGAGTTTCTGGGATCCAATGACAGAAGTGATCAGTTCTTCACCAACCCAAATGGCTCATGATTAAAAAGAGTGGGGAACATTAGTGTTCAATGAAGCAATGTGGAATTAAAGTGCTCTAAGAAATATCTTAGGAAGACATAGTGGTTATGAAGGAAATGGATGCATCCAAATTAGGGTTCTAATATCCTGCTTAAAAGGGGAAAATACTAAAAGTGATATTGAACAATATTTTGTACATGAAGAGCTGTGTGAAATACTACAAACCTTATATTATGTAATTCTTACAATCATATAAATCGTATCTACATTTTAAATCTATAGTTTATAAATATTAAATTATTTCCTTCAGCACAAGGAGTTAGTGCATTTCACAATTTCAGCCAACTTAAGATTTGTCAAGGTTTGTGTCCTTTTTTCAGCTGTACCTTCATGACTTTTAACCTCCCTATGTCAATATGAGTGTCAACCCACTCACACTGTACCGGAGTTCTTAAAATTTTATTTCTAGTTTCTGTCTTTTGGTCACTTGTCTGCATACAACTAGGGCTACATTTAGTATAATGCCAAAGATTAATATTAACCAGATCTCACTAAAGAAGGAGCTCTGGATCAGGTAAGTGAGAACAGTAGAGGGCTTTGAAGGATATAATAGAACTGGTAACACCCCTGTGCCTCCTTCTGAATGCATGTGGGCATTGTGTAGTGCTTTCTCCTCTGCTCAGGGATGCTCAAACACTGAAGAGGGAAGGAGATAAGAATCCCAAACAGCAGCTAACACATGCTCTTAGCTGTAAAGAAGCACACATTCAGGAAATGACAACTCTGAGGCCTGGGACTGTCAGTTTCTAAGGATTTCTTCACTTGCTTTATTATGATAACAGCATTACCCACATTTACCTATTATACACAGAAGGCAGGGGATCAGAGGAAAATAATGAGCAAAGTTTTGTACTTCGCGTACTTTAATAATTCTCTCTCAGAAAGCCTGAAAGCTACTAGGACAGGATCGAGTCTTTTGACTTTCTCGTCCTCTGCGTCGCTCTGGGTAGTGCTGAAGGAGCAGAATGTATTCTGCCAGGATCTACACCTGTATGACCCATCTCACGACTTGCTCCTCCTACCGTCTTCCTTGTAGAGATGAATCTGGACAGCTCTGTTCTGAGGCACGTGCTTTCAGGACTTGGACTAGGGAGAAGGCAGTCTTTGTGGGAAACGGAAATGCCGTGGTGATGCCGGTACAAGGTCAGCTGGGCATGAAGAGAGGCTGGAAAGATCAATAGGAAAGAGTGTGTCATTCTATCCTTGGTCTTTCCCTCTCAGACTTCAGCCCTACTCCTGCCAGCTCTCTGTATGGCTGCCCAAATCAACAGGGAAAAGTCAAAAACAAAACAAAACACAAACCGAAAAGGCCAGCAGCTCTTAGAAGTTTTCAGCGACATGATCTCAGTCAGCTTCTCTCCTTTCTCCAAAGGGAGGGTGAAAGAGGGGTGGTGGGCTAGCCACTCCCACCTGGCCTGCCAGGCTTTAAACTAATACTATGATCCTTTCTCATCACAGTACTTTGGTTTCTGACAGGTTGCCACGTGCCTAGAATGAAGGCAAAAGTCTCTCCATCCGGCCTTTTGCTTTTGGACTTAGAGGAGTACAGAGTGAGCTCTCAATAAGTATAGATTGTGTGGCTGCCCAATTTGACTTTTAAAAATGAGGTAGATCTTTGGGGGAGAGATTTGTTCAATTCACTGACAGCCAATAGTCCTTGAGACTGCTTTCTACCAAATTGAAAAATGACTCTGACATATGAATACAAATAAACTGATAATTCTAGTCCATTCATTTGTTTCTTCATTCAGTAAGTAGTAATTTGAGTGACTTCTATGCAGACGACATGGCTCCAGGCCAAGAAAACACAGTGGCAGATTAATAGATACAGTCTCAGCCTTAAAAAGGTTCACAATCTCATAGAGGAATCATCTAAAGTAAGAGAACCAAAGATACATATATCATACTATTTTATATTAAATTACAAAAAATATGGCTAGAGTTATGATTTCAATGTAAAAAATAGTCCTCTTTTACACACATGTACTTAAATATTGCCTACGATTTTTATTCTTTTGTATGTTTAATCACATCTTCCACCACTTAGTAGGCATAGTAAGCGTATATAACACCATAAATAGCCAATATTTTTAGTACATTTTGTGTTGGTTATTGTAAAATTGCTCAAACTTTGCCTCACATTGTGCTAAGTACTTAACAGAAAAAGTCTTCTAAGCCAATTATTTCTCTATAATATTAATTTAATCCTCATTTCATCTTTATGAGATTATTACTATTATTATATATAAATAGCTTGACCAAATTCATATACCTAGTAACTATCTACAGCCCAAATATGATTGCAGATGGTTGCCTTTCATAGTGACCATTCAAAAATACAGTGCTGACTGTACTCTAGAACACTTTAGAACATATCAGAATGGACCACAAAACATAAAGGACAACAACTCTTTCAATGGTAAATATACATTTATAAATGTATACTAGTTATATGTATATAGAATCACACTGTGCTATTCATATGCTAGCTAACCGTGATCAGAACAGCTTGACATATCTTACCACTCTTCCTCCCAGAGCACTTTTCTATTTATTTAAAAAGGATCATTGAGGACAGGTTTCTGGCAGGTTGCCCTGTGCCTAGAAAGAAGGCAAATGAAGGCTGGAGATGTAGTTCATTCCATTAGTAAGCACAAAGCCCTAAGTTCTATCCACATCACCACATAAGCAGAGCATGAGGGTACATGCCTATAGTGTCAGCTCTCAAGGGCTGGAAGCAGGAGGATCAGAAGCTCAAGTTCAAGGTCATCCTCTGTTATGTAGATAGTTGGAGCCTTGTATGGACGACAGGAGACTGTCTCACAGCACAGAGATACATACACACTTCACAAACAAGTCTCTGAAGAGAAGATAATGTACTCATTGTCTAAAATGGATGTTTTCTGTTTTTCATGAGTTCGATGACCAGGAACAATTGGATTTACCTCCAAAGTCTGTGGCCAAGGATGGCAATATTCCTGATAATTTTGTTTCTTCAATGAAAATGGGAACAACCAGATTTTCTTTGTAGTGTTCTTATAAGACACTAGGTTTAAATCATGTGACATTACTCGTGCTTAATAAATGTCATTCCACATGGTGTCTCTTTCCCTTGTCGTCCCCCAATTTATAATCTGTGTGGACCCTAGACCCCATTCAAAGAATTCTACAGATTCTGCTAGTCTTCAGGGTGACCCCAAGTCATTGATAGAGTTCTCACTTCAAACCATTTGCTTGGCACCTCAGAAGTAACTTTCCCATCCATTCAGGAAATAAGCAATTCAAGATAGCCTACATGCTAGCATCTGCCAACACGCCTCACCAATTCTTCATCGCTGAGTAAGGTAGTGAGTGGGATATATTTTGGGGGAAAGTGTAGCTTGGCTTCTCCAGGCTTCTCTCCGACTGTGATGTTTTGGAAGAGGAAGGCACTGTGAAAATGTTGGAAGGAGTCATTGAGTTTAAGATTCAGAAAGTCCCTCCCAGAACACAGTCCCACAAGAGCTCTAGAACCCACATTTTCTCATTTGCAAGGACCCTTACTTTGAAATGAAAAACACAAAAAACAAAAACCAGATGCTTCTCACAGCTGGCTTCACCTATTATTTCTTTAATCTATTCTAGAAGAAAGCTTTGCTTCTGTAATAGCAATGTGCTCAATCTGGGTAGATGTGCAAGACACTGGCCTGACAACTTTAAATTGCAAAGGAAATACCAGAGAAGAATTTTCTTTCTCTACTTAATAAATGTCCTCTCTTCCTTGCCTCTGATTCAGGCTCTTAGGAATGTTTGTACTCACCTCCAACCCCTACCACCATCTTTGTGGTTGAAATCATGAGTGGAGATGTGTTTCCAAGAACTTAGGTTCAATCAGTCCTCCGCTACTTTCAGATATCAAGAGATTGTGTGTGTGTGTGTGTGTGTGTGTGTGTGTGTGTGTGTGTGTGTGCGTGTGTGTGTGTGTGTTTCCTTCAGCAGCATTTGCTTTTATTTGACTCACTATTCCAATAATTGGGAAATGGAATCTTCACTGAGTTGGTATAAATAAATGGGACCTAAGAGTTGCTCTTCAGCTAGGGTTAAAGGAGACAAGATATTTGATGTTTATTGCCCTTGTCAGAGCTAGATGCTTGTTTCTGGAGCGTATGTATTTGAACAATTCAACTAAATACAATCCTTGTAACCCCTCATGTTCATTTGTTTAGGTTTCTTTTTTCTTTTTCTCTCTGCTATCTCTCCTTCCCCCTCTCCTCTCCTCACCTCACTCTGCTGTGAGTCTCTATGTGTGCACACATTTTATTTCTAGCTTGCTCCTAGGGTTTGCCATTACTAACTTTCAAACTAACTCATTTGTTTCACTTCCCCTCTGCCTCTCAATGCCCGGGTTAAAAAACCAGTCACCATCAGCCGCTGGCATTCACAGAAGCAAATACCAACTAAAACATGGCCAAAAGTCAACTAAAGGAGAAAAGGAACTGATTGAAATTCCTTGAGGCTCCCCTCCTGGTTTCTTTCCGGGCCCCAGGCAAGAAGTAAGCATGTGTTAATTTGCATGGCAGACTAAATGGCATGCTTATACCCCAAATTTGCATCTCTGCTTGGGATCTGAAGTGGGTTTCTGAACCAGTTTCACTTTGATTGTGTTATTTTGCACTGGCAAGTTAAAGCCCTTTGGAAATGCTACCCACCAGGGTACATCTCTGCAGAAAAGCAATAATGCATCCTTCCATAATGTATTGTACAGGCGACTGGTCCTGATGTAAAGTGAAAAGGAGGGGAAAGCCAGAGATGCAGGGCAGAGAAGGAAAGGGAGAGGAAAGGCAGGGAGGGAGGGAGGCAGGGGGATGGACAGGTAAGGGTAGTAGAGGAGGGAAGGGAAGGAGGGGATTTCCAGGCCAAACATACAGAGGACACCAAGTCTCTTGTCCTACTCTTTCCAGGTTGAGGGAAGAGAGGCTACCCACAGTTTTCTACTTCCTAGATCTTGATGCTGGAAGCAGAATGGGGTTCAAATCAGCTGAATGGGTTCAGACAAACCATAAATGTCTCTGTGTCTTTATTTCCTTATCTGTGAAATGGAAGGAATCAATACTTGGCGTATTCAGTTCAGTGAGGTGTGTTAGGGGGCTTATCATGGTCATGTGGGAGATGATGAATGAAAAGTCAATTTTTATTGTGTTGTTCTTCTACTGAGAAGCCTCCTGAAGCTGAGCCATTGTCCTTGGAGAAGGAAGTTGAGATAGGTACAAGCCTGCTGCCTGGATGTCGTGCCCCTCCTGTCTGCGTATGTCTCCCTGATCTGTTCACCGCAAACATTTCATTGATGCAGGCATTAAAACTCAGAGAACTGAAGTAAATTATGAAATTCGACTGTCAAAATGAAGTATTTTGCAGAGGTAAAGCCATTATACATTTATGCCAGTGATGAGGACTTTATCAGATTACCATTTCACATTTTGTTTTAGAGGAAATTGAGCTCCGTAAATAATACCCAAGTGAAGGCATGAGTTTGAATGTGTCAGCAAACTAACCCTTGGCAAGCAGTTGGCTAGAGGTGTCATTTACACAGGCCGAGGACAATCTCGAAGTTGAACAAGCATATGAAAGTGGAGGAAGGGTCAAACTGAATCTTGTGAACAATTGTGGCAAAAGCTTCAAACACACTTCAACTTTATTATTATTATTCTTTTCAGCTCCTGTTCTGTTTCTAGAGAGGCATATGGCAAAGAATCACTATTTTTTTATTTTGGCCACAAGAGGGAGACTGTATCACCCACTCCATGTTCTGAAATGTCAGCCTGGGGAGGACAGAGATTGGTGGAGAAAACAGGAAGCACTCAGACTGTGTGAGAACATGGCAGCACCACATGTGAGTGTCTTGGCAGCTTATAGAGGATACTAGTCTCTGGAACATTGTTTTCTCCTTGCAGAATACCTCTGTGGCAGTCACTTCAAAGACCCATTTCACCACACAAGCAAAAGTAGACTCACTCAGTGCCAGAGCTCTCCCTTCACAGTTATCTGAAGCTGCTGGTGCTGTGTCCCTATCCACCACCACATTGGCTTAAAATGTATATTCTCATATGGTAAGCTTCCTCAGTTCGAGTAAACTACTCCAACTTATGCTGCAAAAAGCAAATTGAGGCCGTGATAGTCATGCTACGGTGAGGTCTCACACATGGGTCCTTCTTACTGTTTCAAGAAATACTTTTCACGGAAAAAACATCTTTTCACGCTCCAACCTATGCCCCCAGTGGGATACAAATGCACGGACTTCAGATTTGGGCTGTAATCTTCAAAGGAGGCTACTACTTCATTCGTCTTTTAAAAATCTCACATGTCACATATAGCATGGATGTTTCTTTTGCTATTGTCAAGATAATTTGTCACATGTAACCTTCAGCATGACTAGTAATTACACAAACCAACTAACCACATGCTAAAAGGAAAGATTAAAGCCCACTCCAGGCTCCTGTGTGACTATCAGGGCAATTGAGGTGACACAAACAAAAAAGGCTCAACCCCTCTCTGAAGGGGCTTTTTATGTTCCAGGAAGGTATTCCCGAGATTAGAAATGCAGGGCATCACAATTGTAAAGAAAGTATTTTAACTCCCTTTAAAGTATAGCACTTTATAAATCAGTAAGTCATTGTTATGTTCCTGGAGAAAGAAGGCTTTCCAAATAAAATAAAACATCTCAGGAATTAATTGTATTTTTCTTCTAGTAAACAACCTCTTTTGCCTAGACATGGCTGAATGCAAATGAAGGTGATGGTTTTATATTCAGAATGGATCTTAGGCTTAGCTGTAACATAGACTTAACTAGGCCAAGGACTGTATAAGGGGATAGTTATTTATTATATATGTATGCCAGCAGTCTTGTTAGGGTCTTTGTCCCAAGTGGAATTATGTACCCATAACATTGGAGAGGCAAAATTGTGGAATATGAGCAGGTTTTTTTTTTTTTTTTTTAAAATAATAGAAAATATTCCTAATACTTAGTACAAATAATGCTTACTGAGCAGTGATCTCATTAGTGGCAACTTGGATGCATCAGAAACAATACGTAGTCTTCTATAAATGTTCATAGCAGAGCTGGTGAGTTAGCTTAGTCAGTAAAGCGCATGTCTTGTAAGCACAAGGACTGAGATGGATACCTTGAATCCACATAGAAATGATGGACATGTGAGAACACACTTGTAACCTGCATGCCTAGGAGATGTCTAGAAGAGCTCTGGCCTAGCCGGCCAGTCAACCAGGTAGGTCTGGGCTAATGAGACACATTGTCTCACAAATGAAGTAGATGGTATCTGAGGCTGTTTCTGATCTCCAGGAACATATGAACACACAAATTCTTACAGCAATCCCATGTGATATGTTTATCCCTAGATACCTGAAAACTGATTCTCTGCATTTCACACATACAAAGTCCTTCCCATGGCCGGGCTCACTGTCCCATACTGCCTCTGCTTTGCTTTCAGAGGAGAGAGGGAAATACATGCACCACAAGCCAGACAACTGGCAACTTGGAATGTGTCTTCAAGCTTCTAAGTAGATTATTAGAGTTGAGACTTCTAAAAAGTCCCTTTTGAGCTTCACATATTTATGAATGTGCCAATGAGCACTTTAAGAATATATCTATCAATATCAAATGTGGTTTTTTAGCAGAAACCTTGAAAAAATGGCAAAATTATCCTCTGAAATATTACTGCTATTATTTTTTAAAATTGCAAGAAAATGTTCTGCCATTTCAGACCATTTATCTCTGTTAACAAGACACTTTTTTAGTTGGATAGATAATGTACACCCATCTGGCATGTGGTTTCTTCATTTATTCTGGTAATAATAACTAAAGACATTTCTCCCTACTCTGGCACTACCCAGGCCGTTCTTTTGTCTTTGCAGCTGTTGATGTGGCTTGAAAAAGGCAAGAAATTGAGACACAGAGATAACTCATTGAGAAGTCTATTTCAGTGTTGAGGGAGCAAATGCTGCCTACATGTTCATCAAAACAAAACCTTACTAAAAACATCAAAAGAAACATAGCTCTTACACTTCCATGTCACCTGCTGCTGTGGTCCAGACATTGGGTGTATGTTTGCCCTTCAAGAATTCACATGGGGAAACTTGGTTCTCAGTGTGTTAAAACTGGGAGATGGTATTGAACTTTAAAGAGATGGAAGCTATGAATATGGTGACAGTCACTGTAGTCATCTTGGTGTACAGAAGGGGTTGAATACTTCATATAGGACTGTTGTGAGCTCTATAAAGGTAAGTCATTATGATAGCGAGACCAGACCCTTTCCTAGACCTATGACTTCCTGTCCCACTTCTCTGTCTCTATGCTCTGGTGTTTGAGATGCCATCTTCTCTGAGGTCCCCAGTTGAACCTATGGTATTAGGAACTAAGTACATTTCTTTCCTTTATAAACTGGACTTTGTAAAGTTCTCTATCATGAGAACATGTCTGTAAAGAAGTGTGTGATGCAAATGTCTTTTGCCTGAGTTACACAAGCAGATAAAATAATTAATAAGAACTGAACCAACTTTTCATGTGACTTAAATTCTGTTTCTAGTAGAAAGAGATGCAAATCACTAAGGCCCTTTTTTATATAGTCCAAAGTAAAGATAGAAATTTTTTTGATCTCCTTGATATTCCTTTGGTGTCCAAGGTGTCTGCCTCATTCTCCATTTTCCTTCCTGTGTTTACAGACTTGGTATGTTGGCATATATTCTACCTGGGGATTCTAGAAAAGATCACATGGCTCCTGTAGCTGCAGACTTCATCACCCTCTGACCTTTGATTTCTGCTGCTTTTTCCTTCTCCCTCTTGTTCCTAAAGCTATTAGATGCTCAGTTAATTGGTTTTATTGAACTAGGCTATCAAAATATAGTTTCGTTCGGAGAAAATTTCTGTTTTGTTTTCGTCTGTCGGGTGGAATTGTTTTTCTCTTTCATGCTTTGTCTGGACTTTACTGTGCCTATTCTGGGCCTTTTTTTTTTTTTGGCAGGTAAACAGAACTTCCTTCTTGACAGTCAGTAGTGTCGTGTCTCATGGTGAAGATTCCTCAGCAGCAGGTAGAGTGGCAACTAAAGTGTGCATGTCTTTGCTTTTGCTTGTCCAGAGAGTTGAGGGTTCATCATTCTAAAAAGTCCACACAGAAAAATACAGCTTTTCCTCCTGCATGTTGTTGATTTTATTCTCTAAGATAATAGGCATCGTTCTTGTTTTGTTTTATTGGAACTTTAAAAACACACAGTGGGCACACAGTAAGTAGCATACATTAAAGTGCACAGAAGTACATGTTTTGACATAGGCATGCAGGTTCCGTCCTGAAAAAAAATATGAAAACATTCTGGCTTCCATGTGAATTTATTGCTTAAAATTGGCTGCTTATCATAATAAGACAATACTTTGTCTTATTTTATATGTCTTATTATACTTTGTCTTCTTATAATGTGTTTGTGTGTGTGTGTGTGTGTACATACTTACATATGCTGACTTTTACTGTGCAGCCTACAGATGGATGAAAGCACATAAGAGATGATGTAAGATGCCTTCATTTTCTTCATGAGGAAGCTAAGGCTCCTGGAACAAAAGTCATTTATTTACCCTCAAACAGTTTTCTGGGTGTTGCCTGGCAGGCCCTACTGATTCCAGCTCCTATGGCAGTTATCAACACGCCATCTGTCATTTCCAATGCTGATGAAGGGAAGAAAATTCTAAAAGGAAAAAACTTCAACTTTATATTTTAAGTCCTGATCTGAATATAAATTTTCTTATTATATTTATAAGGAAGTAAACAAGAAAAAAGATGCTCATATTCCTCCTCCTCTCGAAATCTCCCTCTTTCTCTCCTCTCTCTCTCTCTCTCTCTGCATTTAGAAAGATTCATTCCAATAAACAAGGTCATGAGACACAGATATTGGCAGGTACATAAAGAAAGATATATTGTGTAGGGTTAGATGTTTTTTTTTCAATTTAATAAACTTGCACTGAGTTAAAAATACAACATGCACCACATAGAAACTTCACACCCACGGTGGAACAAGTCTCTTCTTCTCTTGTCATTCTTGCTTATGATGCTGCCAAGTCTGCACCAAGCTTTTCTGTTGATTCTTCTTGGGATAGTGGTCCTGGAGTTTTAAAATCAAATACAGTGCTAGACAGGGGTGTTTTACTCATTTCTTTTTCTTCTCTTTCCTTTTCACTTTTTACATATTTGTGTGTGTTGTACTTGCATGTGTGCGTGCGTGCCTGTGTGTGTGTGCGTGTGCATGTGCGTGTGCGTGTGCGTGTGCGTGTGCGTGTGCGTGTGTGTGTGTGTGTGTGTGTGTGTGTTTGGTGTTGGGGATTGAGCTGAAGGCCTCATACATACATGGCAAATACTCTTATCATTGAGCTATACTTCCAGGTCCAAGGAAGTGCAAACTACACAGAAAATTCTTTTAAAAAGGTTGAAGCAACGTAAGGGGGTTAGATTGCCTTCCTAGACCCCTCCAGAATGAGCTATCGTTATAAACATTTTGTAACTGACTAGTTAAAGAGAGGCACAGCAGCTGTTGGCATGGATTGGCAATTTCTTACTCATGTTTGGTGAGAGTACCAAGTAACAAAACCTCTATGGAGATAGTACTCTTCAAGAAGCAACCCACGAACCTGCCACAGGAGCTAGCTGCCCCACTTGTGATGACCAGTTTGGATAGCTATTCTTTATTATCAACTTGACCACACCTAGAATTAACAAAAACTAAAGTGGCTGGGCACACCTGTGATGGACTCTCTCTTTTTTTTTTTTTTCTTAAATAAATCATTTGAAGTAAGAAGACCTACTTTTAATCTGGACCTTTTGAGGTGGGAAGATCTACTTTTAATCTGGGCCATGCCTTCTGCTGACAGCCTATATAAAGGGCATGGAAGAAGGAAGCTTGCTTTCATTGCCTCCTGATCTTGCTCTTGCTGTTAAGTCCAGTCCTTCACTGATATTAGAGATTACTTTTTTTTTTTTTTTTTTTTTTTTTTTTTTTTTGGTGTTTTCGAGACAGAGTTTCTCTGTATAGCCCTGGCTGTCCTGAAACTCACTCTGTAGACCAGGCTGGCCTCGAACTCAGAAATCCACCCACCTTTGCCTCCCAAGTGCTGGGATTAAAGGCGTGCGCCACCACTGCCCGTTTTTTTTGTTTGTTTGTTTTGTTTTGTTTTGTTTTGTTTTGTTTTGTTTTGTTTTGTTTTAATTCTGGCCTATACTGAAGACCAACTGAAATATCAAGTCTTGTGGACTGAATAGTTACTGGAGTTTTGGGCCTTCCATTGGTAGACATTGTTGGACTGACTGGACCACAGCCTGTAAACCATTCTAATAAATCCCAAATCTAATAACTCTAATAAATTTTAATTAATAAAATATTCATTCTTTAAGTTCTGTTCTTGCATATTAGTTTCTAAGATAATATACCACTCCTGGGCATATTCCCAAAGGACACTATAGACTACTAATAATTCTTACTCATCCCTGTTCGCTGCTCCATTTGCAAGAGCCAATAAATGGAAACAAATTATATGTCTATCAACTGATGAGTAGATAATTAAAAAATTATTACATTTATACAGTGAGATATTATTCAACAGTTATGAAATATCTGGGTAAATGGATGCAACTAGAAATAAGCATTCTGAGTGAGATAACTAAGACTTAGAAAGATTAACACTGCATGTTTTCTCTCATATGAATATGCTAATGTAGAATCTTTAGATGTTTGTATTTTAATTGGAGTATTCATAGAAGGTAAAAAGAGTAGAAAGGGCCTATAGAGTGGAGATTTCAAGGAAAGGCTAATTTAACACAAATAATTAGAGGAGGAAAGAGGAATAATAAAACAAAAAGTCATTAATGGGATAGGTTATTAGGACAGTAGGGGAAGGAACGTAGGGGAAGGATACTAACACTAAAGACCTTTGAAAAGGACAGATAGAACCTATAACTGGAGCCAGGCAGTGGTGCGCACACCTTTTATCCCAGCACTTGGGAGGCCGAGGCAGGTGGATTTCTGACTTCGAGGCCAGCCTGATCTACACAGTGAGTTCCAGAACAGCCAGGGCTACGCAGAGAAACCCTGTCTCAAAAAAACAAAAAAACAAAACAAAAAAAAAAAGAAAGAAAAGATACCTATAACTGTAGAAGCTTCAAAAAAATGTGTACATATACATACATAAAGAATTTTGAAATGGAGTTACCCTAGAATTGGGGAAAGACCTCCTCCACTACTAGATATCAAATAAAAAGCCCATTGCCCAGCACTAGCTATCGGTTACCAGGTCCCATATACCCTACCCCAACATTTTAGGCTACTTCCTTTCCTCTTGGTTTCCCTCTAGAATATGGTGGTAAGATATCATGGCTGGAGATACCACTTATCTGGCTCATGAAGTGTAGAAAAACAAGGCTGGAAACAACTGGAAGCATCATTCTAGTCATCACCTATCTTACCCATCTGTGAGTCCTGGGAGCTATAACAACAACTGGTCTGGTTAGAAGTGCTGTCTGGTGCAATATTGGTAGGAACGTGGGAGAAGGAACCAGCCACTTTATGATTGCGTTCAAAACCTGCTCTATATGTTGGACCCTCTACCAGATACTATACCAGATACTGTTAAACTGGGCCTAAACCCCATGGCTGGTAAGGGCATAGGCCCTGGGGGAGAATTTAGTGCTATTGTTCTACTAAACATACATTGTAATAAATTTATCCCTTAAATTTTTATCTTTATGTCCAGAGATTAGTGCCTCGGTCAACCCTCATCAGAGGACTTTCTTTCTGTTGTGGATGGTGATTTATATAGGAACCAACAACTTGCCCATATTCAGAGAATAGGAGACTGTGGAGTGCTCCACTCTAGATAGACTGTCTATAGCACATTCCCTCTCCTGGAGGTGTAGGAATCATTTTACAAGAAGGGATAGAATGATTGTAAAAGCCAGAGGGAGTAGATATTTTTTACTTCAGTGGCCTTTACTTGGCATGACAGCATAGTTGCACATATAAACTCTCAGTGGCTGGCATTAAGTTCAAGCCGGCCAAACTCCCAGCATGGATGGGAGAGGGGCTCATGAAATCCCATTCCTATACAGGGAGCTGTTGGCAGTTGGTAACTACTGAGGGAGGGCAGATTGTTTTTCTTCAGAAATACAGGCCCTGAGATGCTATCCATGCTCAAGTTGGTGGTCACACACAAACACACACACACACACACACACACACACCCCATACTAACACATGCACTCACACACATATACATACATACACACACACACACACACACACACCCCATACATACACATGCACTCACACACACATACATACACACACACACATACACACACACACACAACACAACATTAAATTTTCTCAGAGGGTATTAATTTTGTTTTAAAGAGCAAATGAATTGCGAGGGAAATTGTATGCTTGTCAAAGGATAAGTTGGAGAAGAGGGTGTGGTGGGTCAGTTGAAGCCCAACACATTATGCACATGTATGGATATTAAATAAAATAATTTTTAAAAGATTATGTACATTTTTAGAGAACCATTTTCCTTTTCTGATATCAACCCAGAAAGTTGCAAGAGAACTCACAATTTTAAATGTTATGAATTAATTCCTCTCTATATTGTTTTTTAGTGAAAAATATGCAGTTTTATTTTTTTCAGCTTTAATCTGTACAAGTCCTTATAATTAGAATTGATAGGATGCCAAAACCCTACCTTCTCAAAAACCACATCTGAATAATCAAATATGTTTACATTAAAAATGCTGGCTTTAAGGTGGTTCAGGCAAGAGATAACATACTAGCCAATGCAGTCTCAACATGTATTATAATGCTATACGAATATTGAGCCCCTCCCTCTTTCTGCTTTAGTACTTATAAGAGACCTCTGCAGGCAAAGGTATTGTATTTCTTCTTAACTAATATATTTTCAGAACCTAGTGCTTTGCCTAGTTAGATGCTGAATAAAGGCTATAAATGGTCAGATTCAACCCTTTCTAGATCTTTCTCCTAATGGTTCCTCAATGGGTAGAGTAGACACTAAGAATGATGAAGTGATGCAGCCTGGGCTCTTTCTGTCACTCACTAACTCCCTTCTAACTGACTAAACACTTCTTATGGGTCCTATATGCACAACTATTTATAGCCACAATCAAGGCAGACAAGATGCATGTGGTAAAACTGAAAGCTACATGTACCTCAAGGCAGAGCTTTATAGAAACAAAAACAAGACAATAAACTAGCAGTGGGCTGTTTGCCGAGAGGTTGAGGAAGGTAGAATGTCTAGGTTTGTCACATTTTGGGGGACAGATGCACAAAGAAATGAAACTATTTACTAGCAGCTCTATGCTCTAGGCCAGTGGTTTTCAACCTTCCTAACGCTGACCCTTTAAAACAGTTCTTTATGTTGTAGTGATCATAAAATTATTTCATAGCTACCTTGTAACTGTAGTTTTGCTTCTGAGTGGTGCCTCAGTTCATAAGCCTTTCAGAAGTATGTGCTTTCTGTTGGAGGCAACCCACAGGTTGAGAACCGCTGCTCTAGGTAGTAGCAATAGCAACTGAAAGGCTGACAAAGGCCCAGATATACTTGTTTAAGGAACCAGAGGAAGGTTAACTACCTGTGGTTGATGGAAAAGGGGGGCAAGCAAAGGGAGGAACCAGCAAAGACACAAGTCAGAGCAGACCTTGGATAGCTGCTCTCTGGCTGGTTTAACATCGTTAAACAGATCTCTTTCATTAAAAACCAGAGCTCATGTTTTGTTTTGGTTTTGTTTCTTTTATAAGTCTTCTTAGCAAACAAGAAGCTTTTAAGCTTACAGTTGATTTCTATACTTTTAAAAGAACCATGATGTTAGGAAATGCACTAGTTGAGACCTGGGACAGGGGAGGCTCAGGTGAGTCTATGGGGTGACCATAGCAGGGAATATGGAGATTGAAGTGGCCACCTCCTTTAGCCAGGAGAGACTTCCAGTGGAGGAAAGGGGACACCAACCCACCCACAAACACTTTAACCCATAATTTGTCCTACCTACAATATGTGCAGGGATAAAGATGAAACAGAGACTGAAAGAACAGCAAATCAATGAGTGGCCCAACTTGAGATCTATTCCATGGGGGTTAGACAATCCATGACACTATTAATGATATTCCGCTGGGCTAGCAGACAGGAGCCTTGTATAACTGTCTCCTGAGAAACCTCATCCAGCAGCAGATGGAGACAGCCAAACAGGCAGAGCTCTGGAAGTCTTGTGGAAGAGTGGGGATAGAATTGAATCAGTTGGAGGAGTCAAGGACACCAGAAAAAGACTAGAGAGTCAACTAACCCAGACCCATGGGGCCTCACAGAGACCGAAACACCAACGAAAGAAAATGCAAAGGCTGAACCTAGCATTCCTACACATTTGTAGCAGAGGAATTTGTTAAATAAATATTTCTATGGCCATATAAGTACTTTGTCCTCTCCCAGTGGTGAAATAATTAGGCTGTAGTAAAGGTTGACAAATTTTAAGGTTAAGATAGCTAAAAATCTAGAAGTTGAGAACTAAGAGGCACAGTTCTATGATACTTGGTAGAAATCCAAATAACATGCTTGCATATTTTAATCATGCCAAAAAAATGAAATTTACCACTTCCACTGTTTTGAATGTTACATAATTATTTATAATGTAAGCATTTTGAAATGTAAATATCATTCTAAACTTATGGGTCAGGCAAAAACAAAATGGATGATAGCTGTGAGTTAGTTTGCCAACATTGTGTTCATATAAATATAAGAAATATTCTTTTTGGCAGAATAATTAATGTCAGTATAAAGTATGACATAGGCAAGATTCAATTAACAGTTAACATAAGCTTTAATAACAAAAAATATCTATATGATCCCTGTGTTTTGCTGAATACAGATTCTTTGGGTTTAGAATATATCAACTTAAGAAAGAATATTGGTGAAATTCATACTGGGAACACTGAAACTGGAGACATGTTACTGTGATAGCTCATTTCCTGTGTCTGCCTGACCAGGTTATAAAGCCTAGCTGTTTGCTCAAACACTTCTCTAGCTGTTGGAATGAGGGTTTCCCGTAGATGTGGTTAACTTGAAGTTGATGGTAGGAGAGACCACCGTAGTGGGATAGGGTCTCTTCTTTTCAGTTGTAGGCCCCAAGAACAATCATGTCTCAGAGATGTGATTTTGTCTCAAGATGGAGATATACAAACTCTTGCCAGAGTTTTCAGGATACCAGGCCAGATACGTTCACATAAGTAATATCTCTTTTCTTTTCCTTTCCTTTTAAATTAAGAAACAGTCTGCATAGATAGTATAAACTGGTATCATTTTAATATCATTTCTCTGCCTCTATTCCTAAGTGTTTGAAATAGGCAACAACTACCATTCTGTTGTAGTTACTGTTCTATTACTGTAAGGAGACACCACGCTCAAGGCAGATTATAAGCGGAAACTTTAGTTAGAAACTTGCTTACAGAAGGCTAGCCCTTGATCATCATGGTGGGAAGCATGGTGGCAGGCATGGTGATGAAGTAGCAGCTGAAAGTTCACTTCTGATCCATAACTTGCAGACAGAGAAAGTGAGCCTGAGACAGGCAAGGACTTTTGAAACCTTAAAGCCCACCCCTAGGGACACACCTCCTTCAGCAAGGCCACACCTTCCAGTTCCAGTCTTTCCCAAACAGTTCCACTAACTGGGAACCAATATAAAAACATGTAGGCCTCCGAGGGCCATATCCATTCAAACCACCACACATGTTTTATCAAAAAACAGTGTCTCAAGAGTAATATACCATTCATATACATAGAATGTACAGTCATCTCTTTGTTCCCATGAGGAAGTGGCTCCTGAATTCCTACAGACATCAAAATCTGCTGAAATTCAAGCCCATTATTGACAATGGCATACTATTTATGTGTAACCTTTGCATATCCTCCCATATAATTTAAGCTGTCTCTAGCTTAGAAATATTATCTAATACCTCATAAATAGCTTTTATGCTGCATAGTTTACAGAATACTGACAGGGAAGAAAAACACACACAGGCTGAGTTCAGAAGGAATGTTTTCTGAATATTTTGATCTGTGGTTTGCTAAGTTTAAAGATATGAAACTACAAATGCATGATAAACAAGCTACATGTGTATACATGTGTATACATGTATGAATATGTGGGCTTGTGTTTGTGTATATGTGTATATGCACAGTGAGTATGTGTATATATGTGTTTGTATTTATGTGTGTGTTTATGGATATGTCCATGTGTGCATTCATGTATATGGATATTTGGGCTTATGTGTATATGTGTTTCTATATATGTGCACATGTGTATACATGTATATGTATGTTTGTATGTAACTGAGTGCATATGTATGTTTGTATATATGTGTTATATCTACTTTGTTTCCTGGATGAACCCATACAATACAATTCCCTTAGTTTTTTTCTCAGGTCTGAGAAGATGATTGAAGGTTGCTATGACTTTTAAGAACTCATCCTTATTGTTCAGCTGAGACTGCAGACTTGGCACACATTGAAAGAGTCGACAGGAATTAACTTAGAAAGAGGCTAAGAATTTAGAGAGTTGCAGTCCTGCAGCTTTTTTTTTCTCCTCCAAATCTTACATATTACCTAGATTAGGAAAGAAAACCTAAAAATCCCTACGGTCCATAAATAGAATTTACAATTGTTCAGCCATTGGATTCATTCTATATTCAAGCCTTTCTATTTGCATGTTTCCTCCCTTGGCCTTGTAAATAACCCAAATAAATCCTCCATGTATAGTTTATGGGAGTGCCTACACTCAATTAGGAACAGAATGCCATAAAATGGCTGTATTCGCCACAGAAAGAATTCTCTCTCCTCATTAACTCATAGCTTCAGAGAGCTCAGTGCCTAGGGGAACCCTTGTCTTGTACCAGGGTTTCAGGCTGTGTGATTTTTTTCCCCAAGAATTGAATGATTGTGCTATTGGGGAAACAGCATCACCAGTGACAGATAACTTCTTTATTGGAAAAGATGAGTAACAGTGAGTGCGGCATTGATATCATACTTAAAGCCTAAAGGGAAGAAAGGTGAGAGCAAGTATCGCCCAACACCTGTCCATAAGGCTCATGATTCATCACACTGGAGAAGTCCACGGGAATAATACATTCATTGTGTCATGGCTACCGAATCTTCCCAAGTTTAATAGCAGCTGCAGACTCACGGTGCAGGAGAAGCCTCTGAATTAAGATGATTCAGTAGGTCCCAATTCATCCTAAATAAGTGGCTGTCTAGATAAATGTAGTTCATCAAATTGCAATGAATACCATATAACAACCTTGCTGGGATTGCATGCCCCTGGGACATAGACCGTGTCTAACTGTGCACCAGGCAGTGATTCCTGTGCATAGCGCTTTGCAGTCCATGTTAAATAATAACAATGTGACAATGGCTTTGCCCTGAGTCATTTTGGTTCTTATCAGCAAAGTTAATGCTTTAACTACATCAATTAAGTCACTTAAATTCAACCAGGTAATGAAATGTTCTTATGGAACACAACCTTGGAACTTTTTTTTTTAAGTAGCAAGAAAAGAAAACAAAAAAAGTCACTATAAATTGCATCCTATTCAATGTATTTTAAAAGGATAACTGTAACTCAGCTTTATTTTAATTAATGTACTCATTGATGAGGCTTCCTCACCCTAACAAATCTTCCTCTAGATACCTAAGATAATGGGAAGATATTTGATTGTTGATATAGTACCCAAAGAGGAGCCAAACTATCAGAAAATGACCCGGACTGTTCCTGGAACCCTTGATTGAGGCTGTGGGGATAGTTCCTTCATTCATGACACTAGCCTCAAAGAGAGGAGCTATGCACAAATTCTCTTTCCATGGTCCTGGGGCTTCTTTATTATAGAAAAAAACTATAAGTACCCATGGCTCTAGGGACTCCAGGTGCGGATGACACCCACAAACACCTGGCAATCACAGTCAGACTGTCTGGTGCCAGCCAGCTTGCACATTCTCCACAGATAGGCCTGCTTCCACACATTTGTTCACAGATGTCAGCATGAGGCAAGCGGAGCATGGTCCCACCCCTTGACTGCAGTTATGTGCTGCCTATAAGTCAGGTTCTGGTCTTTGGCTGCCTCTGTGGGACAGTGAGATCACTGGCTGAACTTGTCTTTCCCTCTCTATCTGACCTCTGGCTGGTAGATGATTCTTCACTGTCCCAAAGTTCCTTTGGACTTCATCTTTAACTTATCACGTGATTTTGTGAAATTTAGTGTCAATTTCATCATTAAGATGGTGCTGATTCTGATGGACTTGCTTTTCAGAACAAAGTCTAAGATGGCTCTTTGGGGGTTCTCATTTCTTAGAAGTACATCATTTCTGTTCTTCAGCATGAAAAAAAAAAAAAAAAACCCTTGGTAACAATGGGAGAAACTCTTTAGTCTCACACATTTCTACATGAAATGCCATGTTTCCTTGCTGCTGCTGTGTGGTGCTAAGAAGAGAGATGACTATTTGATGTACCTCCAGAGCTCTTTCCTCACCAAAGCTTAGCACTGCCTCTGTTGGTGTTCTGCTGTGGTGCTCAAAGAGCATCTTGTCTTTTTGCTACTCTAGAGATTTTTGTGGGCTGATAATCAAGACTGTGTTTTCTGTCTTGGCATACCCAATAGGAGAAGGAACTTTGGATAATACTTTTACCACAGAAGCCAGATCACCACTTTAAAACATATTTATATTTTATAAATGCTTTTGTGGTATACAGAGAAATCAGAATTTATTTAATTTTAATATAGGATGAGAACCTAATTCTAGAATTTAATAGAAACTTTGTCTGTCTCTTGGTGTTCAAGCTTCTCACAAGTTGTTTGGGTTTTGTTGTTATTGTTGTTTTGTTTTGTTTTGTTTTTAAGAAATGGCAGTGGGAAAGAAAACCACTAGCCAACTACTTTTAGATGGTATCTGAAGGGTTTATTTGGTGAAATAATGTAAAATAGAATGTTATAAAATTGATAGTAGAGAGTCTTTTTGTGGTGAAGGGATTAAAGGTATCATCCTCACAAAAGATAAAGATACTGAAAGTAGGGCAGGACAGCATAATGGGAAAACATGATGGTTCTACAGGCCTGATAACCTTAGTTAGAGATCCCTGGGTCCCATCGTGGAAGCAAAGAATTGACTCTGGAAAATTGTCTTCTGACATACACATGTCTATACACACACACACACACACACACACACACACACACACACGTGTGCACACTCACAGCATGACCTACAAATGTAAAAAAACACTAATAATATATAAATTAATATACAAATAGATTAAATTAAAAGTAAAGTATAGTTACTGAAGAGTAAACAAATTCTGCCTAGACCAATGGCTGGTAAGTGCCAGTTCAAGGTACAACCCAGAAATTCTCCTTCTGCTACCAGCTTTTTTCTCGGTGTGATAAAGATTATGGCATTAGGTCTCATTGAAAAAAAGCAAAACAAGAAAATTGAGAAACTACAGATAACCTCTCAATTAAATGCACCAGTCAGTCAAGTTCAGCTGTCTTCCCTATTTGACCTTCATGTTCTGGGGGCATAATAGGATCTAATATGTGATGTCAGCAGGATCAGTGTGAGGGAAGAATTGGGGGTTGAGCTTTTTGATCCATTTTATTTTCAATATAAGAAATAAAGTGAATGTCTATGAAGGTTTTATGCATCTCTGAACCTCAGATTGCTTTTATGTTAGCAACATCTGGTAGATTCATCTCTTCCTTCTTTTTAAGTATTTGTAGGGACCGTTTTCAGTCTTGAAAATAGTTCTCATAGTCTGCAGAACTTAAAAGCTTATGGGTAGCTCAATAAAGGCCATTTACTATACAAATTTCCCAATAAAGTAGACTATAAATATAGCAGAAGAGAAGACTTGACCCCAAGTGAATTTACCTTTACTTTATGGATCCAAGCCATTTCATCTCTGTGTTTATAAATGCTCAGATACAAATTTTGTATGTCATTTTTCTCCCCTACCTCTCACAAGCTTGGGTTTAGTATTGCTGAACATTCACCCGGGTGTTCTATCCAGCATGCTATTTCCTGGTTGCTATATTTTAGTCTCTACAACATAAAGTCATGCTATCAAGTCACAGAGCAGGGAACTTTCCCTGAGCAAGGGCTTTCTGTGACTGACCAGAAAAGCAAGGACAGGGCTTGCTTGTTCTTCACTCCAAGGCCTTAGGATCTGCTTGTACCTTTTCTGGCTCAGCACACTCCATCCTTGTGTCCTTGTGGACAATAAATCACATGCAGGGCCTGAAGGGTGGACACATGAAAGATCCATAGCCAGCTGCTACTCCCAGGAAATTGGCGCTCCTGTCTTCTATAGGATTACTAAAGTTATGTTCCTAAGAGCTTTCCTGTGAGGAAAAAGCCAGATGTAGATACTTTACTTTCTTCCGTGGTAATATGAAAGGCAGTATAGTGAATGGATGATGGACATCACCACTGTTAATGATCAAACATCATTGGTCCTCTTGCTCCTCCCCTTATAGGTAACAATAAGATAAGCTCAGCTACCCTACCTAATCACCTGGGCCTTGGCTCTACAAGGTCAATAGGATGTCAGGAGACATGAAATGAGTGTTCTAGTGTGTATCTCTGAGCAACAGATGAGTGGGCATGAGGAAGTTATAAGGCAAGGTTCCAGATGTGCAACACCTTCTGGAGAACAGGAAACGGTTTTATGAGTGCTAGAAAGTACATCAGGGAGTGTTTATGTCTATTTTCTTCTTAAAACAAAAAGAGCAAACTCATAATGATGAGAGGAGCAGCACACATTAGTGAACTTCATGTTAGGAACTAGGAATTTAGGGTAGAAATAAGAGGGAAATGGAGAAATAAATTACGTTTTGTTGGGAAACACCTTGAGTTACAAATAGATATACAAGAGTTCTCTGTCAGAGGATCTAAGAATCTCTGATGTGTAAATTAGAACTGATACCAAGTAAGATTGCCCATGAGAACCAGAATGGGGCAAAGACACACAGACAGATTATATACAATAAGCAAATGGAATATTATAGATTACTGGTCAGAAAAAAGATACACTCGCATAGATATTTCTAGCTAATGAGCTCTCTAATAATATAGAAGTGTCAGTGATTGTGATGTACAAAAACCATGAATTAATTCAGTACAAACTTCTAGTGGGATATAGCAAGGTAACTAAGAGGGGAATTAACGAGTCAGTTATGCTTGCATCCTAGGTATACAGCTTCTTAGCTGTATCAGCTGGCTATTGTTATAACAGTGCTAAGTAACAAAACATGCCAAAATCATATATGTAAAATAACCAGGATTTTTTTAATGACTTGGGTGTCAATAAGACTACTGTAATCTTTTTGATATAATTGAAGCTTTTGTAATTGATATCAGTCAATGTGCTCTCCACTGACTTTTATTCTTCTGAAAACAACAAGCTACTATGCTATGTTTATGTACAAATATGATCACTTATTTTCATTGTCAATTTGACCAGATTTAGAATCAACTCAGAGATTAAGGCATGCCTCTAAGTATACCTGTTATTTTCAGAAATAACTGAGGGGGGTGACTTGCTCAGAAGGTGTGTGATATTGATTACTACTTAAAAATTTAAGACAGCTGTATTCTGAGAGGTTCTGCTAGATCCTGACTAATACAGATGTGGAGGCTCACAGCCAACCATCAGACTGAGCACAAGGACCCCAATGGAGGAGTTAGGGGAGGGACTGAAGGAGCTGAAGGGGCCTTATCTGGAATCAGTGGGAGGGGAGGCCCTTGGTCCTATGAAGACTTGTTGCTCCAGTATAGAGGAATGCTAGGGCAGTGAGGTGGGAGTGGGTAGGTGGGTGGGGGAGCACCCTCATAGAAGCAGGGTAAGGGGGGGATGGGATAGGGGATTTGCAGAGGGGAAACCAGGAAAGAGAATAACATTTGAAATGTAAATAAAATAAAATAAAAACTAATAAAAAATTTTTAAGGCAGAATAAAAGGGGAAAGGGGTTACTGGGGCAATGTCTGTGATAGCCTCTCTCTACTTCCTGGTTTATGATATGCTTTGTCCCACCCAGCCTTTCCCACCATGACAGTCTTAAACTATGAGACAAAATAAATCCTTTTTATATTTAATTGATCTTTTCAAGTATTTGGTCATACTGATAAGAAATGAAGCACACAGTGAAGGTGGGTGTTCTAAACTAAAGAACTAACTACATGCATGCATACTTCACACTTTGCTTACACATCATCTGCATATTTAATCAAATCCTGAATTAAGTGATAGTGCATGCAACCCCTTTAAGAAGCCAAGTCCAGTCCTCCCATGGAAGCTGTGTTAGGGACATGAAGGATGTTCAGGGAATGATAACCTAAGTTACCATCCTACTTCTGTGACCTGGAATGTTTGTTGAGTCTCTCTTAAACAATAAAATTGCAAAACAAGTAATAATTTGCTCACCAGAAAAGTGGAAAAACAAAGGTAGATCTTTAAGATTAAAATGGTTATTATATGTAAAAGTTGTAGGAAGATGTCTAGTCCATGTTAATTGTTCAATCACTTCCTGTCATCTTCCATAGGTTTTACTGTGTTACCTCTTTCCTTGATCCATATTTAGCCATTCACAGATGAATTTTGTAGTGATCATTTAATTAAAAGCAACAGAAATTCTTTTGTTGGGTTGAAAAATGAAAGGACTTCAATGGGGGGGGGGAGATTGGAAATCAAGCCCAGGAATGTGTCAGAAAGCACCAGGAAATTTAACTTTGATATACATAATCTGTTAATAAGAAGTACCCACTGCTTTCTGCCAGATTTGGGGACAGCCCTATTGCAGGGAGTCCACATTCAGTTCTGCCCAAAAGCCCATGGCTGGGAAGGCCATAGGCCCTCGCTGGGAAGCAATTGCTATTGTTTTGCTAAATGGATATGATGTGTTCATGAAATTGCACTCCAAACAGCTATGTTTATAGCATTAGAATAGTGTTACCATCAGCTTTGGGCAGAGATACTAGTTTTTGTCTGAGGCAGTGGTAACTGCAGAGATTCATATTTGGGACTTCCATAGCATCTCCTCCAAGGCCTAGTGAACATTGCTGAAGATTTCAGGCAGAATCAGAGGAAGGAGGCAAGTGAGGTATAATGTCGTCTTTGGGACATGAAATTGATTTTACACTCTTGTATTGTTTTTGGACTCTTGATTACGTAGCAGCTGTGCTTGCTAGCACAAGAACCATACAAAGCTAGGTCTGCCAACATCTTGTTATGGGTGACTGTCAGAAAGGCATATGAGGCTACCCCCTTCTTGAGTAACTAAAGAGTAACTAATGGTTGCTGGGTAAGCAAAAGGCATTTACTTTTAGCGGAGTGGACACAGGTAAGGATGTTCTGCTTCTATAAATAACCCTTCTTCCAGAACACCATAACCAATCCTAATGAGAAGTTCATTCTCATTCGGGTCATGTAAAGAAAGAAGAAAGGTAAAAATATATGAAGGAGATCACAATGAAGTCTCCAAATAATTAGGGAGAAGGAGTTTCAATGGGCCATCTCTTGTCACCAAACACAGCTCCCACTACCAGGACTGGGTTACAGTCAATGGAGTTATTGGCCAAAGTAGTGCTACAGAAATTCCCAAACAACCCAGGCTATTGCCAAGACAATAGGTTGCTCTCCACAAACTGACAGCAGGGCCCTAATGATGAAGAAATACCCACACAACTCATGGAACACACAGAGATAGAGCTAGTGCCTTCCTAGAGCCTTCACTTCCTGTTCTAATGTCTTTGGTATGGAAAGGTTATCCGAAGGCTATCAAAAGGAAAACAAACTCCAACACATCCACAAGTCTTTTGATTTACACTGATGTCATTCCTGCAAAATATGCTTGTCAATGATGGTACAAAGCTTGTGGAAGTAATTAACCAGTGTCTGATTTGACTTAAGGCTTATCCCACAAGATGAAGTGCCATACTTAACAGTGCTTAGGTGACCAGAATCCAGAGACTAAACAGCCCAGAGACCTAGGGTAAACCCAAATACTACTAATCAATCAATCAATCAAACAAACAAACAAACACAAAAAACCCAGGAAAAAACAAGAAAGAAAAGAAAAATAGCAATAAATGACTCCTATTGACATTCTTCTATGCCCACAGGTCTATGCCTTATTCAGCAATGATCAGAGAGGCTTCCACCTGCAGCAGATGGGAACAAATACAAAGACCCATAGCTAGACAAGATGCAGAGACTCACTGAAACTCACAGCTCTAAATGGGATGTCTCTATCAAATCCCTCACCTCATAGCTCAGGGAACCTCACAGGAGTGGAGGCAGAAGACATGTGGGAGCCAGAGGAGATGGAAGACACAAAGAGAATAAAGATCCTCTAAACCAGAGGAGCAACGCTCACATAAACTCCCAGACTGAAGCGGCAAGCACAGGGCCTGCCTGTGTCTACATCCAGTCCTCTGCCTATTTATTATAGTTTTCAGTTTAGTGATTTTTTTTTTTAGAGAAAAAGAAAGATGGAAGCAAAGACAGACAGACAGAAATGAAAGTAGAAGGACTAACTGTGAAGACAAAGAAAATCAGTGGGAGAAGGCAAGGAATAGGATGGAGTTATGGGGGTGAATACGCGATCAAAGTGTATTCCATACATGTATGAACATGCCATGGTTAAGCCTACTGTTATATATAATTAACATATGACAATAAAAATCTCCTTAAAAGTTCTATCACTGATATAAGTCTTGCATATCACAACGATTTTTCTGTTGCCTCTTGTTGTGGGATCCTAGAAGCTAAGGCCCCAGCTTGGATAGACTCTCCATTGCTCCAAATTCCTACCATCAGTACTTCCTGGTGAGTGTTCTTTGAGATAGATTCTACTGGGTGATCTAAGGTCACATGAACATTGTTTTGTTTTGAGTATAAATTATACCTCATAGGCTCTTTTTGAGGCTTGGCCTCAGCTATTGGATACTTTAGGAAGTGAGGTTTACATGGTAAAGTAGGCATCTTAGAGGCTTTGTTTTCCTCCAGTTTCTTCTGACTCTCTGCTTTCCATTCATCAGAAGCTGAGAGCCCCCTGCCATATTTTCACACCACCATAATGTTCTAGTCCATCATGAGACAAGAATCAATGGAGATAAGAACTATAGACTGAAAGCAGAAGCTGACGTAAGAAATCCTTCTTCTTAGGTTGCTCTTGTCAAGTATGCTATTGTCGAGATGAAAACTGACTAATATCTATATGCTGTGGATTTGGGGAAAGTGACTTTTGACTTTAACTCCTGTGACTTTTTAAATAAAGTTGTCTCATGTCAAGACAGATCACATGGAATCTCTCAATGCCTCATGAGAAAAATCAGCCTGACCCACATAAAAAAGACTGATGCATCTATGGTTTGCCAAGTTCCCTATTGCCTGTGTGTCATAGCTCCTGTAAGGCTTACACATGTTATCAGTGTTTCTTTATGAATCATGCATAGTCTCAGAGTGAAATTCCTTCCATTTATTTTGTAGCATTCTTTATTTATCTGTAACTCATGTTATTGTGGTGATTTTCAGTTTTTCCCAGTTTTTAGTTCATGCAGCTTATCCCAATGGGATTCAAACAGCCAGCGTGACATGAGGCCACCATATTTGCCTTGAGGTATTTATCCATGGGCACATGTCTGCAGGAGTTAGCAACTCAATAGATTTCACCATTGAAAGCATATCTGGCATCACTAAAGAGAGTTGCCTAATCTGACATGTTTCTAGCTAACATGGTCAGGTTAGTCTCATGTAAGTGCTTTGTAGTAAAGACTTTATGAGTGGATATTTTTGGATATGAATTATTACTGGATGACTGTTAATGTGAATCAGCCATATAACTGCCTTCTTTCTGGGACAATAAAAATATTTCTGCTTTTTCAATTATATAGCTTTGTGACATATCATGGAATTCCTTAGGTTATTTGGCTACAGGTTATATGCTTTTAAAAAAAAATAAATTTGAAAAAAAAGTGTTCTTTGCATGTTAAATCTGTTATTTACATTGCTTGATAGTTTCCCTTTGATGTAACAAAAGTTGTCTGGCATAGATAATTGGGTTGCATCATTCACAGCAGTCAGGTGTTCCCCTCACCTGTCCACAATGGTAGGCATAAGATAGAATGGAACGGAAGAACTTGCCTCATTGCAGGAATGAACAGATGCTGGATCAGAGTCAGTTCTGTTATAATCATAGTTCCCAAGTCCAGTAAGACCATAAAATCCATTGGTATTGCTTCCAAAAGAATAGCAGCAACACCAATTTAGGTCTTGCCATTTTCACAGAGGTCTGGGAGTTGTCAGGCAAGCAGTGTCTCTGTTAGCAGTGGGTTGCCTTGGGACAAGAGTTTTGTTTTGTTTTTCTCTCAAATGTTCAGGAATGCTCTGATCAGCCATCAATTCTGGGAGGTAACTTTAGATAAGTAACCGGGCAAAGAGACTTCATGCCAGTCCTGGCATTTAATTGCCTCATCATGGTAGTTGTTTCAAACCTGGTGGTGCTTCAGGGGATTGCTTTGGCCATGACAGCCTCAGATCACCCTTAGATGACCCTATAGTACTGATAACTCTGCTAGTCAGCACTCCGTGCCTCATGCTATTTGTCCTGGTTGCAAATGAGAAGGATCTCTCTCTTTCTCTCTCTCTCTCTCTCTCTCTCTCTCTCTCTCTCTCTCTCTCTCTCTCTCTCTCTCTGGTATGTGTGTATGTGTGTGTGTAGGCACAAGTCACAAGTCACTACATAAGTAGCATTGCTTTTAGTTGGAAGCAGTGGTTTGGAGCCCTCTTCAGTGTGCTATCCCTGAGATACAGCATAGGAGCATAGGGTCCAATAAAGCTTCATGTGAGCATTTCTGTTGCCTACTTAACATTCTTTCATCACAGTTAGAGTGGTGTTGATCTGATTGCACAAAGAACAGGCTGCCCTTAGGGCTGTCCATTCCAGACATACTCAGTAGCAGGGAAACAGTGACTGAAGAGTTACAGAGAATAGCCAGCAGCAGAGGTCAGAAGCTGAAGTTCTAAAGGAATATGGAATTGCTCAGAAGGTGAGAGGTGATGGAGAGCAGAGTCAAGGGAGAGAGGCCATGAGGGGCAGATATAACATGTGACACAGCAGAGACTCTGCAACAGCTGGTCCTTCACCTTGGTTTTCAACTGAAAAGAATGACACATTTATTTAGGCTCATTTGATGAACAATGATATTAATCTTTTGAGTGTCAGGAGTCATGATGGAGCTGAGCGAGAAGCTATTTTGTAGTCCTTTAACTATTTTATGAGTTACAAGGATGCTGAGCCGTGGTTGATGACAAAGGACCATGGCTAGTGTTTAATTGATGAGAGATGTTTATGATGCAGGAATGGTTGAAACCTTCCACACCATTAACTTATTTTAACTCCATACCTAGCTTTACTGGAGGTACCACTCTTACCTCCATATAAAGAGTGAATAGCTTTCCCAAATTGCCACAAGTAATAAATGACAAAGCCCGAAATTAAGTCTAGGATTCTTTCATTCCAGAGACGTATAATTCATATTTCCAAACTACAGCCTTCAACGGGACCATCCTGCTAGAGGATCTATTGGATGTTGTAAAGTCCCTGTTCTAAAGGTTCTGGCCTATCTTATACTTTGTCATCAGTGTCATCCAGCCTCTCTTCAGCCTCAATCCTCTGCTCTCTGGATTTTTTTTTTTTTTTTACCTTTCTCACAGTCTGCTCATTCATTATTTTCTTTGCATATCTTTCTGAACTCGGATGTTTTGCTTAATTTACCCTTTGTGGTAACGTCACACAATCCTCAAACCTTTCTCCTACATGATTCTCTCTTCATAAATCCTTCAGTTACACCTTTGAAACTATTTTAGGGATCCTTTTTAGAATTCTAGAAAGTTCACTAGACTCTAAGAACCAACTAAGATTGCATGTCATAATTTTTCACCACTGCATCAAAATGTCACATTGTTAGGTTTAGATGTCAATTCTCTAATCATTTCAGTCTGTGCCACAAACAATGTTGCTCAAGAATTCTCAGAGTGAAGTGCCTGGTTGGGGCTTTTAAATTGGAAAAGTTTATGAGCATCGTGGGAATCACAATTAACATATGTATCATTGCAGAATTTCTATGATGAGCTTGGAATCACATAAGACATTCTAAATACACTGGCTAATATAATCATGACACTTTAAGGCAGGCATTACCATTATTTCTATTTTACAGATGGCGATACTGAGTCTTCTAATATTTCCCAAGGGTCCATGGCAGAAAACCACAAAGCAGGCATTCAGAACATTTAACATTTTTACTAAACTAAACCAGGAGTTTGTTTTGCGTATGTTTATGTTACTTTATTTTTTAAATCTCTGCTTCTTTTCTACCTGACATAAATAGAACACTTGAAAGTCACCACTACTGTCAATATTAGAGATGTGTCAAATCCTGTCACTTTGCCAGAAAGCTGCTTTGGAGTAACTGTGTAATATTATACAACATGACAAGCTCCTATCCACAGTGGCAACATTAAACCCAGGGACATGTGGCTTGTGTAAAACCCCAAAGCCATTAGCTGAAATCCCTGGACCAGAAGGCTGAAGAATTAACCACCCAACCCAATATGGTCTCAGCCCTGGATACCAGAGGCCCTCTCTGCATGGGTAGGTTATTTTCATTCAAGACAGAATGTGTGCTGACATTCAGCTTTCTGTGCTGGAGCTAGCTGGGCACATTATCTTCTCAGTGTGGATTGGATGAGGGAGGTGAGAAGCAAACAGCAAATTCTTGGCAGCCAAAGACAGGCAGCAACAGAGGAAGGGAGGCGAGCTGTCAGAGGACTTAGGGAGAGTCATTTGACTTTTGGGATGTTCCTGCCATTTTTCTTCAGTCATCAGCCTGTGGTTTGAAAGTCCCTTGTGATATAGGAGGCATGAGAGGGAATCCTGAGAATGAAGGTGCAGGGAGGGGTCACCTGATTGCCTCCCAGACTTCATGACTGCATCAGCCAGAATTTTAGTAGTCACGATACTTCTAGAAATAGGAAGAAAAAGGTCCAATAACAAAAGTGATGAAAAATAAGTCACAATCCTATGTAACAGTCATTTTCTAAATCAGAATATGCTGACAGAAGCTTTGGCACAAAAGCATATATGCTTGTTGTATACACACACACACACACACACACACACACACACACACACACACAGAGAGAGAGAGAGAGAGAGAGAGGACACAGACAGAGACAGAGACACAGAGAGACACAGAAAGAGACAGAGACACAGAGAGACACAGAGAGACACAGAGACAGAGATACAGAAAAGAAACAGAGAGAGACAGAGAGACACACACACCCTTTATGTAATAAGGGCTCCACATTTACAATATGGTGGCCAATAGCATGTATCCTTCATGTTTCCTGGTTCATCAAATGAGAAAATCACGCTCAGGTAGGTGTCCTCTAAGCAAGTCTAGAACATTCTCTGGCACATGTCCTACCTGGATCACCTGTGGCCTATTTGCTTCACTTGAATCCAAGCAGATCACCAGTCCAATGACTGTTTTTTTTCCATGTGCTTTGGCAGTTAACTCAGACCAGCTGAGACATCAGCTTGAGTTCAGGATGAAATCATCTCAAGTTATACAATGAAACTGCCCAGGAAGGTAGTTTTCCATGTGTCCCGCTGGCCACTAGGCGAAAAAGTATATTCACACTAAGAAGGCAAAAGATCACAAGGCTCCCACCCCATCCGCACTGTGAGCATCATGGGAATCACATTAGCAAATCTCCTCACTAAGCTCCCCTAAGCCTGTCACTCTAGCCTGGCTTTGATGCTGTTCCCACCGAAACAAGTGACTTTTTAGCTTCTCTTCTGGTAACCAAAGTCTGTCAGAAACTCTTCCTATCTGCCTGTCCCTCCTCTACAAACAACTGTGAACCTTCCAGCCTTCTGGTCCCAGTTCATTCTTCATCATCCTTCATCTCTATCAGTATAAACATTCTGCTAAGAGGCTTTTTAAGATCTTGCCATCTCATATATTTACTACAGTCTCATTCTCCACTCCATCACAGAAGCAGCCTGATCTGCTCCCCCCCCCCTTTTCTTTTTTCCTTTGCTTTCCTTCAAGACTGTAAATTCTTTCAAGAAAAGATCCATGGCCTCTGTGCTTAGTATCTGGTACCACATGGCATAGTGTAGAGATTTGTTCACTGAAGAGATTTTTGCTGAGTGATTCCACTTGTCAATAAACTTTTACTGCTAAGTCATGTGAGCAAAATGTTAGCAAGAAAACAGAGTCAAAGTCCATTAAAAACTTTAAGGAGCCATATTGAATAGAGCATGAAACAAGCCCTCCTCCATGGAATTTTAATTTCTTTGACTCTGAGCTGCATCTCTATCGCTAACAAAAGAAGGTGATGTCCAAAGCTTAGCATTAAAATATTATTGTATTTGCAGGTCACGCCACCAAGTTCTTTCCTTTTTTTTTTTCCTAAGAGATGATGGAAAGAGGGAAGGTGGTTGGTACTCATGCAGAGATGCCTGTGTGAATTCCTGGACACTTGGAGACACAGTGATGATTTTATGTGCCCCTCCAGTTCTGATTCTATTAAGCAGGGTGAACGGCGAGTGATACTTCTTTGGATATTGGTCAGTTTTCTTGGGTGAGAATTGAAAAGTGCATTCATTCCAACAGCTGATTCAAAACTGGAAAGAGAGAAAATATTGTATTAAGGGGAAATGCATGAAATTTAGTATCAACCTCAGTCTAGTTTGTTATTCTAGTATTGTTTTATTTTAACTCACTGCACAATAAACTTGCACCTAATTTTTAACTAATATTTCATTCTGGAAAGCTTCTGGTACATAATTTGTATTACTATCAATGATATATTAGCCTAATTAATTACAAACTAACTTACAATTATGCAAACAAATGAAGAAAAAGATACTTTTGTTATGCAGTGGCTTCTACTTATTCATTCTCTCTCTCTCTCTCTCTCTCTCTCTCTCTCTCTCTCTCTCTCTCTCTCTCTCTCCTTGCCTTTTTGCCTCCCCCCCAGCTTGCTAACTCTGAATTCAATAATCTGTACTGGATGTCCAGGCATTAGTATGAATTAACAACACTCCACCATAATTCATTGGAACTCACTAGAGATGAAGTTTTGATAAATGGAGAGTGAGTTTTTAACAAAACTCACCGTGGCGAAGCCGACTTTCAGTGGAGTCTGGGTCCCTTTGGTAATTATGCTTGGGTTGTTCTACTTTGCATCCCTTACTAACTTGTGTGTGCATGGGGGGTGAGATAAATAAAATTCTTTTAAAAAGCCTGTAAACTTGAACCTGGATTTTAATAAACTTAACATTAGTAAAAAGTTCAGGTGATTGGAAGAAGGGTTTTTAATCAGTCCAGATAGATAAGATCTCAGTCATAATTGCTTTGGTTGTTATTATTTCCTTCACATGTGCTTGTACCAAATGTAAAATAAGGCCTTGAGATGTCTACAGATGGAGATGAAAATAATGGTGTTCGGTGATAGTTTGATGGGAAGTAATTGGCCACCTGAAGAGAAAAGCCCTCATCATGGAAATAATTATAAGTAATTGGTTACTCCAAGATTGGACTTCATTTGATACACTCAGTGCAATAAATACTCCTAACTAAAGATGCTAACTTGAGTATTTAAGGGTATTAGCAACTGCATAAATTGGAGATAAGACAGACACTTAACAGACAGGGTAGCCATAGTCCTATTTGGGTACATGGACATAATTTATATTTATATTTTAATTAGCTGCCACTTGATTACAAATGAAAACATTGCATGAAGTTGGGATATACTGCTTTTGTCTCAAGGAGAAAGAAGAATGACAATATTGATCTTTTTATTGGTTATTTTATTTATTTACATTTCAAATGTTATCCCCCTTCCCAAAAAGGGAGATAGAACCTGTAGAGACCATATCCAGTGGATATCCACAGCCCCAGGGTGAGGGATGGGGCCAACCATCTATCTCAGAAATATTAATCCAGAATTGCTCCTGTCAAAAGGAAATGCAGGGACAAAGAGTGGATCAGAGACTGAAGAAAAGGCTACCCAGAGACTCCCCACCTGGGGATCCACCCTATCTGCAGACAGCAAACCCAGATACTATTGCTGATGCCAAGAAGTGCTTGCTGACAGGAGCCTGGTATAGCTGTCCCCTGAGAGACTCTGCCAGATCCTGACCAATACAGATGAGGATGCACACAGCCAACATGGAGAACTCAATGGTGGAGTTAGGGGAAGGACTGAAGGAACTGAAGGGGTTTGCAACCCCATAGGAAGAACAACATCTACCTTTATCACCATATTGGGAAACAATCAGTTGGATCCCAGACAAGAGCTCTATAGCACAAGGTGATGCTCTTCTGGTAGCCAGCAGCCGGCGTCACTGTGGGTGATACTGAGTGTCACCTCCTCTGTGCACATCCCCTCTATTCATGCAAAACTTTTAAGCTTGTGTAGCAATTCCATATTTCTTAACTTGCATGATCTTTGCTACATTCTATACTAAATAATATTTATAGAAAAATTAACTATAGTTTTATTTAAGAAAAGTATTGGGAAAACAATCTCACTGTAAGAAACATGTCAGTTAAGGAGATAGCCAGCATGTGACTCTAAGACTTTTGATTCTTAATCATAGACCTTTTCACTGAGCCCTGCTAGCACTGGTCTGAGATCCTTTGTAGAGCTTTTCCTCATAGTAATGTACACACTCCCTTTCTTGGGGACTCTCTCACTAGGCTTTCATCTTAGATGAGATTATTTGTTTTATGTGAGAATCACTAAATAGCCAAGAATCAAGACATAGTTCCAAATCCTAGCATACACAGAAGCTTCTAGGAAATCTCTAGGGGCTATTTGGTGAGTTAGAAGAAGGACCCATATTAAATTCCTACCTCCAAAACAGCTTAGGATGCTTCCCCCCCTTTCCCCCCACCAGGGGAGTCTACCATCTCTGTCATTGGGCATGAATTTCCAACTTATATTTAACTTTGATAAATTTCAGGGGAATCAGAACCTAGACACAAGCTGTCTGGAATGTCCTCTGTTCTCTCCTGATTTCTGAATCTTGGCATAATGAGTCTGTTCTCTGCTGTCTCTGCTCAACCCTGCTTTCCTGAGGATATAGCACCTTCACTTGATAAAACCCCCTCTGAGGCATCAACCCATTTCACTGCTTTTAGAGATATGCCTACTATGTGATTCCACCCTAATTATTTATCATTTAACAGTGATTATATGTTGATTATGTTATAGAGGATTTGGTTTTTTACTCCTTCAGATGTAAACCGCAATGCGATCACTCTTACATGTTCAGTATGAGCAAGATGCTCAGGAAAGCCAACTGTGGCGCCAGGAATCTGAAGATTTTAGTACATTTGCTATGTATCACCTCAAGAAGAGCAGCCATGGTCAGAAAGACTGCCTGAGGGCTCCAGACACAAGGGGACAACCTCAAGAGAAGTAGCAAGGACCTTTACCTTCTGGGCAAGAGTCAGTTTTGTCAAAGGCTTTCCTTGTACTAGCTTGGCTCGATTCTGTCATCTCTTCACACAGCCTGAGCTCCTGACCCTCTGCTTGTCCTACACACCTTTCATTTGGAAGTTCTGCTGACTCATTGTCATCATTTTGATTTGCATATCCCGCATCACAATTTTAGATTGCTCTAAAGCAAAAAGACCAGGCAAGTTTGTTGTAGTGCTGGAGACTGTATTCACAGCCTCACACATGTTAGATAAATGCTCTACTGCTGAGCTTCACAACCAGCACACAGCAGAAATATTTTGGCATGTAACTTCCAAATACCAACATTAACATTAATTCTAATGTCTTGACAAAATGTAAATTATGATTGTGAGCAACCTCTGCACCAGTGCTGCCTAACATAAATATAAGCCATATCAATAATTTAATTGCTAAAAATTTGAATGAGTGACTGAAATTGTAATTTATTAATAATGACTAGGGCAGCCACATTATGGTATAAAAGGGAACTGGGAGTACATGAAGTTAACAATAATAGCACAGATATACATATATGTTTAATTCTATAATATATCAAGCAGGTAATTAGAATAAAAGCAGTTGAATTTTTAATTTGTTCATTTTTACGAAACCTTTGGGATCTAGTACATGCTTTATAATTCTGGCATCTCTCATTTTGAACTAGACACACTGCAAAATGTTCAATAGCTACTGTATGGGCCAAACAGCTTTGCACTTACCCTTCTGACTCTGTTGTACCCTAGGAAGGATTAAATTTAGTCAAACATTTTTGCTAGGGTATCCACCAGAAAGAGGACTGGAAAACTACACTCTTGATTAGATAAATAATAGTGTCTATGATGATGAGGGTCTGAAAGATGGGGTGGAGCTCATGACAGGAACAGAGCAGGAGAAAAGAGGAGCCCATCACTGGGCTAATCACAATGATGTTTAGGACAGAGAGACTGCTAGAAATTGGGTCTGGGAGAACATCTTCTCTTTCCTCAGCCCCACTTCTCCCAATTCCATTATCTTACTTTTCTAGTGTTAAGTTCCTTAAGATTCATGCTGAGAGTCATCCCTATTGGGGATTCCAGAACAGTAGAGGGACACAAGGCAATACTGGGATATAGGTGAATTACCAATAAACAGAGGAAAAGAAGTTCACCTGGAACAGAAGAACTGAAATCTTCATATAAATACCTTGGAAGGGTTTTGAGCAATTGGGAGACATGTACTTCTTGAGCTCAAAATAATTTCATTTCTGCGTGTGTCTGAAATATTCATTTTATAGGAGAAAAGAGCATATTTTTTCAATCAAAACTTGTAGTTCATTTGATGGATGTATGTTATATCTCATACCACTGTTACTAACCTGTATTTTAATGATAGTCACCTCAGTTGACCCTCCCCAATCCTCTTAGATCTACCACCACCTCTCACCCTCATCACTTCTTGTTTCCCCTCCATCCCTTTAAAAAATAATCCATGGTATCCAATTTGTGCTTCTCATATATTCATAGAAGTGGAGCTATCCACCAGAAAGTGTTCAGTCTATAAGAGGCAAGACCCTTAAAGAAAAGTATTCTTCCTTCCCTAGAAGCAGTCAATAGCTACTAAGTTTTGTGCAAGAGATTCTGAGTCCTTATCCTTTCCATGACATAGTGTTGACTGGCTTTACTTAGTGCAAGCAGCAACAGGTGGCATGACTTCAGAACTATAGTTTCTGTTAAAGTCAGAAGACACTGTTTCAGTGTGGTCCTCCTTTTTCTTTTACAGTCTTTTTACTCATCCATGATGGTCCTTGAGCTTCATGCGTGTTGGGGGTTGGGGCAATAACTTCACTTCAGACACTAAACACTTCATTGACACATTCTCTATACCATGACCTTGGCCAATTATTATTTTCTTTATTAACCACTACCAACTGCACAAACAAACTTCTCTGATGAATTCTTAGAGCTGCATTGGTCTGCATAGAAACATAAAAATGTAGAGGGCAGTTTAACATTATCTTCATTTAGCAGAAGAATAGTGGTAGCCTTCCCCTTGGGACCTGGAGGTATCACCACTTTTATTCCTGGCCAGTACCAGCCTTGTATTTACTTCTGTGGAGTGGACCTTAAATATCATCCCCTATGACATCCACACCACTATTGCATCCATGCCACTCATTACTGTAATTCACAGGGTTCACATCTGAGTGAGACTATCGATGGTCTTTTCCCCTAAAAGCTGATATAACACCATCCTACAATATGATGGCTAGCTTATAGGGAGGGAGCTTCCTGATCAATACAAACTTGGTTTCTCCATGCCCTATGGCCCACTTCTACAGTATCTTTAGCAATAGGGTTTTCACATCAAGTTCTGATGGACTACCTAGGGCAATGACAATAGCCTTTATTGTTTTGGAAGTCTATAGGAACCTTAGACCAACAACTTGGGGGCAATATATACAACTCCAAGAACTGGAACTTCTTTTTGGCAATATGTGGCACTTGGAAGGACATTATCCCTTGTTTAAGCTAACCATGTGATGGCTTTAGAATGCATTTTCTCCGTGTTTCTTTATTCAAAGTCCCTAAAGAAAAAAATCTTACTGTCTATGCTTTGTTTTATGTCAAATCATCATTTGTTGACCTTTCTGGATGGACAGTTTTTGATTCAGGCCATCCAGATTGTTAAATCAGCTATGGCAGGAGATGTGCTGTGATTTCCACATGGTGACTAGATATACTCAATGGCATTTTTTTTGTTAATAGCATACTTATGTATTGGACAAGATGGAGAGCTAGCTGTCTGGATTACTTAGCTTCCTTCAAAGCAGTGTAGAGTGATGGATGAGAGAGCGTGGATTAAGATACTGTCTGGGTTAAAACCTCAGTCTTACCAGGAACTACATACACTTCAATGGCTTAATCTTTGCATATCTCTCATTTGTAGATAGAAATACTGATGGTATCTATATCTCGGTTATTTAGAGTATTAATTAAAATAATATATGAGAAGCAGTTGAATATACAGAGTTGAATTTGAATTATACAGAGTTAGTGATGTAAGTGTGCTTGTGTCTGTGCGCGTGTGTGCGCGTGCATGTGGACACAGGCACACATACATATGTTTTTCTTTTACTTAGGTAGAACTAATCACACACTCAGCACATGGTGCTTTCATTCTGCTAATCTTTCTAACAACCAAGTAAAGCAGCATTAAAATTTTTATATAACCCATAATGCAACCAGAGCTAACAAGGGTTAAACAACTCCACCCCAACTAGACAACAAACGAGACAGAGTTGGGACTTAAAGATAAGGAAGGATGATTGAATTCAAAGCCTAATTCCCCTGCTTCACAAGAATTATTTCTCTCCCAAGAGACCAAAGATAGAAATGAAGGTGAGTGTTGACAGTCAGTATCCGTTGGGGGAGCTTTATTTCTATGGCATGCAATAGATTACCACAGAGCACATCCCTGGGATCATATTTTATTTCCATGCAGCCTCATCTCCAGCCCCCTGTCCTATTCATTTTTATGCATTTGACTGCCAAAATGCAAGACCTGCCACTGAGCCTAGGTGCTCTGTACAGTCCAGTCTCGCTGCCGTCAAGTCATCAGTGATGTGTTGAAAAGGTTTATTCTGGTTTGCTTTGCAGAGAGTAAACTGATGCCTCTTTGGGCCAAAATCAGGCACACTACTTGAATAACAGGGCTGTAAGAACCCAATCCAGAGGTCCAGGCTTTGCTCCGGGGCTGCAGTGATGAAACAGATGGCAGCCTTACTGTTATTCTCTGACAGTACAGTAGTCAAGGAAAGGTTTGCATGGCTGTGCAGCTTGACCAGAATCTTTTTGCAGTTGCAACACACAGTTTTTATCATGCTTTAGCTTTTGCAAAAGAGATTCAGGCTTTGACCTGATCCCTCTAAGACAGACTTTGCCTTTGGAGCTTTGGAAAACACACACACACACACACACACACACACACACACACACACACACACACACACACCTGTGTAAAAGGTGCGAATGTATTGCATTCAAGGGTAGAGCCATTATGAAGGTTGGTCCTTTTAAGTCCTAAAAATCAAGGCTTGGAAGGGAGTGCTTCCTTTGCTGATTGCAGGATAACTAGTGCAGGTAAATGGGCTCCAGACACTACTAGAATAGCAGATCCCCATGTGCAACTACAGAGGAATAGATAAGAAAGAAAAAGACAGATGGTGTACTTAAGTGCACTTAAGTCTGATTGCATGAGTTGGTAATGAATGTTTAAATATGGCACTCCCATAAAATCAGATACCTGTAGACAATACTAGACTAAGTACAGACTTGATATAGGGGGAAAATGTAGTTGTGGATTCTAATTTTTGTTTTTGTCATTATTATGATTGTCTATTTACTCATAGGGGAATTTTCATAACTCTTTCAGAGCCTAATCATAAAATATAAAATACAATCAGTATCATGGAAAATAGAGTTTTGGAAATGCAAACAGCCTTAAGGATTATTATGGAGCTGTGGTAGTTTACAGCCAGATACCTGAGATGAGAAAGACCAAGGAGTCTTATTCTTCAGTCTACCTCTTTGTTCCATCCTTACTCCACCACAAAGCACCAGATTTATTTTTAAGATTTTATTTCAAAAGCTAAGGCAGGCAAGGAACATAATAATAACTGTATAAAACCCATGTTGTTCAAAGGTAGGAAAATACACTCACTCCCATCAACCACTATGGTTTAGTGGACCCAAACCAAATTAAGTACAGGTTTTTGTTGTTTTTTGAGTCACTGGAGGGGGGTAGGTTCTCAGTTATGCTAAGTTTAAAAAAGTCTTTTTGAACACCTAAGAATAAAGGAAAAATATACATCAATGTTTTTCATAATGCCTCTAGATTTTACATTGTTTTCATGCACATACTGACCCAACAGCTCTCCAGTTACAACATAAAAATGCCAAATCACATAGAGACAGACTTTCTGATTCAATTAGGTACCAAGAAATGACTATGGCAGGGGTTAGGTCTGGGGGAAGCATTGTCAACTCAGTTATGTGTAGGGAAAGTGAGGGAATTGAAGAAAGACGGAGCTGAACCCAAGTACACGTTCCACCCAGAAAGTAGTCATCTATCAAAAGCTGTAAATAAATCAGACCTGGCACCTTAAGTGCCTTAAATGTTGGGTGTTAAACCTTCTATTGCATCTTCATCCTTAAGGGGAGTGGGTGAACTTCCCATCAAAGAGACTGCTGGCATAATCACGATGGGTAAAGCTGCTGAGTTCTGAAAGGAGTTCACAGAGCGAGTGGGAGAGGCAGTCCCCTGTGCAGGAAGCAATGAAAGCCCACATGTCACTTACCATCTGGGTGGTGAAATGTGCACATACTTTAAAGCCAGAGTGCTGACAAGCATCAGGAACTTTTTGGATGGTCGGAGATATGCTGTCCACTTGTCATCTCCAAGCAGGGTTCACATCAGGCTGCCAAAATGGCAGCTCTAGATAGAAACCTCATGGTGAAAAGTTTTCTTTGAAAACCATGGAGGACATTTTCACAGGTGATCTGAAATAACCCAATAATTCTATGTTTGTAAATTATGCCTACATTATGTGGGCTAATAAATGCTGCTCCCACTATTTATATCCCCTGCATGGATAAATTCAGAAAGCAGCTATGATGTAGGTGCCCCTTCTGTAGCTTTTAAATAATTTCTATTTTGCAGCCCATCAAAACAGCAATCCAATCATTAACTGAAATTGGGAAAGGCAAAGTAAACACTGTAACACTTGAACACACCTCTCGCAGTCCTGTGACCCAAGTTCAAAGAATGTTGAGTTTGAAACCAGACTTGCTTGGCTCCAAACACGTTAGATGTGACAGTTCTCATCATCTCAGCCCTTACACCTCAGGGAGGTTGCAGGAGGCTGTGCTAATGTGCTCTGTGGGCTGTGGAGAAAGCTAAGGCCTACATTAAATAATGTAGAAGATCTATAATGCTCACAGGTGAGGAAGAGCTCAAAAGACTGTCAGGCAAATATATTAGAGTGAATAACTCTCTCAACTGGAGTTATTATGTCCCATGGGAGAATTGAAAGAAGATGGTGTTTGCCAAGGCCACATTCTCACAAGTTCCTTTGTGAGAAGGATTCAACATCACAGAGATGTTGTGATGCTTGCCCTCGAATTTTCAGATCCTATACCAAAAAAATGCTGCAAACTCAGTTTCCTTGCAGCATTAGAAATGATAGGATCCTAATAGAAAATGCAAGTGTCAGATCTTGATGCTCAGAAGGCAAGTAGGCATAATGATCATGATGCTGAGTTTGGACGGAGTGATATCCAGAATATTTCATCCACAGATCTATGAAGAATGAACGGTTTTTTAAAAAATGTACTCCAAATGCACATGGCATGTGCTATACTAGCAACAGAAATAAAAATTTTGTCGTCAGGAGATTGGATGTAGTTATATACAATAAAATCCCTTCTGTCCTTCTCTGCCCCTCCTTTCCTCCTACCCTTACTGTTTCCTTTCTTCTTTCTTCCTTACTGGATTTCAGCCTGTCCTGGTTAGTGTTTGTCAACTTGACATAGCTTAATGTTATCTGATAAGAAGAAACTTAATTAAGAAAAACGTCTATCAGATTGTCTAGAGGTAAGTCTGTAGGGTATTTTCTTGATTAACTATTAATATGAGAGAGTCCTCACTGAAGATGATACTACTATTGGGCAAATGGTCTTGGATTGTCTAAGAAAGCAGAATGAGCAAGCCACGAGAGAGTGCTAGTAAGCAGCGCTCTGCCATGGATGGCCTCTGTTTCCATTTTTGCCTCCAGGATTCTTCCTTGAGTTTCTGTCCTGACTCCCCTTTATGATCGACTGCGATCAGATGAGTAAGTCAAGCTGCCTTTTGTCATGTTGGTGTCTATTACACCAACAGAACACAAACTAAGACACAGAGTATTTTCACATCTGGAGTCCATGACTAGAACAGAGGTCAGGTCTATCTGGGAAGCACTGTAGGACTTATGGTAAGTTTAAAGTGTTTTCTTAAACTTTCCAGTGAGTCCACTAGCCATACAGTGGGGAAGATGAGCATGCAAATAACTCAAGAACAGAGTCAAAGTTAGTATTCCTTTTCCTCCTTTGCTTTGTGGCCCTGAAGTGAGCAGTGTGCACCAATGTGCACACATTCATTGTGCATACCACAATACCAATCAATGAGTTAGCTTGCTCAATCTAGGCTGGAAACTGTAGAACTACAAGGCTGAATAACCTATTTCCATTTTAAGTTGACTTTTCAAATATTTCATTATAGTAATGATAAGTTACATAGTACATTTACTGGAGCATATAACAAACATGCCTTTTAACCATTGATCTTATCACTAATTTCTGTTTTTTTTTCTAAAACAGCACTCACATAAAAGAAAAAAAAGTATATATTTTCAGTCTTGCCCCACAATTACCTGACAACTTTTAAATAATTCTGTCTAGCAGTAAACTGAAGAAAGAGAGACTGCCAAGATATAGTATAGAACCTTACACCAACAACATACTAAATGATATAAGGATCCAATGGTGGTGAGTGCATTAGAGTCCTGGGTATGACATATGTAATAGAGAGAAACTTACTGAAGACTGAGGGGAGAAATATGTTAGTGGAATTTGGGGGAGGGGTATTCCTGACACATCCTGATTAAAAAGTTTCCAAAGATCCATGATGATATCTTGTACTTTACCTAGTGATGTGGGAAGAATACCTCATAGATGTTTTAAGACTCTAGAGATACCCAGTGCACATGTAAGAACGTTGGTCTAATCTACATGCTATGGGACCCAAAAGTTAGGCACATGAAAGGAGCTCAGAGCATTCGAGAACCTTCTAACAGTTTGGAACTGTACAAAAATGACTCTGCCACTTGGATTACTACTAGTTCTGGAACATTAATGGTGTTGGCATTGACAGCTGGGAAAAGAAATTGTCTTAGTCTGTTTCTATGATAAACATATCATAAACTGAGTAGAAGTTAAACAATTAGAGTTTGTTTTGTAAGGTCCCAGAGGCAGGAAAGTACTTTGCTCAGCAGCTTACTAGGTGTGTTCCTGTTGTACTGAAGGTTGACTTCTTGTTTTACGAATAATCTTCCAGTCTCACCTGACAGAAAAGGTGGAGATCCTCTCTGGAGCTCAGGGCATTGGCTCCATCATAAGGGTTCCTTTCACATAATCCAATTGCCTCTCACACATTATTCATCAAAATATTATTTACCGGGCATGTGGATTTAATGAGTTGGGAGGTACTTCAATTTCAGTAAATAAAAGATAATATTTGAGATTTATGGAAGGTGCAAGAAAGAAGGCAGTGACCATTCTAAGATCTAGACAAAGCAAATGTGTTTCCAGAGAGAGTCTTGGTAGTTGAGGAAAGAAATAATTATAAAACTCCACCATGGACTAGCTATAAAGAACATGTTCAGCAGAAGGTAAGAATGTTCCAGCTTTATCTTACTTACTCAGAAAATAGTAGATTTTCTGAAACAGTATTAACCAAAGGAGCATAATTGAGGGGCCAAAGAGCCAAGTACATATCGGATATACATCATGTGTTGCAAGCTATCACACAGCTTCATGAAAATTCCATGAAATGATTGGGAATAGATGGTCTCAAAAGAACGATGATAGAAGCTGAAGTTTCAGAGAGTTTAAGAACTGGATGACTTCACAGAGTTGATGACATATGAATGCCTGATTCTTTGTTTTCCCTTCTCCTGCTGCAAATCTATACTTGATGACTAGGAAATAAATTATACTAATGTGTGTGTTTGAAACAAACTTTTCCAAACTGTGCTTTAAAAAAATTACACACACACATACACATACATGTGCACACAGGCACACACATGCACAAACGCACACACATGCACACACATACACTCACTCATGCACATATGCAAGCACTTGTATGCGCACATGCATGCACATGCACACATAGACACACATATTTACCTTTTTCTAATGATAATAGATAGATTATTTCTAGTTTGTCAGTTTTTGAGAGTTATGTGGTAGGGAGCTGCTTTCAACAATAATAAAACAACATTTTTGGTGAATAAATTTTGTGTCCATTCTAAAGAATTTTCCCATAACATTTAGTTAATCCTTTAAATATCTATTAGAAGTAGGAATAAATATGTGGCTTTATTTAGAACTTTCTGAAAACTGAAAACAGAGCAATTAAAAACCTTATTTGAATTCCGAAGTGGGAGAAATGGGACTTTAATTCAACCAGAAAATATTTAGATATTATAATCAGTTTCAGCAAAGTAGCAGTATACAAAATCAACATATAAAATCAGTGGATTTTATATATACCAATAATGAACTTGCCAAAAACGAAATTAGGGTGAAATTACATCCACATTTTCCTTCAAAAATATTAAAATACCTAGGAATTCGCCTAACTTAAGAACTAAACTACCATTAAGATGAAAATGTTAAGATATAGAAAAAAATGGAAGAAGGCCCTAGAAAATAGAAATAAAACTTCCATGCTCATGGATTGGTGCAATTAATATTGTGTAAAAAGACTTTATTGTCAAAAGCAGGATTCAGGATAGCCTCACCAAAATCCTAATAACATTCTTCACAGAACCGTAAAAGACAATGTACACAGAAACACAGAGATCCTGAACAACCAAAGCAGTGCTAAGAAAGAACAATGCTGGAAGCATCACAATATCTGATCTTAAATATCTGGTCTTAAATTGTGCTACAAGACCACAGGGACAAAGACAACATGGTACCGGCCCTAAAGCAGACAGCTAAACCAATAGAACAGAATAGATGACCCAGATATAAATCCACAGTGCTGCAGCCACTTAATTATTGACAAAAGTGCAAAAAACATACATAGATTAAAATAAACAATCTCTTTGACAAATGGTGTTGGAAAAACTAGATATTCAAAAATTATCTCTAAATCTGTCACCCTGCAGAAAAGTCCATTCAAAATAACCAAAGTTCTTAATAGAAGACTTGAAATATCAAAACTCTTGGAACAACATAGGGAAACACTTCAAATGCAAGAATGGGCAAGAAATATCTGAGAAGGATTCTAATAACATACACACACATACCACATATGTGGGGTAGTGGTCTGTGGCAGGCAATCTGGCACCAGGTTGAGCATAGGCTGAAAACTCTGGAAGACCCAGTGGAATAATCCACGAGGGACCAGAAAATGTTTTTGCCAATGTTCCTGGAAGACTCCTGTAAAAACAGCTACAGCTTCCTCAACCCCTGCAGAGAGGCTTGTCATGTGAGATTTGTCACATAGGAGCAACACCAAGCCCTCCCACATGCAAATAAGGTGCCCAAAGCCCTCAGACCAAGCCAATGGGAAGTATCTGTTGTCAAATCCCTGACCCATCCCAAACAGTATATTAGACCGTCCCAACCTGTGTAGGAGAGATCCCCATCCAGAAGGACTAAAGGTGTGAGAACTACTCCATCATCCGAGAGCTTCTATCATAAGAGCTGTAACACTGCTGCTCAGGAAGAGATCTGCTCTCCCGAACGCCACCAGAAGCTTCCCACACTCCTTGCCAGCTAGTTGGCCTCTCATGGGCTCAGCCGGGCCCAACGTAGCACAGGGCAGTGGGTGCAGCGTCTTGGTGCAACCGAGGCAGCAACTGCGGAGACCGAGGTAGAGGAGACTCCGTCCCTGCTTGCACTCTCCCCTTTGCTGGAACTCTCGCATTTGGCCAGCCAGAGATTCCTGAGGAAGGCTCCCAGCACACAGATCAACACACATATACACAAATATATGCACAAACACATACAAACACACACATACACATAGAGAGTCACACACACTCATACACACAATTACATACACACACATACCCATCTGCATACATACTCTCACACACACATGCACACATTTACAGACAAACACACACAAACACAAAATCACACACACACAATCATGCACATACTTATACACACCCACACAGGTATACTCACACACACATACAAACACGGAGTCTCACACACACACATAAACACCAAGTTACACACATTCACATGCAATCACAAACATGTACACTCACATACACAATCACACACTTACAGACATATACATACACACACAACACACACATACACACACATACAAGAATTGGCAAAGGTGATTAAACAGATTGAAAAACTTCTGCTGCACAACAAAGAAAACAGCTGCCAGTTTAAAGTGCCAGTCAAAGAGTGAGAAAATGTCATTGACAGCTATCAGACAAGGGGTTAACAGCTAGAATATATGAATTATATGAACATTAACCCTTTCCCAACATGTTTTATTCAACATGGAGACTAATGAACTAAATAGAAATTCTCAAAAAAAAACCCACAAATGACCAATAAATATTTGAAATAATGTTCAACATCCTTGTCCATCAGAGAAATGCAAATTAAAACTACTCTGGGAACTCATCTCATCCCATTCAAGATGAATAACATTAAAAAAACAACACACAACAAATGCCAACAAGAATGTGAGGAAAGAAGAAGTGTATACACTGCTGATAGGAGTATGAACTGGCATATCCACTATATAAATCAATGTGGATGTTGCCTAAAACACTAAAAATAGAACTACCATATGACCCAGCTCTACCACGAATGCTCAAATGTACTGAGATCCTACCACAGAGATGCTGGCACATCTATGCTCGTTGCCACACTATTCATAATGAGCTAAGAAATAGAAGCTGCCTGGTTGTCCACTAAGAGATAAATGGGATAAAGAAAACAGTGCACACACAATGGATTGTATTTAGTCATAAAAACAGAAGTGAAATTTTCAAGAAAAGTAATGGAATCAGAAATTGTTACGTAGGTAAAATAAGTGAGACTCAGAAAGATGACTGTGCTATAGGTTGTGACACTAGAAAGGAGGTCATAAGAAGGCAAGACAAGATCTTAACAGGAGAGGAAGAAAGAAAGGGTAATTGAACACTGTGATGGTTTGTATATGCTTGGCCCAGGGAGTGGCACCAATTGGAGGTATGGCCTATGTCGGAGTAGGTGTGACCTGCTTGAAGTAGATATGTCACTGTGGGTGTGGGTTTAAGACCCTCACCCTAGTTGCCTGGAAGTTAGTCTTCCACTAACAGCCTTCACATGAAGATGTAGAACTCTCAGCTCCTCCTGCACCATGCCTGCTTGGATGCTGCCATGCCCCCACCTTGATGATAATGGACTGATCCTCTGAACCTGTAAGTCAGCCCCAAATAAATGTTGTCCTTTATAAGACTTGCCTTGGTCATGGTGACTGTTCACAGCAGTAAAACCCTAACTAAGATAAACACATATGACATAAAGGCAGAAACAGGGCCACAGAAGGGCAGCAAGGTGGGGACAAGGAAGAAATGTATGTGGTGGTAAGAAAATGACCAAACACAATTTTCAGAGGGAAAGATTTATTTCAGTTTATTGCCTATAGTCTGCCATTTCTGAAGGGAAATCATGGCAGGAACTCAAGTCATGAACTGTGAAGCATAAACTAAAACAGAGGTCATGAAGTAATCCTGCTTACTCTCTTGCTCTTCATGGCTTGCCTAACTTGCTTTTATACAGAACCCAGGACCACCTGCCTAGGGGTAGAACTGCCCACAGTGGGCTGTATCTTCCTGTATCAGTCATTAACCAAGAAATGCCTGCAGAGTTGTCTACAGGCCAATCTGGTGGAATCATTTTATAAGTGAGGTTCCTTATCATAGATGACCCTAACTTTTGTCAAGTTGGCAAAAGCATAACTGCTCAGGGCCAATGAAAATAAACTGTGTTTGAGAATGATAGAATGAAACCCATGGCTTTCTCTGCTAACTTAAAAAAATTGTACAGAAAAAAACCCACTAAATTCTGAAAGGAAGGTGTGGATCTTTACGATATATGATCTAGCTTATTAACCAGATGGCATGTGAGGCACAGTAATTAAAGCTTAGGACTGAGGGAATGGCTCAGTGGTTAAGAGCACTCAGTGCTCTTGCAGAGGAAATAGGCTCAGTTCCCAGCACCTCCATGCTTGCTGACAACCACCTGTAACTTCAGTTCCAAAAAATTCATCAGCTTCTATGGGCCCAAGATGTGAATGCGGTGCACATATACACCTGCAAGAGAGAGACATGTCCATCAGATAAATAAATCAGCCTTTTAGAAGTGGGAAATCCCAGCATCTGTGGAAGTCGGAATCAACTCCCAGTTCTCTTTAAATGTTTATGTGAGGACTAGTAACTACTGGATGACAAAGGAGTGGAGTATTTTATATGCCAATTGCACAGAGAGCTTTACAGTAGGCAATAAAACAGATTTGCTTTCTCTGCCTTCTGAACTGTATTGCTAACATAGAGTGCTGGTATCTGTTTTATGTTGGAAACAGCCAAAGAAATTTGTATCTCAGTCCAAGTTTTGGCATCAATGGTCATGAACAGCATAAGCCCCACCATTTAACCTTCTGTGATCAGTGTCCTCATGGGTGAAGAGCCATCAGTATTCACATTTCTCAGGCTCATTTGATGACTGAATGGGAGCAAGGTTTGCAAATCACTTAGCACGAGTTCCAGTGTCTTATGACAAACAAGCAAACAAACACACCACAAATAAGAAAGAATGAGGATGTCTGATGTTCTAGGGATGAATGGCCCTCTTGCACAAGACCAATACAGAGCTATCTGAATTCTTAGAAGCCATAGAAGTCCATTGAGGCTTTCGTTTTCACAAGCCTTTTCAACAGCTCTGGTGCATTTGTTGTAGTGTACCAGCATGGAGAAGGATTCTACCCCCTGCTGTTGTAGTCCTAAGGATTTTCTATAGTGGTTCATAATTCTTTAATGAGTTAGTACATCAAGTTTCCACTTTTTCCTTTTTCTTCTGATAGCAATATGATTTTCCTTTTGAAAAGCACCAATTCACCCCTTTCATGGCATATAATTGTTAGTGTGCTATGGCCATCTCACTTTTAGCTCAAAGAGGAATGATGTAAATGAGAGATTAGGAGAAGCAAATCCTATCAGTTAATGAAATTCCCTCTTTATTTAATGCTTCTGTGTATTAAGCTTCTGTGTAATACATGTACATATATACATATAGCTATATATGTAATATATATGTATATCAATCTATCTACGTATCTATGTATCTATGTATCTATCTATGTATCTATCTATGTATCTATCTATGTATCTATGTATCTATGTATCTATGTATCTATCTATCTATCTATCTATCTATCTATCTATCTATCTATCTATCTATCTATCTGTAATATAGCATTATAATTGTGTGGTAGTTTCTTTCCCATCATGAGTGAAGACCATGGAACCAACATAGAAAGCACAATTAAAAAATAGATAAAGAAGGAGAAGACAATTTGATTTCTTGTGGATTTGTCTGGATATGAAGCTAAATTGTGACTCAGAGTACTAGTTTACAGGTCCAACAGATTATTTGTCCCTTTAACTAGACAAATTGATACCCTATCACTTGAAAGTCAACAAAACCAAGATGTTCTCTTTAATTTTAATCACTACAACTGCCAATACATTGGGAAACCCTCAAGTGAAACAACTCCAAGCCTTTTGGGCTGCTCACCCATGCTCTGCAGTCTGTCTCAGTTGAATACTTACTGTTGAGATTCAACCAGTGAATTAGTTTTCCCAACTTCTGGTCTTGCCACTCTGTCTTTCCCTTAAGAATCTGAGTATAGCATTTGAGTTTTTCATAACAGAATAGCAAGATTGTTTTGCATAAACACACATGACTTCTTCCAACTCATTCCCAAATTAGTCTTCTCCGTCAGTGTGCAGAAATGCCCATGGCATATGGCTCAACTACACTATTACATTCACTCCCTACAGAGATTCTCTGGGTCAGCTCTGGAGACAGTAATTACTCCTTGCACGGAAGTAGCTATGCACCACCAAGGGGGTTGTCTAATTGATATTTCCTATAGCTGTGTTTCCTTTTAAGGATGCCTTGAAGAACTACAGATGTATTTATTTGGATGATATTTGCTTTACTTATTTTTTTTAAAAATGGATTACAATTTTATAATGAATTTACTCCAGCATTACAGAGCCCCTAAATTCAGGTCAAATACAGTTTCTTGATAATCATAGATTATGTCTAGAAAAGTCATTGGGTACTTTGGAAAAAACAAACTGTATTTAGTAATTAATAATTATGAACTCACCTCCTGAAAATTCAAATTAGCTTTTATTTATGAATATTACAAAATCAATTTCTCACACCAAACATTTCCTTTCTTGGGCTTTGAAGACTCATTTCTTCATTTTCTAGGCAATGCATGTTCTTGAAAAAGAGAAACATGAAAAAAATGTCATTTGTTTCTACTTTTTGAGAATGTAACCTTTCACATTTCACAGTCTTGAGATTCATAATCACCGTGCAAGCAGCAATCACCAGAGCAGCCTCTCAGCCTAATAGGAAGGTAGAGGCGCAAGTTTTAAGCATGCACACATCTGATAGAGGACCTTATTTGAAGAACATTATAGCTAAACTGAAGAGAGCATAGGGCAACAGAAATGATAAATGGAAGGGAAGGGATTACTGAACATATGAGAAGAGATTAAGAAAAATGGGGTTGTTTAGTCTTGAAAGAAGATGAGTCTGAGGTGAATTGATTGAGGAATTTGAACTAGCTAAGGGCCACAATGCAATTAAGTTTGATCCATTTGAAGGTGTACCTTCAGGCATAAATATGTGAAAGGCAAATTAAAGGGCTCTTATTTTACAGAAAGCATGGTGATAAGCAAAGAAAGGATTTGTAAGTACTAAGCTAAAATAAAACAGTATTATCCTACTTCAGAAAATATTTGTAGTGCATAATTGAAGACTCTCATGAACAGGAGAAAGATAGTGGAAGTCAGCAGATAAGTGGCAATGTTTTATAGAGGCAGACATTTTATTCATTCCTTACTAATCTTACTAATATTTACATTAAGATATTAAGCTTGGATTTTAACTTTTTCTCATGTTGTCTGTTTGATTTTATGAACTGGTTTCCTCATCTACTAAAGAGGCTACAAAGCTAATGCTTGCATTATTTCATTAGATATTAAAGAGCTCAATAAAATTTGTAAATGCATTACTTAAAATACAAAATATTTGGTATATAAGTAGATGCATAACAAATTTGCCAGTGCAAATACAGTTAAACATGGTTTAAAAATGTATTTAGCTTTTTATTCTTTGACAGTTTCATAACTGTACATATTGAATAGCAGTCCTTCTTCCTCCCAGTTACTCTATCTCTCCTCTCTTCTAGCTGAAACTCATTTTCCCCAGCAGATTCCTCTCTTCTTTCATGTCTTTCTGTCTGTCTATGTGACCTATAAAGGTGAAATGGGGTTTGCCATAATCTACTAACTATGCATTTGTCTGTTTCTTTTTTAAGAAAGAGTATATGTGTGATGGTTTGAATGATAATAGCCCCCATAGACTCATATATCTGGCTATGTGGTCATTAGCGAGAGGTGCTACTTGTAAAGGATTGGGAGATGTGTTCTTGTTGTAGTACGTGTTGCTTTGTTGGAGTAGATGCAGCTTTGCTGGAGGAAGTGTGTCACTGAGTGTGGGCTTTGGGGTTTCAAGAGCTCAAGCTAGTCCCAGAGTCTCTTTATTCCTCCTGCTTACATGTAGAACTCTCAGCTATTATATTTGTCTGCATGCTGTCATGCTTCCTGCCATGTTGGTAATAGACTAAACCTCTGAAACTGTAAGCCATCCCCAATTAAATATGTTCTTTTATAAGAGTTGCCGTGGTCATGGTGTCTCTTCATAGCAGTAGAACACTGATTAAGACCACGAAATAAAAAGAAGGCACTTTGTAAGAACTTTGAGTTACTTTTTCTATTCTATCTTCTTCCAAATCATGACCTAAAATATAAAACAAAAGTATATGAGACAATGTAGTGGTTCTCAACCTTCTTAATTCTGTTACTCTTTAATATAGTTTCTCATGTTGTAGTGGCCCTCCAATCATAAAGTTTTCATCTCTCCCTCATAACTGTAATTTTGCTACTGGTATGACTCATGATGTAGATATCTGTGTTTTCCAATGTCTGTGAAAGGGTGTCAAAGGGGCCACCATCAAGAGTTTAAGAACTGCTCAGATAAAAAGAAATACCAGAGTTTTAAAATCTAATAATAAATTTATAAATAAATTTATTTATTTAAAATTATAAATAAAAACATAACACATGTTGTGGTCATGGTTGTGGATTCTTAGTATCATGGCCAAAGAAATGTCTGCTAAGCACCATCCTGGACAGGATACAGTTATCATAATGAAGAATTTCCTTGAACATAAAATAATATCATGATAGTATCATATATAATAATGATAATATAATTAATAATGTATATTTAATTAATAGAATATATCTTTACTGCCCCAAAGTGAACACAGGCATATATATTTTTATCAAAGTATAAATCAAAGGTAACAATTACAGTGAGTATTGAACAATCAGTTAAACTATTGAGTTCTTTATTTAAGTCCTAAATACTATATTTCGTTCACTGATCTATTCCTTCATGTCATCAACTCACTTTAAGTACCTACCATGTGCTAACATTTAGTTAAATCTTTAATAAAGAAATAAGGCACAAACTTTATTTGACCCACTGCTGGGTTTTGTGGTTTTTATCAGGCTAAACCTTTCCCCAAATACAACTATAAAATCTGGATAAAATACAGAGAAATGCAAAACCAGTTACTTTTAAACATAGAGAACAACTAAGGCAACCTGGATTTGGAAGATAAAATTCAGATAAATAATTTTTAGATGTCAAAAAATTTCATAACAATAACAACAAAAAATCTGTTTTGTGGTAATAAGTAACAAAAGTGAAATTTGAACAATAAGGAAAGGAAATTTTATTTAAAATTATTTTCCTCAGAGCTTGGTATGGTTATATATTTGTAATAAGGACAAATGATAGATAAATGGTCTTTAATGGTTACAATGACTGGATCTTATTTTAGCTACTGGTCATAGAAAAAATCCTGTCTGAAAGACAACATCATTAGAATCATTAAAATTATTTACATGTAATATCTAGCATCACACTAAATAAATGATATGAATCAGAACTAAATAACCAAGTGCAAAAGAAACACAGAAATCCAGAAAATGAATTAAATATTTAGAGTTATATACATATGATATTAAGATAATCAATAAAGATAATGTTTTTGAAAATAGATGAAAAGAAAAATAATATTGACTTAGAATTTAGACATAAGAAAAAATGAAATGGAAGTATTTATACCTAAACAAACAACAAAACAGCATACCAGGAGTTTAGTAGTCTCAGTTTACAAAAGATTAAACACAGTTGACAGGAGAGTTAGAGAATAGGAAGATGGGGCAGTGAGAAATACTCAGTTGGAGACACTGGAAGAACAAACAGGATTCAAAGAGAAGTGTATCTGACATCTATAGTAAGAGAAAAAAACCTAACAAACTTGTAACTCATGTCCCAGAGTAGGGAAGAAAGACAGGGGAAAAAGCAAAAATGTTTTAAATTGATGCTCACATAGCATTTTTAAAGTCAGCATCAGATACAAAGGCACTGATTGCAAGAGCTTAGTGAAGCCCAATATGAAAATGCAAGGAAATCTGAGCAATCATATTAGAAATGTAAATGACAAATACAAACATGCTGGGATTGTACCTTAGTGATGAAGTGGTTGCTTAGTATTTATGACTTTGGTTTTAATACTCAGCACAGACTGGTGGTTTAGCTTAGTGATAAAGTGTTTGCTTAATGTTTATGGTCCTGGATTTAATCCTTGACACTGCAAGAGACACATACAAGTAAGAGAATTAACAAATTATAAACAAAACCTAGAGAAATTTATCATTTTCAAAGGAGTTGGTATAAATCTAAAAATGACTTCTAACTAAAAAGGCTGGAAGGCGGATGATAATGCAATTGCTTTTAGTCTGTAAAAGAATGTAAGTGACAAACTAGATTCCAAATGTCACCAAAATGGACTTAAGTTTGAACTTTTTTAACATTATGATGCTGCTGCAAATAAGCCTACAATTTGGTAGCATAAATAATAAATTTCACAATATTATTACTATAAATCAGAACTCTGTCACAATATCATTGAGGACAGTCAAATATGTTGACAAGGGGTACACTCAATTTTAAAAGAGAAGCCATTCTCCAATCTGGTCAAGTTCTTTTTTTTTTTTTTTTTTTTTTTTTTTTTTTTTTTTGGTTTTTCGAGACCGGGTTTCTCTGTGTAGCCCTGCTGTCCTGGAACTCACTCTGTAACTGGTCAAGTTCTTAAAAGACATTCATATTTCCTAGGATGTGCCCCCTTTTCATGTTCTAAACATGTTAATGAAAATAGAGAAAAATCATGAAAAGGAATAAATAGATGAAAATCAAACTACTTAAGATCACAAACATATTGAGATACTGAAATTCATACAGACACAAGTATCGTTCTGCAGTCAGGAATCATCAGCTCGCAGGAGCTTACTGGCCAGGCGATTGTTCCGTGCACACACTAATTTTACCAAACATTAAAGTCCAGTGCTGTTATTAAAATTTCATTAAAAGAAAATATAGTGAATATTTAAAAAGCCACCATAACCTATTTATCTTCTTATATTTAATATTACTGCTAATTCTTCATATGATTGATATCTATTCTATCTCTGTATGGGAATATTTCTTAATGGTGCACTGAAAATTCTCCAGCATGCATTCAGGCATGCTATATTGTGATTTGGAGTTGATTATCCTAACAGCACTTATACCAGGAGAATCAGAAGCCATTACAACTCATAGATTGATTTATTGTTTTGATTTATTGTCTAGAAAGTGGTAAAGAATATGCCAACCTTGCCGCTTAATTACAATCTGTATTTGTAAAGAAATTTATCTTGCTAAGGTGTCAAGCTTTGATGTTTATCTAATTTCATTGTTATAATGTTTGATGATATAAGTAAGCCATAAAACAATTCATATTCTGTATATATTTCTTTGTTAGAATCAAGTATCACTTTGATGGAGCATATAAAAGTTTGGAAAAAGTCAATGGAAGCATTTTGTGAGAATTGATGGTATAAAATTTATGAGAGTATTATCTATTTTTATTATTATTTAACAACTTGGTGCTATTATATATTGGGAAAAAGCTTTTTCCTCACAGAGGCTTCATCCTGAAAAACACACAGCAATTGAAATTGTAAGTCAGGCATGCACATATGAAACAAATTTAATGACATAAAACACTGCAAAATATTTCTTGTCTTCATTGACTTAAGGCTGGCTGGGGCAGTGGTTTAGTGCCACTACTCGGTGCTGTGAAAGACTTTCGTGTTATGTGTTGCTATCTTAGAAAACGATTTATATCAAACATTTAAAGTGAAGTTTCTACTGAAGATATATTGACTTTGCCAATTATGAAGTTCAAAAAAATGTAATTCTTCCATTGAAACAATCTGCAACAATCCATTTAATAAACTCATTCACACACACACACACACACACACACACACACACACACACACACACACACACACACCCTCATGAATGAAGCATTTAGTAGTGCACACTAAAAAAGGTTTAAAATATGTAAAAGCAAAGACAGGGTTTAAGTGTTGAGATTTCTCAAAGAAACTAACCTTATTGCTGTAAGGAAAAAGATGGAAGCTGTAATTCCTGAGATTGTCAGAAATTGTATAATGAACTGAGCAAAACAGTACATAGGACATGGCGCTACTTCTTAAATGTAAGGAAAGATAGGAATTTCATTCATTTCTACTCAGTGTAACTACTGATATATTTGAAAACAATGTTTTATTATTGTTTTTTAAAGTATTATTTTAATTATTACCTATCATCTCCCCTTCCTCTACTTTCTTGTCTGCGGTTTGTTTTTTAACAACATAATTCCCCTTCTATCTATCTATCTATCTATCTATCTATCTATCTATCTATCTATCTATCTATCTATCTATCTATCATGTATCATTCTATCATCTCTCAATCAATCTATCCATCTATCTATTTACCTATCTACCTATCATTTATCATCTATCTCTCTAGCTATCTCTATCTCAGCATATATCCATTTATGTGTGTGTTTTGACCTCATTATTTTTAATTTTAAATATCATTAAATGTTCTTTTAGTTATAATTTTAATGACATCATAAAATACCATCATGGGTGTTATTATTTTTTCTCTTTCCTATCAACAATGCTATCATGAATATTGTTTCCCACATGTTATTTTGGGAAATCTTTCATTCCTACAAGATATATTCTTAGAAATATAATTTAAAAGCATTTCTTCTTTTAAACTCTTCTTGTGTAATTACATTACTAACTTTCTTTCAGAATGGTTATATTAATTTATAGTTCTTCCAGTTAAAATATAATCTTTTTATCCAAATTTCTATAACATTGAATACCATTACTTTAAAAATCTTTACCCATCTTTAAAAATGAAAATTCATACCTTACTGACATTTTCATTTATATTTCAGTAACTATTAAGCATTTTTCAATTTATTAGTACCTAAATTACTTTTAAATTTAGGGGACTAAACACCATGATCATGGCAACATATCAAAGAAAGTGTTTGGTTTGAGACTCTTGCTTCCAAAGAATTAGAGTTGATGGCTATCACAGTGTGCAGCATGGCAGCAGGCAGCAGACAGGCAGTGGAGCAGTAGCTGAGAGCTTACATCCTGATCCACAAGCAGGAGGCAGAGTGGACTAACTGGACATGACTTTTGAGAGCTCAAAGCTGGCACCTAGTGATACATCTCCTCCTCTCAATCCTTCCCAAACAATTCCAACAACTGGGGACCAAGGATTCAAATATCAGAGCCTTTAGGGTCTATTTCATTCAAACCATCACAAGTGGTCATAAACATATCTTATGTGATTTCTTGGTTCATGTCTTCTACTTCAGTTTCCCAAATTTATCTTTGTTATTAGCATTTTCATTAATTTTATTTGGTGCTAAATTTCCTTTCTCTGTAAACTTGTATTTGAACCCTGACACCTAAGGTGATGGCTAGCATTTAGAGGTAGAAGATTTGAGAAGGTTTCTTTCTGATGATGGTGATTTTTATCCTTACCAGAAACACCGGGAGGCTTCCCTATCCCTTTTATCTTGGAAGGAAAAATTGAAAGGTGCCACCTACAAGCAATCCTTTAAAATACCACACGTGCTAACTTAACACATTGATCTCCAGAACTCTGAGAGATATATTTCTCTCTAGTCACTTAATTTATAATATTTTACTATTTAGAGTATTTTAGCCGGGCTGTGGTGGTGCATGCCTTTAATCCCAGCACTTGGGAGGCAGAGGCAGGCGGATTTCTGAGTTCGAGGCCAGCCTGGTCTACAGAGGGAGTTCCAGGACAGCCAGGGCTACACAGAGAAACCCTGTCTCAAAAAAAAAAAAAAAAAAAAATAGAGTATTTTAGTATTTATGTTAATTTATAGTATTTTTGTATTTACAGCATTCCAAGGAAATGAAATTATTTGAAATAAGTCATCAACCCATAGAATCGTATATAATATTATCAATCAATTCACTACTGTTCACTAAGAATTATCAGCCTTTATACCTTCAAGGGATATGAAAATTTATAACACCCAAGGATTTCATATGCTTAGTGGAAAACTATTGATTCATTTAAGAACATAACCCAGTTCAAATACATGACTAGGGCCAAATGCATATTCCAAGCAATAAACACACATGCCAGGAAATATTAATTGGAAGTGCTTTTTGATAGAGTTTTGTATGTTTGAAGGAAAAATAAGGTACAGACTGAGGGAAATGGTTAAAACAAGAAAAAATGAATGAAAATACATTTGATAGATGAGCAGAAAGTGGGATTTAAGGCCTAGTGGTTTGAGAATAAGAGGTAACAGCAACATTGAAAGCAATTGGTGGTCTTGAACATAAGGTTTGATATGTACTCATTACTAAACGGCCTATGTACAGTCTCCAGTACAGACCATTTTAATGACCATGATGGAGACAAACAACATAGACTACGCTGACCTTAACAGTAAGAGGGCAATGTGTACTCTGGAAATGACGCCATACCTAAGTCATTGCTGTGCAGGACTCTGTGTGGAAAGCTAGGACACTGCAAAGATTAGCATCCCACACAATTGGATGCTTTGGAGCTGCACAGATGACCAATGAGATGTGCCTCTCTACACTCATCACAACTGTGTCTTCAGTTCAGAGTTTTCATAGACATCTCTTGGGCTTATCAGTTTTAAGAGAGCCTAGACAATTTAAATGTTTTCCTTTCAACCCCTCCTATTCTGTTTAAAATAGACTACAAACACAATTATAACTATTCAAATTAGAGAGGATAATTTCAAAAGCAGTTAGTTTAAAGCTGAGTCTTAATTGAGACTGGATCACCCCCCCACACACAAATAAGAAAATCAGACACTGTACAAAATAGCTATCCTTAGATGCACAAACAGGCAATTGTAGTATCAACGAGATGTTGTATGGCAGGTCCTGTCTCCTATAAGAGTAGAGGGAAAAAGTTCTGAACTGGACTACAGGGAGAAGGCCAATCTTATCACTGGGTCTCATAGAGTGAACGAACCAAACTCAGAGGAACAAGGCTGTTAAAATATTAAATTCAGACACTGTAGAGATGGTGAAGCTGGTAAGGCCACTGACTGCTTTTGCAGAGGACCCAAGTTAGGCTCCCAATATTGACATCAGATATTTCATGAACAGCTGTAACTCAAATTCCAGAAAGATCTGAAGACTCTGATGTCTGCACACATCTACATAAACGTCAATATACATACAATTAAAATACAATAAATCTTAAAAATTCTAAGTCCAAAAATTTTAGCCCCTCTCCAGGCTGTTTCAGTGGATAATGAGATCTCCTTGGAACACTGTGGGGAAATGCTGAGCCCCACATTTAACCCTATAACCTTATGTAGATGGAATGGAGTAAAGAGAAGGGTATTGTTGTGATTACTCTCTCCATTTAAATATTCAACACAGTATTTTTTATAAATTTGTATTTTTTGAAATTTGAAATATAAATTCAGATTTTGCAATTGTATATTATTTATCTTGCTATGAACTATAAATTCTAATGGAGGGCTAGCTTTTATTCAGTCTAATTTTTAATACCATGAACACTGAAGAGATTCCCATGTTTAATAAGGAATTTTGTGGGCTTGGAAGTTGTTCTTTGTTAGCATGGGATGCACAAAACCTCAAGTTTCATTCCCAGCACTAAATGCTCACACGTGCACGTGCACGTACAAACACACACACACACACACACACACACACGCGCACACACACACACACACACACACACACACACACACACACGCACGCATGTGCACGCGCACGCACGCGCACGCACGTGCACACAGGCACACGCGCACACGCACACGCACACGCACACACAAACACACGGGCACACAGAGTATTTCCTGAAAGGATGAGTGCCTTTGGGCGGTTTGCAGAGATAAAAGACTCAAGTACTAGACAAGAGTGTTAGGTGCAAGTGGATAACATCATTAGTTTTCCTTAAGCATCTTCCAATCCAGCATTGATATTGCTGTAATTTCAAAGTTGGTTACTTGGCTTTAATTACATTGTTAGTAACTATATTTTACTGAGGTGTAATGGAGAAAGAGTAAATCACAAACTCAAATGCTGCCTGACACATCGTTTTCTTCCCTAGCAGTCTTAGGATTACTTCCTAGTTGAAGCTTCCCATCAATTAAGAAACACATTTTCCATTTATATAAAGGAAATATGCTGTCTCCTCATCTAAAGAGGGAACTTTATGTCTTCATTCAGTCAACTTAAGAAGGAGACATCAATAAAGCTTTATCAAGAGTAACCAACTCATGGTATAATCTGTTGTGATTATGTCCGTACCTACCAAGCTTCTGTATCACTTACAGAGTGGTTTAAAAAAGAATTGCTATGCCCCCCCCCCAGGCTAAAGTATTGGAGTTCTTGGACCGCAGTTTGTAGTGCTTTGATGGGAAAATTTGAAACATTTGGAGTCTTGTTGGAAGAGGTATACTACTGAGGTCTGACCTTCTGAGTTTATGGCCTTCTCCCTCTCTCTAATTCCATTTTCTGGAAGACTTGTGCCATGTCTCTCTCCCAATTAAGGACTCCACATCTGGAACTTTAAGCCCAAATAAAACCTCTCTTCTCTAAGTCAGCTTTGTACATAAGGTTTTATCACAGCTACAAAAGGTAACTAAATATTGCAAAAACATATTTTTTCCTAGTCAAGGTCCTTTTTATCCTATTCCTTAATTTAATTTCCTGAAGAGAAAGTTCCCAATAATGTACAGGTCTGGGAAGCCAGAGGTGGTCAAAAGGAAAATTAAGAGTAATTTGAAAAGAAAAAGAAAGAGAACCTGGAACATTTTATCATGTAATGGACATGATGGATGTGAGAAAGAACTGGGGAAGACAGCATTGAGCCCATTTATTTCTTCCATGATAAAGGATAGAATTATGTGCCTGCATCTAGTATAACCATGGTTGTGAGTGGGAGGAGCCACGGGAGAGGTAAGAGTCAGAGCAGCAGGACTCATTTCTTGGCAAAGAGATACTTGATTTAACATCACCTTGAATTCATTTGAAATTATTTGGATCTCATTGTACTAAAGAGAAAATTCCAGAGGGAATGTAATTTATTCAACATTTCTTTGCTTGTATTTTTTTGAGATTGTAATCTGATTACATCTCTTGCCCCTTTTTTCTCCTCCCTCCAAATGCTTTTATATAACCCTCCTTGCACTTTTTAAAAATCCATGGCCTTTTGATACATATATATCAACAATATATATGAATTCTTAAATACATAATACCTGCTCTGCCTGTATAATGTTACTTGTATGTGTTTTCAGTGATGAACATTTAGTATTGGATAAACAATTGGTGTGTTCTTCTCTCTTGCTTAGCATTTCTTAGTTGCCTGTAGCTCTTTGTGTAGAGCTAAGGCTCAGGACTTCCCTTACCCCTCTCACTTTAGCATATGTATTATTGTCCTTGTTCAGCTCAGCTCAGGCTGTCATGTTGGTGAGACCTTATAGGTTGAGCTTCTGACATTACTATAAGACACAACTCCATATTTCTCTGCTAACAGCCTATTGATTACTTTTTTAGATATATGTCAATTATCTGATCTAGTGAAAGGAAGAGATGATTTGGGGGTTTTGAATGGGATAAGTTTTGAGAGTATGACTAGCAGTGGTTTTCTGACAGACATAGAGAAGAACTCAGTGTGGAACAAGCTTGGGTGTGTGTATATTACATAGTAATAGTACTTATGGTAAAATATAATCATTAATAACTGTAGCTTGTAGATTAGCCTTACAATGCTTTTAATTGAGCATCTGAAAAGAATTTAGTGAACTTATACAAAGCTGTAGATTTCTAACAGGCAGCTGAATGTGTCCATCATATATCTAAGAACTTGTAGAGATACCATTCCATGCATTTTGCAAATATTGACATTTAAAAGTATAAAACTCTTGGATTATACTTTAAATGTTTCCAATACAATGTAAAGATCACAATGATTAAGTATTTACTAGCACCTACTAAAGATAGAGGAACAGTTTTAAGTATTAAGGCATTAATTTCACCCTTCAAATTTGTACTTTTATTCTACTTCATCCACAATTTTTTTTTATCTTACTCTCATGTGTTTTATGCTTGGAAGGGTTTTATTGATTGCCTTCACATACATCTCTACAATAAGCCATATACATGAATTGAGATGTAATTTGTTAGTGTTTCCTGTAACCATAAGACTGTTAAGTGTTAATATCTTCCATGATGAGTTATAGTAATTGGCATAGGCACACCATTGATCAAAACAACATATTATGTTTCAAATTTTATTAATAATTATTAAGCATAAAAGTAATATTTTATTAGCTCTTCATCTCTTAATGAGATGAATATATCTTTTATATTTTTTTATTCATTCCTTGGCTCATGTACTGCAGATGAATCCTACTATTTACTAGAGCTACATAGATCCTGCCTGCCTGATACTTCTGGTTTTGGTTCTGTAGTCAAAAGTCACCCATAATTACGGGTGGTGTAGATAGGGCCAGGGCCACGCAATCTGAACTTCTTTGGCAACACATGTCCTGCTTTATATCATAATCTCACATTATAAAACTACTTTCCATTTATTAGCTGATGACTTGATTAGACCATCTTCCGTTTTCTTGAAAGCAAAGATTAGGAAACCACCTGACTTTCAGAAACAGTTTGTTGGGTCATCATTAGTCGTTCAGGTTTCTCCCTCTCCAGTAATGCTAATCTTCATGTCTTAGAGGTTCCTATGCCCCATGGCACTTCAGCAGAGATGGATTCTAGTGAGTAATAGCTATATCGTTTTCTTTACTAAAGTGAGATAAACGAGATTCTTATTAGAGGATGTAGAATCTGTCTAATACCTTCATTTGCTCAAGAAATTTTATTTTAAGAAATAACAGTTAAGGTAGTTGGGAACTCAAAAAGATCTTGGAAAGTTTAGCAGAGAGTTTGCAGTACCTAGTGACAGAGCTGCTACATTAGCCTGTGTCTACAGGTAGAGTGTCTGTCAATAGACGAACAGCCTCTTGATGTTCATCTTGATAGAATGAAATTTAAAAGTGGAAGTTTTCCCTAGCCCAGTTAACTCCCAAATAATTGAATGGAGATTTATAGTTTTATTCAACAAGTTTTAAGCACAAAAACTGAGCAGATAGTACTAACTCTCTATCCTTTCTTAGCTATGTGCCAGTCATATGCCCCGAGTTAATTGCATTTAGTCTCTCCTTGACTTGCTCTGCTATAGCTTTCTGTTCTCATGAGGATCTCCCTTGGTGACTCCCCCTCATGCCTGACCTCATGGTGACCTCCTCTTCCCCTTCCTCCTCCCCCTCTTCCTCCTCCTCCTCCTCCTCTTCCTTTTCCTCCTCCTCCTCCTCCTCTTCCTTTTCCTCCTCCTCTTCCTTCTCCTCCTTCTCCTCCTCCTCCTTCTCCTCCTTCTCCTCCTTCTCCTTTTTCTTCCTCCACTTCATGGTCCTTCTTCTCTTTCACTCTCACCTACCTTTCTCTCTCATTCCTCTCTCCAGGACTCATGGCTGGGATCCAAAGTTCAGCCTTTTTATCTCTAGTCCAGTATTCTGGCTGTTCAGCCTTTTATTATCCAATCAGAGATAATTGGGAAGCATTCTTTACACCACATTGATACTGGAGATTCTTCAATATTTAAGACAATGTCCATGTCTGGACTGTAACTAGATCTCAAAGTATAGAAATCAGCATCTGAATACAAAGTGCATAAGACCCTCCTCCATCACTTCTTTTATTTATGAATTGGGTGGACATCAATTACCTATAGGATATATGGCAGACATGTGGTATACTTTGTAAAGTTTCCAGATTAACTGGTCTTATCCCAAGGACTGTATGATATTGCTTTTCAATAAAACGAATGAGCAAATAATAATCTGAGTCAATCTGAGATTTTTCTCTTTATGACACCATTATTTGCCTAGAGAGCTATTTCATTATTTGTTATCATTATTTGTATTATACCAGATTCACATTCTCTTTTTAAAAAGTTTTCTTTCATTATATCTATTACTATATTTTCTTTTCAATTTTTATGCTTTAGTACTTCTGAGACCTCAATTGTGTGTGTATATGTGTGTGTGTGTGTGTGTGTGTGTGTGTGTGTGTGTGTGTGTGTGTGTATTATTTTGCATATACTTCCATTTTTTCCGTAAGTTTTCTTTTTTTCAAGATAGGGTTTCTCTGTGTAGTCCTGACTGTCCTGGAACTCACTCTGTAGCCCAGGTAGGCCTCGGACTCAGAAATCCCTTCTGTAAGTTTTTAGAAAGAATATCAAACTTACTTTGAGCATTTTTTGAGATTTGTCTCTTCATCCATGATCATTTTTTCAGGCAATGTCTATTCTTGCTTTTATAGCTTTTAATAGAATTATAATAACTAAGGCTATTTTGAATTTTATCTACATTTTTTAATAAGTTATTCTATTTTTACAGTCAATATTTTTTCTTTTTTAATCAATAAAATCTATTTCTTTCAGGACAATGGTAATTTTTAACTTTTTAAATAATAATTGTGCATAATTTTTAGCTCTTTTATGAAAGCTATGGTGGTATTTGCATCTGCTTTTTATTTAAATCTCAAATGCTTATATAATTCTGGTGTTGAATTCTTCCATGCCATTTTATGTAAGTTAGCTAATTCAAGCCAGCAGTTTTCTTAAAACTCACAATGAGTATCAGGAGATATGGTAGGCAAATTCAGTCAGAGCATCTTGAATTCTGGTGTGTTGACAATAGCATTTCACATCTGTGGTATGTATTTATTCTATACCAAGAGAAGTTCAGACAATCTTGAAGTAAAACATCTTGTTCCACAGTCATTTTAGTCCGATTATCATTCTTGAGGCATGACCTATTAAGGACAGGGGATTCAGATCTGATTGCCAAATGTTCTTCCTTTTTTTCTTTTTGCATCCACTTTGCCACAGTAGCAACCAGCTTTTCCCAGGGTCAGTATATGCATTTGTGATAGTTAACAACTGACAGAGGGCTCCCAAATTTAACATTATTTCCGGGCATGTCTCTGAGGCTGTTTCTAAATATGATTAACATTTGAATTGATGGACTCACTCAAGCAGATGATCTCTTCCATGTAGGTGGGCAATCTCCAATTCCCTGAAGAACAAGAGAGAGAGTGAGCGAGAGAGAGAGAGAGAGAGAGAGAGAGAGAGAGAGAGAGAGAGAGTGAGTTGTCTTATTTCCAGCCTCTCTGTTCCAGATAGAATTTATGGTCTCTTATTTTTGAATTTTAAGATATGGGCTCCTTGGGTTTCAAGAACTGGGACACTCAGACTGAATTAGTGTCTTGGTCTTCAGCTTGCAGGACAGTCTGTGGTACATTCTAGCCCCCCAAAATTATTTGACTCTACTCTTCATTGACTAAATACTTACTGCATTGATTGTCTTTTCTTCTGGTATTTGACGCCTTCTCTGTGCCTTAAATATTTTACAAAGCTCATTCAGATGCTTAAATGTCATGATATGTTGCGTAAGGAGCCTGTAATTCCCTCCTCACAATAATCCACTGAACTACAGGGTGGCTTCACCTTTAGTTTTCTAAGTTCTGCCAGGGCATTTACCTGTTCCCAGAATTTTCTTTCAATTTTGCCATATTTTACAATATTTGTCAGAGCTTATTTGCAGTTTACAGATTGGCAGAGTAGATATGTTACTCACATTATAGTGGGCACTTGTGTTTGTTGTTTGTTTATAGTGGTTGTTTTCCAATGGCTTTATGGAAGTAGAGCTGAGGTAAGAATAGCTGTATATTATCCTTAAAAGTGTTAAGGGCATATAACACACAATGTTTTTAAAAAGGGAGATGAATTAAGGTAGAGGCATGAAAAATTAGTAGACTGTATCACCAAACTTGAATATGTAAAAGTCCAACAGGAAATGCTACCTAGGGCATATATAAAAAGAGAAGTGGAGAAATCTATAGAGTAGTGAAAAGACAGTTTTGAAAGATGAGTTTGGAGAAAAGCATTGGGAATATGAAATGTAGAATTTTACTCTATTTTGTGGGCAATCAAGAACTATTGAATAATGGTCTTGCATTTCTTGCCTACACAGCAAAGACTAGATATATAATACACGTTTAGAGGGAGCAATCTAGGCATTTTTGCAAAAGACTGAAGGTTAGAGTGCATACAGGGAATTCTCTTTAAGGGTTGATACTAGTTTCTGTTCATTTTCTCTATTTGCATAATAAGTTGTGTGTGTATAGAGAAACTTAAAATAAGTTCAGTGGTACAGGATTCTGAATGTGCCCCAGAGCACAGAAGTCTTTGGGATTTCTCTTAGTGTCAGACAAAGTTAAAATCAAGATATTAAATGGTGCTAAAGGGTCACTGTGGCTTCACCCAATACTGTAGCACAATTCACACTAGGTTTGTTTGATAGTAACTTGTTCTTCAGAGCTATAGGATACTTGGTCTACAGGAAAAACCTGAATACTCTTTTCAAAGGCTTTTAAAGCTAGCACCATCCAGGAAAATTATTCTTTTAGATTCTATTCAATTGATGTGGACCCTTTATTATGCTTGCAATGTTCATCTATTCTTGGATTACCTAGAAACTAATGAAGCCAATGAGTGAGTCTGTCAGTTTTCCTTTGCAAAATAATATAACTTGTTCATGGTCCTCCAACTCTAGAAGGTGCAGATCATAGAGCATCTTGGAATTCTGCTTGCTATTTGCCAGGGTGTGCAAGCAGGGCATGCAGAACACCCTTTACAGGTATATATCCTAGCACAGTGTTCCAATGCAAACCCTGTTGGAATTTAACCCAAGAATTAAATAAAACAGTGGTAAGAATGCAAATGGAAGCATAAAAGAGGAACACAAACATTAATGGTTTGTCTTCAGCTATCTTTTTGGATAAAATCCCATATGGCTTTTCTTAGAAGAGGTGTTTCTTGAAGGGATGGAGAAAATGGACATAGTTAACAAAGGACAGACATGTAAAGCAGGGAGAATTAATTATCACTGGGTAAATATTTTTAATATTTACAATATTACATGTACCTTAGATGATGGCTCATTATAGATTTTTGCTTTGGTTTTGATTTTTAAAATAATGTATTAAAATTATTTTAGTGATTTTTCTCTGGATGACATTCTTTTAAATTTTGAAGTTCTAAAAAAATGTTCTCTTATGTTATCTTTACAACATCTGATAACAGAACTACCCGGGGAATATATGTGAAGGCATTGCTGAAGTATAAGGAGAACATGGTAGTCAGAAAAAAAGTGTCTAGGGTAGAATCATGGGAAGGAAGTATATTGCCTTGCTACTTGAGGAAGAATACAAGAGACTTTCCCTGGAGAATGTTAGGAAAGAGCAATGGTTTGGACCAGAGCATGAGCAAGTAAGACACCCCCTAAGAACATTATTCCTGCAGTAGAGTCTATGCTAGTTTTCAAAGGTTTGCCATTCTCTCTTAAGGGGGACTAATTAGGAGATGACTATAGTGATCACATGACTTAAGTCATTACAGTTCTGTTACCATTATGTTTGTAGCACTGAAAAGTATTTTAATTTTGAGGTATACCAGGCGAAACTGCGGCTGTGGAGTCTTTTGGGAGAGGATGCTTGATGACTCTTTTGAATGGTAGACCTTTTGCTAATGTGTTTTTTTAATGGCAATCACATTACAGCTGAAGCATTTCCATAACTATAGGCGGCTTATTTCACCTGAGAAACTGTTTTTGATAAGATATGATGTTCTGATACATGACGCTAGAATTGAGTCTGAGCCTATAGCTTTTATTACATTTATATGCAGTGACGTTAGGTTAGGAGTAAGGCAAATGAATTCTCACCATACAAAATTGAACAGCCCAGCTTTATAATTGCTTCAGGACAGCCGATTGCCTATTTTGGCTCTGTTCAAAGTACCCAAAGGAAATCTCGCTAGGGTTGTTGAAAATATCAGAGTCTGCAGATGGAGATCATAACTATATGGTATTGGCTGTATATTTAATATACAACTAGCAAGAACGATTCAAGGGAGGGAGCCAGGATTACAATTGGATGCTTCATTGGAAGGGCTGATATTAACCAAGAGGCCAATCTATAAAAGGCTTTTTTACATAGTAAAGAAGAAGCATATTTAAAAAGTATTTACTGCCTTGAAAGATTTTAAATATGCAAAAAGTAAATTCTGAGGGAATCATGCAACCATTTTATGTGTCAGTGTTATTTAGGATCACAGACACCAACCCTCATTCCTGCATACTTGTCACTTAGCCTTTTGTAGTTTAAATTACATAACTTTACCCATCCCAGATTGTTTTCTCCTTTGGAGATAGATACTCAAAGCTCTAATTTACTTTACTGGGGTTTTTCTTCTTCAATTAGAAGGGAACCTCCATTTTGTGTTTCTTCTCATGAAGAAAGACCATCAAATAACTGTACTGATTGGTTCCTAGAATTGGGAACAGAGTTGCTAATTTAAGGATTGATGGGGAACAAAAAAGGATCCAGAAGATCAAGGCCAATGTCTCCAGGCATCTTGTGAATCTGGTGGACATCTTCCTGAACTCATTCCTTGGGAGGAAGTTTTTGGCTCCTTTGGATTTGTGAGTAAGGAGGTCCAGCTCCCGCAAAATGTTCCTCATAGATGTAATCCCAAAGCAAAAAGGAAGGGAAATGTATGTTATTAGCAATGAGAGGTGCTATCTCATACTTGTTCCAATGGCTACCATCAAAATGTCAAAGAGAATGATGCTCTGCATTGCTGATACAAACATTGTGACAGCCATAATAGAAAGCACTACAGAGATTCCTAATGAAATCAGAAACAAAACGGAGGATATTACCCTTTTAGAATACTCATCTGCAGTCCAAAAGCCTGAGAGACTATTGAGATAATGGACAAGGATACTGTGGTCCATATAAACAATAGAATGACTTTTGGCATGGGAGGCAGAGGCAGGCAGATTCCTGTTGAGTTTTGAGGCCAGTTTGATCAACAGATTGAGTTCTGGCGTATTTAGGACTACATGTGTGAGATCTTGGCTTTTAAAACTAATATTAGGATCTTGAAAGGATAAGATCTTGACATTGATGACAGTGTGGGTGTTTTGAAGAGCATCATGCTAAAACAAAGAAGCAAGACAGAGAAAGAACAGTATTGTACAATCTTATCTATATGTGGAATCTAAAATAAGTTGGATATAGAGACAGCAAAGAAAACAAGGTTCTCAGAGTGGATTTGGAAGAGAAGCCTTTAGGAGAGATGTAATGGTCAAAATGCAGCATGTTGGTGAGTCTTAGATGTGTTTGTTGAGTGACTTCAGCTAAAAGACAAAATAAAAGTACTTCTGTTATGAGACTGTGAGTGTGTAGAGTTGGTTTACTACTATTAAATTTCAAACCCTGCACAAGCAGCTGATGTGCCTGTTTAACATATCGAAGTGAACTTGGCCTCCAGGATCTCCCAGCATCCCTCAGGCCCTACCCATAGCCTGCATGCTACCTGAACACTCCACACCAGGGACCTCACTGCCCTTCCCTAGAGGCTCTTCATTATATAATCCAGACATTTTTGTTACCTACCCTTTTTTGTTGAACCCTTGGCCTCCTAGCTGCTATACCTGGATCTCCCTTCTCCACTCTCCTTTGCCATTTCCCTTTCCTCACATAGCTCAGGGTCATGGCAACTCTGGACTCTTCTGGATGTCTGTGACTCTGGCTATGCTCCCCACAAGTCTACAATAAACTTTTTCCTCCACCATACCTAGGAACCCTCACGTTCTTTCCTTTTCTTTTTACTTCTTTTGTTTTTCATTCTACTCCACATGTTTTTCCTCTCTGCATGCATCTGATAGCATCACATTGTATACCTTAAATATTATCTATAATGGCTGGGAAAAGAACACAGTAAAGTGCTTGCTCTATAGGTTGAAGACTTAAGTTTAGGCTCCTAGCAGCCATGTAAAAGCCAGGTAAAGTGTTGAAAGTTTTTAATTTCAGTACAGAGGATATGGAAAGAGGCAGATCCCTGGTGCTCACTCATCAAACAGAAAACTGAATGGATGAGTTTCAGGTTGACCGAGAAACACTGTCCTGAATCTCAAGATGGAGAGTGATTGAAGGACACACTTGACACCCATCTCTGGTCTCCACACAGTTGCACACACCTACAGGCACACCTGCACATGCACACATAAAAGAATATACACATATACCACATATATACAGAAAACATACAACATAACTTATTTATAAAAACCAAACAGGGGACATTCTTGCTTCCATATGGGGCCTCATTTCAGAAGTTCCAAAATTGCCTTCCAGAATACACTATACTTAAAAATCCCACTACACACCACACAGTCTTTTATTACATAACAGAATTTGGAAAACAAGGTTTAAAACATAAATCTTCCTAAGAGAGTTTAAATTTTAATTAAATTTTTATTAAAGCAAAAATTGCTAGTAGCTGAGCTTTGCCTGGGAGACTCCACATCAAGAGGAAAGCTCTGCTCCAATTTGGCGATGCCACATTGAGATGTAAAGGATGGAGAAAAAGCCATGTTGACCCTTCTCCCTTTCTACTTTGCCCATATTATTTAAAAGCAGCTATAAAACCATGAATATTAACTACAAATAAAACAATTCAGTTTGATAGAATCTTAAAACTGCAGAAAAGTATATGAAGTAAACTAAAATTCAATTATTTTTCCTACATGTCTCTTTCGGATCCCTCTCTAGAGACCATTGTTAAGGAAGTTTTGAATACTTTTCTAGGAACACTCTCAGAGTATATATTGATATTTGTCCCTAGTAGAGCACTAGGGTACTATGGTAGCCAAAACTGATTATCAGTCTGGCTGGATCAAAAGTCATTGAAAACAAGATCTCACAGCAGGCCTAAAAGGTAGTGTCTAGGTTGAGCTAGTTGCAGTGTGAAGACCCGTCCTAAATCCAGTGACATGATTTTGTGTGCTGGAGTCCTGGGCTGAAGGAAAAGAAGATGGTGAGCTATACACTGGCCAGCATTGCTCTATGCTTCTTGACTGCAGAGTTAATGGGATCAGCAACTTCAAGTTCCTGTCATCATGACCCCCTCAACATGATGGACTGTACAGTCAACCATGAGCCCAAATAAACTCTTGTTTTGTTATTAAGTTGCTTTTATCAGGAATTTTAACAAAAAATTAACTAATATGTATATATCCAGTGAATACTATAAATGCGTACTTGCATAGTTCTCAGTCATATCACTGGGGGTAGATAGTGCCTTCCTTTTTCTGTCAGTGTGCATCAAAACCACTTCCTCACTACACATGCAGACCTTTCTTCTTTCCTTGCAAGGCTGGCTTCTTCTTGCTACCATGAACATTTGGCCAGATTATTGTTTATTTGGGAAGGTAGTCCCATGTACTCTAAATAGTCTAGTAGTATTTTTACTACTCAGGACATGCCATGAGCATCTTTGTGACAACCAAAATGTTTCCAGATATTATCAGATGTCCCCTGGGGTACAGAGTACTTCCTTGTTGAAAAACACTGTTTATAGAGATCGGATAAAACTACGTACTCCACTTTAACTCATACTTAAGTTGTTCCTAATTTTAGAAATCACAAAGCAGTTCACACCAAGCACTTTTATATCCATGTATTTGAGTGAGTGAGAAGCCTATTAATAACATAATATCTAAATTCGTTCCTTTGTCAAAGGTTTATGTATTTTATATTTGAGCAGGTATTAGCCCATGGTGTTTCTTTTATATGCAATTTTCACTTTGATTTAGCTCTACTCTGGTCAAATTAACTTCTGATTGTGGGGTAGAGGATCTTAGAGGATTCTCAGTGATTGTTCAGATCACACACTCGAAACTGAAGATGGTAGCAAGCCATTAATTGCCTTGATTGATGCTCTCCTGGAAGAGGAGGTAGTATGTCAGAAGCAGTTTAAAGGCAGAAGGAAAAGGAGAGGGGGGAAAGCAATGAAGAATTAGGAGGTGACAAGAACACAAACATTTATTACACACCCTCCATGTCCAGGTGCTAGGATGTGCACTTTACACGTGTTAGCTCTAGTGGTATAGGAATTATCACTGGAGCCTCTGCAGGCATTGACTGAAGTCTCTGGGCAAGACCCCAAACCAGGTGAGCATGCATATTTAAAACCGGAACTCTGCCAACCTCCATGCAGGTGTTGCTTCCCTTGTGCAGAGAAAGTACAGTACTATCCTTCAGCAGCAGGGAAAACAGTCTCTGTTTCATAACTGGTGTATGTCAACCAAATAGCCCACTCTGTCAGCCCCACACAGAGTTCTATGATAGATGCCCAAAATACATTTTAAGCCAAAGTCCCAAACTATGGTCTAGAAGGTTGGACTAAGCCACAAATGTGGCTTATTTGGCTGGTAATCTTATAAAAATATTGAGCCAATATTAAAAATTCAAAAAATTATACAAAATCTTTTAAACATTTTTCACTTATTTTCTTTATTATATTACAAGGGTTCACACCATAGCTCAATCCAGTGAAAATGGAACTTACTACATAACCCCGGCTGGCCTTGAAATCATAACAATCCTCCTGCCTCAGCTTCCTAGGGGCTGAGAATGCAGGATTAAAAGGAACCATTCTTAGATAAAAAACAGTGAGTTCTGTTCTGTGATTTAAAGAAAGTGGGTGGAAAGAAGGTTCAGTGGCTAAAAATACTTGTTGCTTTCACCAAGGACCTGGTTTTAGTTCTTAGAAACGACAGGGCGGCTCCCAACAATCTTGTCAACCACCTCTAACGTTCCAGGGGATCTGTTACTCTCTTCTGGCTTTCACTGGCATAGACAAACATTTGGTACACACATGCAAGCGTATACATAATTTACAAATACATTTTTATAATGATGAAGGTCTCTAACATTGGGCATTCACTCACTCACCCCGCAGCAGTTGACATGAACTCAATATAGCAGATGCCTCTTAAGACTGGCAAACACTGCCCATTTTATAGTGTTCCTTCCTCTGCCCCTATGATTTACATAAATTGCCTCTGAGGACAATGTGAACATCCTGAAGTCATAGAGCATGAAAAGGAATTGCATGTCTAATTCAAGACAAATCTAATTTAATAGTTCTCACAATATCTTAGAGTCACTTGACAACTTTTTAAAGAACAAATCTTTAAATCTCACCTCTTCACCTACCCTGAGTCCAGATAGATCCTAGACACAGTGGGTTATAATGCTCACAGATATCACAATACAGAGGGCTGGAATCCATATCTAAGCCTCTGCTCACACCATCTATATGTGAGCATTTCAGTTTTGAATTCCTTGCCCACGACTAACACCTTTACCACCCCACTTATAAAACCCATAGCTTAATCTTGTTCACTTGGAAAATGTGCATGTTCAAAGCCAAGCTTACTGCTGGGTATAATACAACTGAACAAGCTTTGAAAGTTACGAATTCACCTGATGTCTAGGCTCATTACTTCTGTCTTCATATGTGAACCAATTAACCCAGTTTGTCCTATCTTTACCATCAAAGCTAGGTGTGTCTGCTGTGTCTAGTGTGGTTTCACATCAGTTTGCACATGAATGAACTCAGACTTCAACTGACACGGTGAAGATTATCTTTCTGACGACAGGTAAGCTTGGCATCTTTTCTTACAGTTCTTGTAGAAGTCTCACTCTCTTTTCCTCAGAGCAATTTTTTACTTCTGCACCACTCCCTGTCTTACTTTTGAAAGTGTTCAACTGGAGACAAAGCCTTTTATTTCACACTGAGAAAGGGCTTGAGGGAAATTGCCCCTAGAGGGGGCAAAGTAATGAAATAAAGCTATGCTGATGTGTGACTAATTTCATGTCACTGTGTTTGATTCAAATATTGTCTCACTACTTTTGTTACAGGAGTTTCAAATGCTGGAAGATTTTGGAGACTAGAGAGAAATAGAAGACATTGTAAGTCATCAGAGAATTACCACTCTTGAAAAATCATTCAATATTTTGATGTAGCTTTTTCTTTTTAACACTTCTTTTACCTACCCACTTATCTCAACATCAAAATCATATGCTAGATACAATTTTCTCTCTAAAATCATTGTGTAATAGTATATACTGTTTTACCCATTCATTGAAAATGCTTAGAAATATTTCTAATGGCTGAAAACTATCTTAGTGTGTTGAACTGCTGCAATTTATTTGAGCAGCAAGAGGCTCACGATACTAGAGATGGATTAGGAAAGATGTGAGGGCATTTTTACAAATGGACAAGGGAATACAAGGGCTCCTAGACCCACTCTGTGTCAATATGCACTGAACTGGGTGCTTTCCCAAGAACCACAGCTGTGGCTACTCTTTGCTCGTGGCTGACTATTTGATGTGGATTTGAAGTGAGTCTTTGGAGAGCCTGGCTTATTGCAAGTCTTGCAAGGGAGGGAATTGAATTTAGAATAGAGAAAAAAAAGATGCAGCAGAGGGAAACAGTCAACATGAGGTTTCATGAAGTTGGAACTGCAAACAAAGGACAGCAACTCCTTTTCATGGTGGACAACCGTGGATCCAGAAGATGAATATGTATTAGAGAATATGGAATGTTTGATAACTTGCTCTGTAATTAATTAGAGATTTTAAAACAACAACATTGAAGCATTATTCATTTGACAGATACACTGTGACAGACATAAAGCATGAGGATGCAATGGTAGACAAAACAGACCTAGAATTCACTTTCTGGTGTTTGGGACTTTAAGTACCAATAATTCATGCTCTTATTTTCTTGTTTATAAAATAGATGCAGCTACAGGTCCCGATTAGCAATGAAACATCATTTTCTCACCTTATGAACTCATTTCTGAAATCTTTAATAGATACCTACTCCGTTAGAAACCCTCTGCTAAGGCTTGCTGATTCCATACCATGTGACTCCCAAGAACTTAGAACAATGAGGAAAGTAATGGCAGCATGATTCCAGTGAAGTGCAATGGCTTGCTCTTATGAAATCACTCCAGGACAATCAGGCTTTCACTGGAGAAGACTATTTTTCTGAGGAGGAATGGGAAGTCTTGCAAAGCATGACAGGAAAAGAAACAGTGGGTGGTCACAACACATGAGCCAAAGCTTTGCAGGCAGAAACTCTGGAAGTAGTTTCTAGGGCACAGCAGCTCTGACTTGTGAGATAGCATGATGTATTCAGAATATGCCTAGTAATACATGATATTTATTCATTTATCCATTCCACGGGCATATATTGCATATCAAGCATGCTTGGCATTGTACTGAATGCTGAGATGCAGACAGTGAATTTCAAGAGCTTAAAACCTGTTGATAGACTCACATAGGAGACAAATAATCACTTGTGAATTTGAATATAGTAGTCACAATCTGTGAAAGAAAATTCTTAAAATGGTCTCTGTTAGTGATGTTTCTGTCACTAAAACAAATGTTTGAGGTATTCAGCTTATGAGAAATGTGTTTAATTGGATCATAGTTTTACATTTTTTGGTCTGTGATTAGGAGGCCACATTGATTTGTGCAAGGGAGCACAACATAGAAATAGCACATGACTTCATGACCAATAATTAAGAGAGAAGATTAGGGTGCCATAGTCTGACCAAGACTCTTCTTAATATCTCCATCATTTCCCATTAGGACTCCAGGTTGGAAACAAAGATTGTAGCCTATGGACCTATAGGGTACATTCAAGATCAAACTATAGAATTACTCTAACTGGCTTTCCCGAGGGAGACAACATTGGATCTATGTACAAATTATCAACAAAAGAAGATTAGGAAGGAATGATTATTGGTATTTCTAATATCATGTCACTAAGCACAGAGACATAATGAAAGGTTTCACACTGAGGCTGAGTTAGAAGCCTGTATGAGAAAACAAAACAAAACAAAACAAAGAAAACCAAAAAAACCAAGCATGTAGGGCATTACACACCAAGACCAAAAACTTACCACATTGATCACATTGAACTTCACTCATTTACTTTCTGTATCTTATGCTATCTGTCCTGGACCTAGATCTAAGTTTTAGTAGATCTTCAAAATACTCTACCAATCATTTATTTTTTAGGACCTTTCTTTCTTATTCTCATGATCACTAAAAGACATGTCGCATGTACTCACACATGGTGATTGGTCTTACAGATAAATGTACTCCAAGGTAGTCTTACAACACTACCCCCAGATTCAGGTCAGAATTGATTAGTTTATGAGTTTACAGCTTTTTCCAGATATTCTATTCTCTGATAATTTTTCCTTATTTACAATTGCAAAGGATATATAGTAACCATACCATTAGTGGCAGAGTGTGAAGATAGTATTTTATTTATTGCTATTAGTCACTTTGTGGCAGAGGACCAGTATAGGATCTCTGGAACATTCCTTGTAGGAATTATGCCTGAAATAATTAGTAGTATGTTCATGAACAGGAATGTCTGATAAATCACACCTTAACTTTCAGACCACATTGCTTATTGAATGATAGAAAGAAGGAGTATAACCTATTTCTGATACCAAGAAATAACAGGCATCTCTGGACTTAAGTGTTGGGCCAGGAAATATCAAAGACAGAGGCCCTGTCTACCTGTCTTTTGCAGAAGATCTCTTGAGAATCCCTTCAGATTGTAAAACCAGTATCAGCCAAGGATGTTGGCATTTCTCTCCAGTCTAGCTTAGACTTGTTAATACTGAACCTCACACTTAAATAAGTAGAAATAAAATTTGTCCCTCTTTACTTATTTAATTGAAAGTGCCATTGCCCCACCCCCTAGCACATTGAAAAAGTAAAAACAATGACCTTATTTTGGTCAGACAAACAGTGATAACTTACATAGTTATTACATAATAACTTACATACAAATGTCACCAAGAGACATACTTGTCTTGGGTTTTTGGGGTTCTCTGAATGAGAAACTCTATAAGAATGAAAAACTTATAAAAGTTTGACCAGAGAAAATAGTTTCTCTAAGAGAGGTAGAGTACATAAGAGAGAATGTTTCCTGACACAGCAGACAGAACCAGAAACAGGACAGACATCACAGCCAGGCCATCCTACTACTTCCTAAGAAGTTGGATAGTTCATAATTTATGGTTCATTGTTACTGGTAGTTAATCTATTGTGTAATAGTACACAAGGACTTCTTGCTTCTGGACACCTAAAACCTGTTACCTACCGATCAACTTGTCCCTGAGTTTTTCTTCCTCCTACTGTTCCCCAGGCTGCCATAAGCATCTTACTCTTAACTCATTCCCAGCAATGAGTGAGATCATGTAAGACTTGGCTATCATATTTGTAATGTGATCTTGAGATTTTACTCAGAAATGGAATTTGAATTGTTAATTCATGAATGAAAGAAATGTTTAAGTTCATAGTGAGGAGATATGTTAACATGTATAATAAAATCAACATACTAAGCAATAAACAAACAAGCAAACAAAAACCAAGTATGATCCACACTTGTACTTCCAGCACTAGAGAGATGCAGAGAGTTGGGGATCCTTGGGGTTTGATGGCTAGCTATTATAATCTACTCATCAAATTCAAATGAGAGATTCTGACACCAAAAACAAGGTGGATATTATCTAAGGAATGATGACTAAAGTCATGTACTGGCCTTCAGTTGTTAACACACACACACACACACACACACACACACAAACACATGCACGCACACACACTTGCTGGGATACATGTAAATACATGCATTTGACTTCAGACACACAAGTATATACATACACACAAAAGAACATAAGGTTCCTTGTATATTACACATTTCTTGAGGTCCTAATGTTCATGTAAAGAGATACTTTTATTTGAATCTAGGCCACTTGACTCTACAAGGTGTAGGCTTTCTACATGTTAGTGACACTGTAGTCCTTAGATGAGCACAAAGAAGCAGAGTATGGAGCTCTCTGCTGGTGCATGCCTTCTGTAGGAGTTCAGGTTTATCACTCAGCATGGGTTATTTTTTTTTGTGTGTGTGTAAATTATTGTCACTTCTATTAGGGAGGAAAAAGAAGACAAACACATCCATATTAAAAAGAAAAATGCAGCAAAGTTATCTCTCACTTTTGGCAAAAGACATGATTTTATAATTAGGAAAGCTAAAAGTTCCACCAAAAAATTGTATTAGTAAACTTGAGAATATATATCCAACATACAAAAATCAATTGCACTTCTGCACACTAACAATGAAACACCTGAAAAACCAGAAAGCTATCCCATTTACTAAACTACCCAGAAAAAAGAAGTCCAGGTTCCTTTAACTCAAGAAGGCAAGACTTGTCAGGAATAGAGAGACAGTTCAGTGCTTAAGAGTGCTCACTGTTGTTCTTCCAGAGGACTCAGGTATCTAACATCTTAGCATCCATCTCAGGTGAGTCATAACTGTATATAACTCCAGTTTAAAGGTATCTGGACTCCTCTTCTGGCCTCAATGGGTACATACACATTTGCAAAGACACACATTTGCACATAAGTAAAAATAGAATAAATCTGGAAAAAAGAAGTAAAGGACTTAATATACAAAACCACACAATATCAATGAAAAACATTTTGAATGTGCAAACAAATGAAAAGATATCCATCCTATGTTCATAATTTAAAAAAGACTGAAGATTCTATTCTTTACCAAGTGGTGATAGAATATACTAGAAATTATTTCCTCTTAGTTTGCTATATATTTCCAGCCTGTTCTATAAAACTTTTCCCTGGAAACCCTTGAATAAATATCTTCTTACTCCAGATACAAATCCACAACAGATCAAAGTAATGTTTCTACTGAAATCTCTTTGACAAGCCAACGAGTTCACTGGGGTTACTTAGGATGTATGGATAATTTACTTACATGAACATGGAGAATTCAAAGATGGCTACATTACTGTAATGTTCAACTAGCATGGATGAGGACTCAGTGAATATATACATTCTTGTAGTTCTCTTTATGACGCATAAGCAGATGGACAGGTCCAGGAGTCTTCACTAAGCATCTTACCTGACTGGAAAACATACTATTCCCTAGAAGTTATTTACTACTTATATAGCTTTGAAGAGGAACCTAGTAAATCTCTTTAGTTTCAGAAACTTCCTGAGACTTATGTGATGATTACTTCCTGAGTCTTAGGAAACTCTCTATTGTCCTGCAGAGACATTTTAACTGTAAAAAACTTTGCCCAGGGCACTGTTAGGAAGCTATTGTAATGACTTAACTTACCTACCATTGTGTAGTTCTTTTGATACTTATTCATGTGTATACCTAACACTAGTTTCCATTAGCTTTGTGAGTTTCTTCTTACTCTTCCAATGAGTTATGTTGCACTAATCTCATTTAGTAAGTGTCCATTGCCTTTCCACAAAATGATGGTGATACCCACATGGCAATCAACCTGCCTTGTAATTACTGGAAAATATTTTCTTTTAACTCAATGCAAGGAAGGATTTCAACATCTAGATGAAATTAAAAATAAAGGTGAAATTCTATAATGTCATCTTCCCTACAAAAACATAAAAACACCAACAATGTATCAATTGGTACAATTCTAAGCCTTGGTGTATCAATTCTAAGCCTTAAATTGTGCTTTTAGTGACATAACACATTTTAGGCTTTAATCTGAAATAAGAATTAATATTCTCATATGACTACAGACAGGTGGACTCTGGGGATTAAATGTCATTTTCCAAATGAGGCTGAAGACTGCAGTGTGTTGTAGAATCTTTAATTATCTGATGTTCTCATATTACCCAACTTCATAGATACACAGACTTTCTTTCTTTGTCTTTTTTGTTTCTTTCTCCTTCTGTTACCCTGACTGCTTAAGACCTTTTGATGAGAAGAATATACCTTTTGGCCAGTTGGAAAACACCTCTAAAATTGCAGAGTCTGAATCTCCAAAGCCTTTGTAATTCAAGACTTTCTGAAGGGGTACATTATATTTATAATAATTCTCAGGACAGCAGAGGTAGACCAAAGATACCAAATGTCAGCCTGTTTCCTCCAGTCTTTTACATAATGACTGTCCCCATGACAGAAATTCAGATCATTCAAGGACCTTTAACTCACTGAGGAGAACACTGTATTAGAATCCTTTCAAAGAAGAAACTTTGAGTTTTGTCCTTTGAAGAGACTTTGGTCTTTCTGGTCCTATTTACTTACTAGAAAGTTAACCAAAACAATATATGAGACTTGTAAATACATTTCTTAAAAAGAATGCAAACAGACTCACCACCCCTCTGTGGGAATGTACTCAGATTTGATCATGTGAGAAGGCAGTGGTAGAAGTTAGTAGGTGAATGGGAGGACTATGTTTGCTTAGATCTAGACTGTCCCTTAGCACAGACTACCTTGTGGTCCTCTCATCCTAGCTGACCAGGAGAGAGCGGAGAAAAAGCCCTCCCTAGCCTTTCAGACTTTGATAGAGGTTTCAACAGCATGAAGCAGCACTTTCTGGACTCCAGTGAAACCAAGAATGAAAGTCTACTTCCTCCTAGAAGTAGAGGTGACAAGTGTGAATTACCACTTTAAATCATTCCCTAGTAGCAGATAGAAAACCTCTTCTCCTGGTTTCTTTTCCCCAGGCCAACTCTCTTTCTGCTCTTCTGGAAAATATCTCCTTTACCCTGTATCAGGAGACTACATAGTACTGAACTTCAGAGGTCACAGGGTGGCTGCAGCTTGTCTATCCTCAACGTGTTTTTCTCTCAGTGGGCTGTGAATGTACGAAGCAGAGCATGCTGGTCCTGCTTGATCTCACCATGTCCTTCCTCAGGCACTCTCTTGATCCCTTCCCTTAGCAACATGGCACCCCAACCTTTCCTCAGGAAAGTGAAGCCAACCTTTCACCCTCTTTTGCATGCATACTTTTGTTATAAATTCTGTTTTGTCTTCTGTCTGTCTTTACTTCCTTATACCAGGTAATATAAACACTGGAGAAAGTTCACAACCGTAATGAGGTCACACATTATCTCTGTCTTCAGAAGTCACAGTTTAACATGGCAACAGAAGATGTATTACATTGAACAGAACAAGCGACAGAAGTAAATATGAGTGTTGCGGGAATAACAGAAAGGGCTCCGAGCTTCCAGTTCTGGATTGGAATGACGTCCTGGATAAAGTAGGATAGAAAGAGTGAGTGGAGATCAGTTAGGTGAGTCAGTTAGTATAATAAACCAAGAAAACAAACTTTATTCTTTCCATTTTTTGTCAGTTGTAGAACTGACTCATCTGTATTGTGAAATGTTGGGATAGTGAGATGAGAAAAACAAATAAAGAAAGTAATTATCTTGGGTCCTACCATCCAAATATCATAAACCATTATAATCATGCTACTTTTTTTTTCTAATGATGGGTGTGCATTGGAATGGATGGGCTGACAGTAATCTAAAGATGAGCTAGACTATAAATGTCTCAGAATATTTGCTGCATATACAGTTTTCAATTTTGCGCTTTTTAAAACTTATAATTGTACCATAGGCTTTGTTTCACTCCATTAAAGCTTTCAAAAACCTTTTCATGGCTCATTTGGTTTTTCTACATGAGTCCCTTCTAGTTTCTCTCACTCCTATGGTCACCCAATAATCTGTCTTGTTCATGCCTCCAAACCAGAATTGCCTTCTTAATGCTCCTTTGGAAGAGGTGGTTCAGGTCCTGTGAACATTCTGCTTCATTTCTGTGAATGTGGAATAAGTGGGTGCCCCCAGATGGTGAGATACACACGCCAAAAACAGGGCACTGTCCTTAGAAAGTTTTTCTATAAATAATCAGTAAGTGTTCCTGGCTAATCTATTGATTGATGTTCTCTTAAAACATAAACAAGAATCAAAAGTTAACATGAATTGGCTGAATCTACTCCCAGCCTTATTTACTCCTCCCATTGGGCAACAGCAAAGTACCTCACACTGTGAGCTATTGATTTTGTCAGTCGTCATTTGTCCTAAAATTTCCTTTTATTTGGGTGAAAGTAAAGGTTAGGACACCGTGTGCCAGGTATTTGATGTGCTTCCTTTCTTGTTGAACTAGTTAACACTGTGGCTACGATCCCACAAATTTATGCACTGAAGTCCCAAATACATTTCTGTGCCTATATGTCACCATTTTTTTCTCACTATTTACCATACTTACAGATATCAGTTACAGCATACTTCTTTTGTCAGGCACTGTGCCCAGCTTACGAGCAGGACTCAGATAACATCATTACATTTTCCAAACAATGCTCTTAGGTAAGTGACAGTTATATTTCTACTCCTAAAACTTTAAATGAAAACCTAGTTAGTACATGGCTGGGCAGATAGACGAATAATATTTATTGATTCCAGAGTATAGTATATGGCTTCAGAAGAGAAAGAACTTGAGAAGTTGTGAGATGTGTGAGCAAGGGGGCAGGGAGTTATAGGGGGCAGAGCTGCTAATATTACAAGAAGCAAGAATGGAGAAAGAAGAGAAAGACTGGAGAAAAAACTTTACTTCAGAAGACTTGAAATAACTTGCTAGATTTATCCAGTTCCATTAAGGAAGGGCAGTAGGTAAGAACAAACAAACAGAACAATAACAAAACCTTTTGCCCAATGAAGACCCAGAAACTTCTATGAAAAAGAAGTATGTATCTCATTTCTGTCATGCACTATGGTTTCCCACATGCCACTGCTTTACAGACTGCCAGTGTTTACCTTTGTAGACTTATTTAGTCCTAGAATCACAGGGAACCAAGGAAGAGATATATCAGGCCAGTCCATTAGGTAGTTTGCAGGAGCTCACAAATCATCTACAAAACTTATGTTGAAATTTAATTACCATTGTGAATACAGAAAGAGGTGATTAGGTCATGAGGGCCCTGCCCCTATAAGCAAATGAATATTATATTCTCAGAAGTAGGACAGTTGTCGCAAGAGTCTGACCCTATGTTCTCCATGTGTCATTGACCCTTTGTTTTCTACACATATTATGATACAAAATGAGAGCTCTTCTCAGATTCCAGAACTGTGGGAAAACCAACCATTTCCTTAAAATGAGTCCCTGCTATTCTGTTATACAAGCTGAAGCCAGAGTAACATTGGCTTCTTAAAGGCACACTCACAGTTTTCTTTGTCTACTTTTCTGTTTCTGTCCTCTTTATCTTTCTGTGTCTACATTAACTTTAGGTTCAGCAGAGAAAATATATAGACATTATGTGTGACTTTGTAGGACCATACTGCAAGATTTCCTCCATGATCTCTATCTCCTGCTTCATCTCCTCAAACAACCTCCTCTGCTTGCATATGGGTGGGATCTCTGCCTTGCTTCTGCTAAGTAGAATATACAAGTATAAGAAAGCATCACTTTTTTTTTTTTCCATTATGGTGAAATATGTACTATTCTGTCTTGATAGTGAATTTATTCCAGATAATTTTATTGTCTAGATGAATTAATTGCTTGTATTGGAGAAGCATTCAGGATAATAAGGGGCCGTGGGAGTTATAGTTTGTTTCCAGCTAGGAGCCAGCAATGAGCTGGGACTTCCAGAAAACCTCTTTTAAGAACTTGAATGAGCTTAGAATTAAGGCTTCTCATTCCGAGACATGAATAAATTCTATTTACACCTTGATTGTGGCATTGTGAGATGTTCAGGAGGAAGAGAACCCAGCTAAGCTGTTCTCATATCCCACAGAATATATGACAATATAAATGTATTCCTTAGAGCAGTCAAGTCTGTGGTCACTTGTCATGGAGCACAGTCAACTGAAGAACATTTGAATGCAAACCCCCTTCACTTCTTTTCCTGCCTCCAACTCATTCTAGTAGAAATAACAGGGTGGGCTGGGCAGTGGTGGCACACGCCTTTAATCCCAGCACTTGGGAGGCAGAGACAGGCAGATTTCTGAGTTCCAGGCCAGCCTGGTCTACAAAGTGAGTTCCAGGACAGCCAGGGCTATACAGAGAAACCCTATCTCGAAAAACCAAAACAAAAAACCAAACCAAAACAAAACAAAAAAACCAGGGTGTTCAAATAGTCAATACAGTGAGCCTCTGATCCTTAGTTTATAGGCAATTCAATAATATCTGGTCCTATATCATTTCATATTCTCAATTTTTACTTCTCAGTTTATCTGGAAGCAGAAATCTGAATCAGCGTGGACTTTTTCCAAATTGCACATGGCCAGGCCCTTCCTGTAAGGGGTTGATTCAGATTTGAGAGGATGGATGTGAGACCTTAACATGTCACTATGGTGACAGACCTAATAAGTGACTGTGGTGGGTGAGATTCCTCCATAGGAGATCAACACCCAGTTTCAACATCTCTAGGATGCCTTGCTTTCCTCAATGTATAAATAGGTTCCTTCAAAGTTCTAGTGCATTTTACCCTGCTTCCTCCCACAGATTGACACTGGTCAGTGGTTTAACCATCATAGTTTTAGAAGCATCTATGTTAATGAGTCAGGCCTCTCTTTCAAATTTCACTCATACCTTAAAACTCCGAAGAGTAGACAACCTGCTGAGAAAATCCTGTTGGGTTTTTCTAAGACTGTTATGACTAACATGCTGATACCAGCCTCACCCATTCCCTCCAGCTCCTGTCTGCCTGCTTCCTGAAATTTATTACCTAATAATAGCCACTCACTTTCTTTCTTATACTTCTTTAAAAAATCTGTAAGATCATCTTAAGCTTTGAAACCTTTCAGTGGTTCCTTATTGTCTAAAGAATGATTCTGAGTTCTTTAGTCCCAAAGGATCATCTTCAAACCCTTCTACACTCTAAAACCTGTCCTCTTCATCTCCAACCTGGGCGTGTGTGTGCGTGAGTGTGTGTGTGTGTGAGCATGCACGCACAGTAACACTTATCAAAGCTACCCACACTTACCATCCAGAAATTTCTACTTTCTTTGTTTTCTTGCTGCTGTACAGCTTCTGTGTTTACTCTCTAGGTCCACATTTTGACTCTCTCTCTCTCTCTCTCTTTCTCTCTCTCTCCTTTTCAGTATCACTGGACATAGCCACAAGCTCTTCTTGGGTTGCCAAAACATTTCATGAATACATTTCTCACTAGTGCGTATAATATTGATTTTTCTTTTACATTTATATTGCTGCCATCATCCATAAGACAATAATTGCCTTGAGGGCAGAGTCTGTGACTCTTTTCTTCATATCCTAGGGTGTGTCTTTGATTTCATACTTCCAGTACCTTGAAGTGCTTTTGGAACATAGAAATTGTACAAGGAAACTGAACATTTGTTGAGCTGACTGACAATAAATACAAGTGCCGTGGCTCTTGTGAACGGTGTGCTGAAATGAAGTAGGTAAGCAATGTCAAGTGTGCTAGGTATGTCTCTGCCTCTGCTTGTCTTCTCTTTCTGTCTCTCTGTCTCTCTTCTCTCTCCGATCTCCCCCCCTCTTCTGATGTATCTATTTTTATGTATATGAGTGTTTTTTCTGCATATTTGTGCCTGGTGCCACAGGTCCCCTGGAACAGTACTGACGAATGGTTGGAAAGTACTCTCTGCGTGCTGGAATTCAACCCAGATTCTCTAGAAGAACAGTATGGCTTTGTAAGAGCTGAGCCTTCTCTTAGCCCCAGAAAAGGTCTCTTAATAGTTGTCAGGGAAAGCAAGTCAAGGCCTAAATTTCCTTTTTCCTTTATCTTCAATGTAACTTGTATTTGCAGATAAAAAATGTTATCTTGGATACTTTCCCAGATTATTGAAGAGTATGAGACTAGGAAAAACGGCATTATGTGTTGATTTTCTCTGCTTTTTGTTGTTTGTTTTTCTTCCAGTCTTGAAATAATACTATCACTCAAACTCCGAGAAATCCTAAGCTTGGGAATGAAAGTCACAACCAATAAGTTTTAGAAAAGAGAACAGTTCCCCTTCTAGACCCCCTTCATGGGATAAAAATGAGACTGTGGGACTATACAGAAAGCAATAAGGTAGAACAAAATTTAGGCTTTAAAAGGTTTTGGGGAAAGGACACATATACTTGATTCAGCCAGATGTATTTATGATCGACATCTGTACTACAGTCTGGCAGACGTATCTAATGAAGCCAAATGTATGATGCAGTGAGGTGGGTATGTCTTCCTAGCAGAAGACTTGAAAGCAAAATGTGATAGGTGGAAGCAGACATACTTGTAAATGTGAATGCTAGCTGCGTTGCCAACATTTAGATGGAGAAAATACAGCTATTCTTTGAGTATCAAACCACTCCAGCATAAGCAGCAAGTGAAATACACCAGACCACGTAAGGAGACAAAGAAGTGCTTAGGCTTAACAACACTGAACTATTGCCAGATCCATAGTATTCAACTACCAGGCTTTTAATACATTTATTAAAAAATTTTAGATCCCAGGTCTGTGCCTTTATATTAATAAATATTGTATATACTTGCATCTTTGAGAAACTTATTTTATATTTTAAAACTACCATTTTATTGCTGACTTAAAATTAAATTATTTTCAAACATGATGCTTATGTCTATTCTCGGACTGAATCAGAAAATATTAAAGACATGAGCAAAAATAACAAAGTAACCCTCATCTGGACAATGTTCTCATGCTTGTTCTCACTTTGCCAAAGTGAAGAGCTGGCAATATTTTTATATGCCAAGTAATGCAAGGAGGGAGAGAGGGAGTTCATATACATGTACAAGCCATCCTCAAAAACCTCATTTCGGAACTGGTTATTGTAAGAAAGGGATTGCATCAAGAACTGGCCATTTAGACCCATAGGGATGATATACTTTGAAACCAGGAACAATCACAGACTAATCAAGACCGGACTCTTGCAGCCCCTCTGTATTCTCCAGTGATGGCAAGCCTCACAGCACACTTAGGGAATGCTTGGGGGAGCTGTGCTCTGACTTCTGATTTCTGATAGAAACATGATTCCTTTTCTTTCATAAGGTGATTTGGAAATATGTATAAATAAAGATATGTTTCTTTGAATTGAACATGAAAATTCATCAGCTTACATTGTGGACAGTGCTCTACCAGTGGTACCTGTCTGTCAAAGTATGAAGATTTTATTGTAATTCTACATGTTAAGGTTTCTTAAAAGAAAAGTCTCAAAGCAAAGCTGGCTTCAAAGCCTTGGTGAGGCAGAGGGACTATGGAACTAGTGATTTTCAACTGTAGCTTCATGTTACATGAATGGTGGCACTAAACGTAAGTAAGAATGTGGCATGGCTGGAGAACTGCCTCCCAGAAATCCTGAGGATCAGCTCTTTTGAGGTAGGGCTCGAGCATCAGTATTTCTTTGAGGTTCTTGAGGTAATTCTAATTATGTAGCAACATGAGCACTGGAGGAGGAAGTACTACTGGCTTCCTGCCTGTGGGGAAGCAGTGGGCTTAAACAGGAGACACTCTGGACTTCCACAGTTTGAATAGAGCAGTCTGCAGTTGGTGCCCATTTCTATGGTATGCAGAACCACTATCAGTTGTAATGTGGCTTTTCGTGTCGATCTGAGTACACAGGAAGACCAGCCTCCTTGTGTTGCCACTGGAATTTTTGGTTTATGAGATAATTTCCTTGCATATTAATCAATATAGTAGCTGCTCACATGAACTCTAGTCTCTTCTAAAATTGAATAATAGAATTTGTTTCTCAATGTATATTTAATTCTGAAACCCTAAAAATTGGACTTGAAGACCATAGACTAGATAAAAACTATAGAAACTATAAAAAATGAAATTAATCTGAAGATTCAAGTCATGAGAGTGGGTTCTTTAGGCTTTCATCTTCCTATGTCTATTGGAAACACTATTAGTAAGTCTCTGGGGAGAATGTCCTCTTAATAGACTCCATTTGTTTGATGATATTTTACCAGTAGCATCTGACAAATTTTAATTCATTTTTTAAATAAAATTATAACCCAAGATAATGTCAGACATTGTTAAAAGAAACATGTCACATTTGAATCTTACTGAGCTTAAACTGGTCTATGTCACCATTCATGACAATGTGAAATAGTCATGGTATTGAGCAAGCACTATGTTCTATCACATGGTAGCTGGTCTCTGTGGGCATCATTGCTGTCTTCTTTCATTTAAGATAAGAATGGAAGGTTATCTGGAAATAGATCTAAATTTAACCTGTTTTTAAATAATATGCACTTATGCAAGCAGAGTTTTTGAAATCAGTTTTCAATTTAAAATGATAACAGATGTATAGAAATTTGAGATGATAGTAAAATTAATCCATGTGTTATTAGTATCTCAGAATATATAATGCAGTTACTATAAGTAATAAAAATGTTCAAACATTATTATTAACCAAAGATAACATTCCATTAGGACCTGCTCAACTTTTGACCCAGATTCTTTGGGTTTCTGAATCTCATCCAAGACACTTTGTTACCTTGACTGGTCATGCCTCTGAAGGCTTCTTATTGTTCCACTTAGTTGATTGCTCTTGGTTTCAATGGCTCAGTTCAGGTATTTTGAAGAGTGTCTCTCATTTTAGTCTTGGATTTGTCTCATGACAAGACTGGATCCGTGGGTTTTACATAGAGTCCACAGGAGCAGAACTATTCTTGTTGTATTGAATCAACAATGCAAGTCTCAAGCCAACAGGACTGTCACTGCTTCTGTTGACCTTGGCCATGAAGCTAAGGGTGGGCTTGCAAGTGTTTTCTCCACTCTAGTCTTACTCTTCCTTTCTCTACTTAAACTGTATGCATTCTATCCAAACAAAACAAAACAGAACAGAACAAAACAAAACAAAACAAAACAAAACAAAACAACATTGTCTAGATCACACTGGTCCTTATCAGAAGGTAGCTGGTAGACTATAGAGTAAGGAAGCTGCTTGGAAGTCTGTAAAGTATTTGTCTCCTGCCCTCCTGAACTTAATATCCCTTTAGGTTAGTATGGGCTTATGCATATTCTTTATGCTTTAATATCCTATTCTACTTTACATTTTTCTATTTTTGTTTACTAAGCCTCTTACAGTTTGTTCTGTGATACCTCTCCATCCCTCTTTTCACTTATGTGTATTCATTTATTTATTCACTTATTTTTCAGTATTGGGTAGAAGGCAAGGTCTCCCAACATACTAGCTGCATCACTGACCTTCACTCCTAGCCCTAAATCCTCATCATTTGTCATCCTGTGTGTCTGTTTAACTTCTGGTACTATTGTACTCTCTAAGGCATTGGCACACTTTCCACCCCTGCTTTCAAAGCAGACATTTCCCCAAGGAACCCCGATCCCATTCAATGGAGAATGGTGTTAGAAATCAAGGTCTATTTTTTTCCAGCTTTTGGCTATTATAAATAAGGATGCTATGAACATAATGGAGCATGTGTCCTTGGAGCATCTTCTGGGTATACACCCAGGAGTGGTATAGCTGGGTTCTCAGGTAGTATTATGTCCAGTTTTCTGAGGAACTGTCAGACTGATTTCCAGAGTGGTTGTACCAGCTTGCAATCCCACCAGCAATGGAGGAGTATTCCTCTTTCTCCACATCCTCACCAGCATCTGCTGTCACCTGAGTTTTTGATCTTAGCCATTCTGACTGGTGTGAAGTGGAATCTCAGAGTTGTTTTGACTTTCATTTCCCTGATGACTAAGGTGTTGAATATTTCTTTAGGTGCTTTTCAGCCCTTTGAGTTTCCTCAGTTGAGAATTCTCTGTTTAGCTCTGTTCCCCATTTTTACCAGGGTTATTTGGCTCTCTGGAGTCTAACTTCTTGAATTATTTTTATATATTGGATATTAGCCCTCTATCAGATATAGGATTCATAAAGATCTTTTCCCAACCTGTGGGTACCATTTTGTCCTATTGACAGTGTCCTTTGCCTTACAGAAGCATTGCAATTTCATGAGGTCCCATTTGTTGACTCTTGATCTTAGAACATAAACCATTGGTGTTCTGTTCAGAAAATTTTCCCCTGTGCCCATGTGTTTGAGGCTTCAGATGTCCCTCAAGAGAGGAATGGATACAGAAAATGTGGTACATTTACATAATAGAATACTACTCAGCTATTAAAAACAATGACTTCATGAAATTTTTAGGCAAAAGAGTGGAACTTGAAAATATCATCCTGAGTGAGGTAACCCAGTCACAAAAGAATACACATGGTATGCGCTCATTGATTAGTGGATATTAGCCCAAAAGCTTGGAATACCCAAAATAAAATTCACAAACCATATGAAGCTCAAGAAGAAGGAAGACCAAAGTGTGGATGCTTCAGTACTTCTTAGAAAATGAAATAAAATACTCACAGGAGGAAATATGGAGACAAAGTTTAGAGCAGAGAATGAAGGGAAGGCCATCCAGAGACTGCCCTACTTGGGGATCCTTCCCATATACAGTTGCCACACCTGGACTCTATTGCAGATGCCAGGAAGTGCTTGCTGACAGGACCCTGATATGGCTGTCTGTAGAGAGCTGTGATGGCATTCGCCATTACAAGAGGGTGCCGACATCCGCTGTCGCCTCTGGTAAACAAGCTGTAGGCGCATGTGCAGTAAATGTGTGCGTGCCAAGACATAGCCCATCCTGGGGCGTAATATGGGGTGATGAGCGAGCAGCCAATCAGAAAGGGACACACGCCTCAGGGTGTATTTAAGCAGCGCCATTTTGGGGCTCGGGGTCTTCCTCTCAGGATGCAATAAACGCTTCGCTACAGAAGGATCCTTGTGTCCGTGTATGTTCTTGCTGGCGAGATGGTACAGCGCGGGACAGCTGTCTTCTGAGAGGCTTTACCAGAGCCTGACAAATACAGAGGTGGATGCTTGCAGCCAACCATTGGACTGAACACTGGGTCCCCGATGGAGGAGTTGTAGAAGGGACTAAAGAAGCTGAGGGGGTTTGCAGTCCCATGGGGGGAGCAACAGTGTCAACCTCCAGCTAGATCTCCTGGAGCTCTTGATGGGTGGAGTACACATGGAGGGACCCATGGTTCTGGAAATGTATATGGCAGAGGATAGCCTCATTGGACATCAGTGGGAGGAGAAGCCCTAGGTCCTGTGGGGGTTCGATGCTCCAGTGTAGGGGAATACCAGGGTGGGAAGGTGAGAATGGGTGGGTGGGGGAAGCAACCTCATAGAGGCAGGGGAAGGAGGGGTGGGATAGGGGGTTTCCTGTGGGGAGACATGGAAAGGGCATAACATTTGAAATGCCAATAAAGAAAATATCCAATAAAAGAAAAAGAAATAAAAAAGAAATCAAGGTCTTGTCTCTAGATGAACTCCTTGCTGTTGGGGTGTTTTGTCTTTAGGCAAGCTCAGCTGACATACCTAGGGAATATGTGATTATATATAGTAACATGTGCATGCATAGGTATCTATAAATATTTCTAAGTACAACAATCTGTATCTTTATTATGTTATATATAAATTCATACTGATGTCTGTGAGTCTAATCTTGCAATTTAGATCATTTGAGACTTTTCCACTTATCTATATCCTCTACTCCAACAGTGAGAAACCTGGCTCCTACCATCTGCCAACATTTAACTTTTCAATTACTGTGTACACATACAGACATATCCAAGTTATTAACCTCTAAGCCCAGGAGACACAGCTTTATCAACTGGAGTACAGTACTTACGTCTCGATTCCTTTGCCTTTAGTCTTACAGTCTGTGCTCATTTCCAGTTACTTAGATTAGTACCCCCTCCCACTTCTACTCCCTTAGTGTTGTTTGCTCAGAATGCTACTGGAGATTGTGCTATGTTACATTCTACATCCCATTCTAGAAGCCTTTGATTTCCTAAGTTTTTACAGGTCTCTTATGTGAAGTCATTGTAGTGTGAAGATGTGTATTTTGATGTGACTTTTGTGGATTATTATTTGCCCTTCAGTGATTCAGCAGTGAGATAAAATCTTATACATATGTACCTCTACTGTATGTGTTGTCGGGTAGATTTCAAGGAGTTAATACAGAAATTCAGTCTGAAAAACTATATCTGTATATGCATGTATGAATGTATATAAACATATACATTCATATTTACCATATGAATATATATATGGTAAATAGTATATGTAATATATATTTTTCTACATTATCAGAGTTCTTAGTTGAATGTGTTAGATCAATAACATAAGCAACTAATGCTGAGGGGGGGGCTTAGGGAATAATAAAAATGTTTTTAAATTAAATCAAAATGCTTTATACAATGTAGGACATTTTGATGGGGGGCGCATTAGTTTTTGCTAGTCTTCTTGTTTTGGCACAAAAAAGCCTCACCCTTATTTGCAAAAGGATCCTGATTCCATTAGCGAATCACACAGGGCTCCCAACTGAGGTCAGTCAGACACGGTGCTTTCAGGCTATGAAACACATATTTTGTATTAGCAAATATAATTACATAGAATATATCCAATTTAGATTTGTATTGAAAAGATTTTAAAATATTTCTATAGGTAAATTCTTGGCTTGTTTTCACTTATTGTCAGAAGCTTGACTCTTTGTAAGATTATATCCATGACATTACTAATCTCCATTTACTATAGCTTACATAAAATAATTTTTAAAAAATAACATCACTTTTGCTCCAGGAAGATTATTAAATGTGTTTCAGTATTGTTGCCTTTTAACTATTAATAATACAGAAGATGCGTGATCAAGAGTCTGTGTTTTAAAGTCACTTGAATGCAAATGTCATCATAACCATGTAATAATGTCTTCACCTTGACATGGGCTTTGGTACATTTATAATGGCTTTGCATTCAATTAATCAATTATTTTCTGCAAGTTGATGCAAAGTTATAAAACTGTTCCTCACACTCTTCGCAGACTTAATTCTGGCTTTATTTTTCTTCATAGCAAGTTATGCTTAATACATTTCATGTTTATAATTTCACTTACCAACTTGAATGCTTTAAGCTATGTAAAGCCACCAATACTATCTTTATTACCTTGGCATCCTCTGATACATAACAATGTGTTAGGTATTGAATGAATAGTTGTTGAATCAATAAGTGAATGGCATAATTTACATAAAATTGACAAATAATAATAATTTAATGAATGATGATTCCTCTTCCATTAATTTTTATTCTAGTGACTTTTGCTGGTGCTGCATTGTAAACACCCCCTAAATATATTTGCTTTGTTTCACACACAGTGCATCTGTAAATTTTTAAAGAGACTTCACTTCATTTTTTGAGTTGCATGTTTTGAGTTGCACACGCAAGCCATTCATGACATTTTAAAGTGCCCCTTCCCTGACATTAGTCATGCTGTTTTCTTGCATCCTGAACATACCCCTGTGTTCTGTTAAATCTTGAGTGCTTGCTTTCGAGATTCTAACAGAAAGTCCCTCCTCTCTGTGCCTGCTTTGCACAATTAGAGCTCCAACTTGGAGCAGCATCTTTCTTGGCTGTTATCACAGAGCCAATTGGGACTTAATATTGGTTCTATCAAATAAAACATAATTTATGTTCTTTACATGTATATAGCTAGTTGCCTTGATTTTTCTTCCATATTTTTCAGAGTAAATTGCCTGGGATTGAGGTGGAGAATTGTTTATCTGGCAGAAAGTTAGAGGAGTTTGTCATTTTGGAAAGTGTCTAGCCAGACTTGACATTCCACTGTGTTGTCAAGGCTCCAGCAGTCAGGACCAAGGGAAGACACAGAGGCTCGCTGCTGTAGACAGGACATTTTACAAACATGATGAGAGGCTCTAATCACTAGTTCATGGCCTTTTAAATGCCACAGAGCAGGGCAAATGTCAAAAGACAAAGGAAGGAACCAACATTCATCAGCCATAAATTGTGTACATGGGACTGTGCTGAGTGCTAGGTCAGAAACACTCAAGCACTTTTCAGAGTCATAAATGCCTCTCAACTCTAAATAAATGATGGTGTAGGAGAATCCATCACTTGGCTCTTCTAAACCATGGTTCTGTTTGTTTGTTTGTTTTATGTTGTTCTGTTTTTGTTGAGGTAGTGGATGTTTTTATTGTTCTTTTGGACAGGGTCTGGCTACACACCCCACATTATCCATAAACTAAGGATTCTCATGCCTTTTCTCCCCTCTTCCCAAAGTGCTGGGATAATTGACCTGTACCAACATTTCTGACAGACTCTTCTTCCTTCTTGACCCTGTGTCCCACTTTACTCTTGGTTACTTGTGCGCTGCTTCTAAAATTCTGTGTTATGGGCTGAACAGTTGTGCTGCCTCCAAATTCACATCTTTAAGGATAACCAACACTGTGATGGAGGTGGGGCTCCCAGAGAGAGGTCACAGATTATGAGTACAAGGACTTCCTGGGTGAGGATTCTGCCTTCATGAAAGAGTCCTAGGGTACAGCTTTGCCCTTCTACCAGGTAGGACCTAGTAAGAAGACCATACCTATGCCCCAGGGTGATTACTCAAATCTCTTAGTATCATAATCCAGACTTTACAGCTTCAAGAATGCTGGAAAAAATTCCTTTCCTTGTACTCTGCTTAGTTCATTATCTTTTATTATTACTGCCTAGATGGGCTAAGGTAATTGATGTAGTTTTAAAAACACATGGAGCTAGAAGGCTGACTTAGCAGTTAAGAGTACCTACTTTTGCAGAGGACCTGAGTTTGACTCCTAGCACCCACATTTCCATTGTGAAACTCACAACCCCTGTAACACCAGCTCCAGGAGGTCCACCTCCCTCTTCTGGATGTTCTGAGTACTCATGTGCACCCTTCAACATACAAACACATGCACACATAATTTAAAAAAATAAGAATAAATCTTTAATACATATTCATTTCAACTTACTCTAATTTTTACTTCATAAATCATTTCTCTTACCAAAGAATATAACTATTAAAGATTAATTAATTTTTTCTCAAGAATTAATTTTACTCTATCTCACCAGTGGCCTTACTTTCTACTTTATTTGAACAGGTTTGGCATCCTTAGCTCAAGGTCAGAGTATTTGAATGGTAGATTGGAGTTTTTCTGTCCTGTCTGACTTCATTATGATCATAGGTCACCCAGATGATCTAAGCTGAAAATTGTCTCTGTCTCTTTCTACTTGCCTGGCAATCTTGTTATTGTTAGGTACTTCTTTATTCCCAGATGATGCTGTGTACTTGCTTTAACTTCATCTTGGGTAACGTGTGGCCTTTGTGGTTAGAGGAACTGGAATTAGGTCTTCCATTCTCTGCCAAGCTTAAAGAGCCATGCCCCCATTCCACAATGCTCCCTTGATTCTTCAACATTTACTTTCCCACATAAGCCTTCTAGTATATAGAAGTATAATAAAGCAAAGAAAGTGAAGAGAAGTAGAAATTGGAACTCATTTTTTTATAATCACTACCATGTGTGATAAACAAATCTATGTATTTTAGGATTCTGAGCACATTTGATACACTACAATTACTTTTTATGATCCTTAGTTTTGGGTAACTAATGTATGTAAAGAGAATGTAGAAATATACGAGGTAATGCATGGTCAAAACTGAGTTGTGTCAGACAACACAGTCTCCCAGTCAAAATCCTATAAAAGAGGAAAGCCTACCAGCATTTCAAAGATGATATGCAGGGTTGATAATCCCTCTTAAACTGACAAAAACTCAATCATCTTGTGATTCAAATAGCTGCAAAATATATATGTTTCTGATTTGAGCTGTACTTAAGGTATAAAAGGACTATTTTCAAAGAGCCATTTAATGTTCAAGAGCCTCACAAATAGGATCAGGTGACTCACGGTATTTGAGAAGATCTATTTCTTGTTTCAGGCTTAAATGTGCTGAAATGATATCCAATTCATAATGCTACTATTGATATGCCCAGAGGGTAGAATCCTGTGACTACTTAATCTCATGTTCCATGAGAGGCAAAGACTGCACAATCCTTCATTTTGTGAGGGTACCATCACTCATCTAAATCTCTCTCTCTCTCTCTCTCTCTCTCTCTCTCTCTCTCTCTCTCTCTTCTCTCCTCTCTCAGATATTTAGGATGCTTCTTTGCTTATATGAAAAATCTCTTGATTATTATTTTCAACTCCAATTTGCTAGATAAAGGTTGTATTTTACTTTTAAATGGGATCCTTTTTTTTGGATCTGAGATGCAAGTGTATACTGGAATATTTTTAATTCACTATATGGGTGCTCTGCATCATTACTTTGGTGTGGTTGCCCTTTCTTTAGTGACTTACAAGTTCACAGAAGGTCAGGATCTTGGTTAGCCTCTTTAATAGTGTGTTTCTAGGTTTCAGACCAATGCCATACACAAAACTAAGCAAGCTTCAATAAGCAAGGTTTTTTAAAGTTTATCTTGGATATATCAATGACAAACTTTTTTAGAATGAACAATTTAGAGGTGCTGCAAACCTGCAGTATGAGGTGCACTTTTCAATGCTCAAGTTTCTGAGTTTAGGATTCAAGGTTTTCAGGTATCACCCAGATCTTACATGGTAGATAAATGTCTGAATTTTCTCACTATTAACTTTTCTTAAACTATGGAGAGACAGAAATATTTCACACACTGCCAGGGATTGTATTATAAGATATTCCAGAGGGAAAAATTAGAAAAGGAAAATGAATACATATTTGTTTAAACTCAGTTGTGGTTTACATATGAAGTAGTACTGACAGCGCAGTCCGGTCAACATTTTGGTTCCCAGCTAGTGGTTATTTTAGGAAGTTCTGGAAATTTAGGATTAGGGTCTGGGTAAAGTAAATAGGTCAATGAAGGTGGACCTTTGAACATACTGTCCTGCCTCCCTTTTGTCTTTCTCTTCCTGTCTACTGTGAATTAAGCAGTCCTACTCATTCTCTTTATATTGGATTCAAGAAAATAAAGCTATGTGACATACCTGGACTGGATTCCTTACTTAAATCCTGGATTTACTTCCTAGACACTTGACTTACTTCCTGGACTTATCTCTCTGAGACTATGAACCAAAATATCTTGCTCCTCTTTAAGCTGTTCATCTGGTGTTTTAGTGACAGAAGAGCAAAGTAATGAACACATGAAATGGATAGCGCCATTCTATGGGTTGGGGGGTCCTGGATGCATACACAGAAGAGAGGAAGCCAATTTTCTGCATTCACCTTACACCTTTCTGGTCCCAGATGAAATAGTTAGATAAAAAAAGGAGTGTTCAAGAAAGCAGAAGGGACATATATGATATAATTAAATGTACAAAGAAGGTTGATTGGTACATGCAATTACAGAGCATGATGTTAATGCTACCGAGTTTGAAACAATTAATACACATAAAACCAGAAATTAAAAAAGGGTCGAATCATAGAGCATCTGTGCCAAGTTATTTTATATTCCATAGCAACCAATTGCCAAAGTTTTCTCCACCAGCCATGTTCTCAGATGTGGCCCAATCTCAACTTCTGAAGATTGTAAGTATCTTTTTTGTTGCTGTTTGTTTTCTTTTAAAAAAATTGTTTTATTTATTTACATTTTGAATACTGCCCTCTACTCCAGTCCCTACCAATAGTTCTTCACACCCTTTGCTTCTGAGAGGGTGGTCCCCTCACTGACCCACCTCCTAACCCACCAACCTTCCTCCACCTAACTCCCCGATCCATCTTCCTTAGGACACGAAGTCTTTACGGGCTTAGGTTCATCCTCTCCCACTGAGGCTAGACAAGGTAGTCATCTGCTACATATATGTCAGAGGCCACAGACCAGCCCATGTAAGCTTTTTCGTCAGTGCCTTAGTCTCTGGGAGCTCTGAGGGGTCTGGGTTAGTTGATGCTGTTGGTCTTCCTATGGGGCTGTCATCCCCTACAGCTCCTTCATTTTTTCCCCTAACTCTTCCATAGGGATCTCTGATCTCAGTCCAATGGTTGGCTGTAAGTATCTGCATCTGTCTCAGTCAGCTGCTGGTAGAGCCTCACAGAGGACAGCCATGCTAGGCTCCTGTCTGCAAGCATAACATGGCATCAGTAACAGTGTCAGGGTTTGATACCTGTCCATGGGATGGATCCCAAGTTGGCTTGGTCACTTTCCTTCACTCTGCTTATTTTTGTACCCGTATTTCTTTTAGACAGAAACAATTCTGGATGAAAAAATTTGAAGGTGCATTTATGATCCAATCCCTTCGGGGGGGGGGGTCCTGTCTTCCTACTGGAGGTAGTTTCTTCAGGTTCCATCTTAGGCATTTTGTCTAAGGTTCCCCTTGCACCCCACCCCTGTAGCTGAATATTTCCATTCATTCTTATGGCCCTCTAGGCTTCTCTCCTGTCTCCCCCCCATACTTGCCTCTCCTTTTCCCCTCCCTCTCCTCTCTCCCACCCAAGTCCCTCCCTCCCTCTGTCTCCCATGGTTATTTTGTTCCCTTCTAAGTGGGATTGAAGCACCATCACTTGGCCTTCCTTCCTATACTTCTTACGGTCTGTGGGTATTTATATGTGTGTGTGTGTGTGTGTGTGTGTATAAAAATCTTTGTGTTTTGCTCATATTCACTCACACTCCCCCAACCCACTTCTTCACCCCTGCTCATCCTCTGTAAATCAACCAAACCTTTCAAAATTTACCATGAACATACTAGTATCAGTATGCTTAAACTTCATTATTTATTTAAATGGATAAAATAAATGTCAGGTTTTAAATATTTAATTTAGATGTGACTAATATGCACAAATTATACATGTTATTAGGGTTTAGTATCATTTTATATCATGGGTTACAGTATGTTCTAGTCAAACCAGCATCTTTTTATCCATGCAACCTCTCACAGCCATGCAGGGCAACCATTATGCAGATGCCAAACAGGAAGCAGAACATGTAGATCTGATCTGTCTGTGTCTGGCTTAGTTCACTTAACACAGCAGCATCAGATTCTCTTCATTTGCTGAGAATGACAAGATTGAATTGCTCTTTATGGTGGAAAAATATTTCATTGTACATAAAAACTACTTTATCCATTCATCTTCTGATCATAACTTTGCTTGAATTCATAGCTTAGCTAATGTAAATAGTGATGAAATAAATTTAGGCAGCAGGTATCTCTTTGCTATGTTGATTTCATTTTTATTTTCATAAAAATGTACACCTAAAAGTGAGATATTTGTGTTATATGGCATATCTATCTTGTTTTCCACTGTAGCTGTAATAACTTATTTTTCCCACTGAGAATCTGTGCATAAATCTGACTAGTAAGATGATATGGGGCAATTTTTTGCTTTATTCTGACTTACATATGTGAAAATGTGAGAAAGACATACTTTTAAAACAAAAAGATGATGCTTAATAAGACAAACATAAAGAATCAAATGAAATCTATGAATAAGAAATAAAGACAGTCAAGTCGAAGTGGATCAAGGATCTCCACATAAAAGTAGATACACTGACTCTAACAAAAGAAAAGGTAGGGAAAATTCTCGAACACATGGGCACAGGGGAAAATTTCCTGAACAGAACATCAATGGCTTTTGCACTAAGATCAAAATCAACAAATGGGACCTCATAAAACTGCAAAGCAGCCGGGCAGTGGTGGCGCATGCCTTTAATTCCAGCACTTGGGGGGCAGAGGCAGGCAGATTTCTGAGTTCGAGGCCAGCCTAGTCTACAGAGTGAGTTCCAGGATAACCAGAGCTATACAGAGAAACCCTGTTTAAAAAAAAAAAAAACCTATTAAAAAAAACTGCAAAGCAATTTTACAATTCTACGTTCGATAGAGGGCTAATATCCAATATATACAAAGAACTCAAGAAGTTAGACTCCAGAGAAACAAATAACCCTATCAAAAAATGGGGAACAGAGCTAAACAGAGGATTCTCAACTGAGGAAACTCAAAGGGCTGAGAAACATCTAAAGAAATGTTCAGCATCTTTAGTCATCAGGGAAATGCAAATCAAAATGACCCTGATATTCTATTTCATACCAGTCAGAAATGACTAAGATCAAAAACTTTGGTGACAGCAGATGCTGGTGAGGATGTGGTGAAAGAGGAACACTCCTCCATTGCTGGTGGGACTGCAAGCTGGTACAACCACTCTGGAAATCAGTCTGGCAGTTCCTCAGAAAATTGGACATAGTACTGCCTGAGGACCCAGCTATACCACTCCTGGGCATATGCCCAGAAGATGCTCCAACATCTAATAAGGACACATACTCCACTATGTTCATAATAGCCATATTTATAATAGCCAGAAACAATCCAGATGTCCCTCCACAGAGAAATGGATACAGAAAATGTGGTACATTTACACAATGGAGTACTACTCAGCTATTAAAAACAATGACTTCATGAAATTCTCAGGCAAATGGATGGATCTAGAAAATATCATCCTGAGTGAGGTAACTCAGTCACAAAAGACCACAGATGGTATGTAGTCACTGATAAGTGGATACTAGGCAAAGAGCATGGAATACCAACAACTAACTCATGGACCACATGAAGCTCAAGAGGAAGGAAGACCAAAGAGTAAATGCTTCAGTCCTACATAGAAGGGTGAACAAAATAATCAAGGGAAGTGGGAGGGACTTAGTAAGAAGAGAAGTGGGGAGGAGAAAAAGAGGCGAAGAATCAGGTATGGGAGGACATGGAGAAGATGTACAGAGGGTCAGGAAACAGAACAGAGGTGTGTAGCAATGGGGGATGGGGAACTGGGGGTAGCAACCAGAAAGTCTCAGATGCCAGGAAATCAAGAGCCTTTTAGGACCCCACAAAGGTTACATTAGCTGAAATACCCCACAATAGGAAGGGAGTACCTGTTGAGACCATATTCAGAGGCTAGGCATGGCTCCCTGGTTGAGGGATAGGGCCACCAACCCATATCCAAAATTTTAACCCAGAATTGCTCCTGTCTAAAGGAAATACAGGGACAAAGAGTGGAGCAGAGACTGAAGGAAAGGCCACCCAAAGACTGTTCCACCTGGGGATCCATCCCTTTGCAGACACCAAACCCACACACTATTTTGAATGCCAAGAAGTGCTTGCTGATAGGAGCCTGATACAGCTGTCTCCTGAGAGACTTTGCCAGATCCTGACCAATACAGATGCGGAGACTTGCAGCCAACCATCAGACTGAGCACAGGGACCCCAAAGGAGGAGTTAGGGAAAGGACTAAAGGAGCTGAAGGGGTCTTATCTGGCACTGATGGGAGAGAAGGTCCTTGGCCCTGTGACGGCTTGATGCCCCAGTGTAGAGGAATGCTAGGGTAGTGAGATGGGAGTGGGTAGGTGAGTAGGGGAGCACCCTCATAGAAGCAAGATCAGGGGGAAGGGATAGGAGGTTTGAAGAGGGGAAACCAGGAAAGGGGATAACATTTGAAATGTAATTAAATTAAATTAAAATAAATAAAGACAGTTTATCAATGGAATTGCCAAATAACAGGGAAACAAAGCCCTAAATAGACATCTCTTCATCAAAGAAAGACTCCAGTGACAAGAACAGGTTATATCTATTTAAGTTGTTAGACAAGCAAGCCTCATAGAACCACCCCTCTCCCCAAAACCCAGGCTATTACCAAGTTTATTGGTTGTTCTTCATAAACTGAGGGTAAGGTCATATTGCTGAAGAGAACACATACATAACCCATTGAATGCAGAAAAGTCAAGTTGGTGCTTATCTAGAGTCTTCACTCCTACTGACTAGTACTGGAAGGCACTCTGCACATTTCCAAAGGAGAAAGGTAAATGCCGACCTAGCTACAGACCCTTTGATTACAATGCTGTACTGCCTGCATAATACACTGCTGTAATAGTGGCACAAAAGCTGTGGGATAACCAATCACAACTGGATTGGATTAAGGACCATTCCATAAGATGGAATTCATTCCCGTAACTGCTCCAGTGTCCAAAGAACAGGAGAATAGCTAGGCCAGGGACACAGTCGAAAGCCAAATACTACTCTCATACTAATGCAACATAGCAATAAAATTACTCTAGTGTTATACTGCTATGCTCATAGATGAGCACCCAGCTCAGCCATCACGAGAAGCTTCCCCATACAATATAGATAGGAACAAATACAGTCTCAAAAGTGGAAAGTGTGCATATGAACTCAGGTGGACTTGTGACAGTATGAACAAGGCCTGCACAGCTCTCAGCCAGATGAAGCCTCAGTGCTGAGAAGGAAAGAGACAGAAGTCCCTATCCCTAACCCAGAAGCTATCTCCAATTGAGAACCACTCATAAAGGAAAAGCTAGTTTTCTCCAGAGGAATGCAGTTGGGTTTACAACCACACTTAATATCAGGCCCCATGCCAAGCAATAGATGGTAAACAAAAACAGTCAATAGTATATTGTGGAGGATTTTGTCTCGTAATATTTTGTTTGGGCATGTTTTTTAACATTACTGTTCATTTAATTATATAGTATGGCCTTCAATTTTGTGGGATTTCTGTGTGTACATGTGTGTGCATGTGTGTATGTCTGTAGCTGTATGCTTCTTGTGGTTTTTTTTCTGTTTTTTTTTTGTTTAGTTGTTTTGTTCTATTCTGCTTTGTTTGCTTTTCTTTAGTTGCCTACTTATTTTCTAATAAGAGAGAGGAAGGAAGGGTGGAGATTTGAATAAGTGGGGAGGTAGAGACAATCTGGGTTGAACTGAGAGGGAAGCCATCAGCAGAATATATTGTATTAAAAAAACTATTTTTAATTTTTAAAAAGGTGTGGAAGGAGATGAAGATAATTCCAGTGTAGCAAATAAAACATGCAGACAATGCATAACAAGTACCTCTGTATATTTCAGAGTGGAGCTTGTATTAGTACACATTCCAGCATTCGGTTTCCAGTAGTAGTTTGTCAGATGTTCTTTCTCTTCTATCCAAGCCCTCTGGGACTACATATCCTGTATTTACCACCAGTGTAGCGTGCTCCTTTGATGGTGCTTAGTTATGGCTTAAATACACTTGCCACTGACACTGCTTTCTTTTTTTTTTTTTTTTTTTTTTGTGTGATCTTTTTCCCAAGTCCTAAGATGTTTTTGTTGCCTAATTTTAAATTTTTTTCTTTCTTTTCTTCTTTTTTAAAAAAAATTATTTATTTATTTTTGATGCTTTATTTACATTTCCAATGTTTCCCCCTTTCTAGGTCTCCTCTTTGGAAACCCCCTATCCCCTCCCCCTCCCCGCCTCTATGAGGGAATTCCACCTCCCACCCACCCTCCCACCCACCCTCCCACCCATTCCCCTATTCCCACCTTGACATTCCTTTTACTGGGGCCTCTAACACCCTCAGGCCCAAGGGTCTCTCCTCTCCCTGATGACTAATGAGTCCATCCTCTGCCACATATGTGGTCCGAACCATGGGTCCCTCGATGTGTATTCTTTGGTTGATGGTCCAAACTTCAGGCCGGGGAGGGGGGGGGTAGTCAGGCCCATTGATGCTGTTGTTCTCTCCATGGGGCTGCAAACTCCCTCAGCTCCTTCAGTCCTTTCTCCAACTCCTCCATCTGGGACCTCACTCTCAGTCCAGCAGTTACTGTAAAGTGAAACTTGGGCATTCTGAACTTTTGGGCTAATACCCACTTATCAGTGAGTACATACCATATTTGTTCTTTTGTGACTGAGTTACCTCACTCAGGATGATATTTTCAAGTTCCATCCATTTGCCTGCAAATTTCATTAAGTCATTGTTTTTATTCTTAAGGATGACATTTTCAGACCTTCATACTTAGACTGTTGAGAAACAAAAGCCCTAATTTATAAAATAAATACTCTTTGTCTTCATGACAGTCATATTTTTGTTGAAAAGATGAAGTGTAATCTAAATGCAAGCAAAATGGCAGGTCCTTACATAGTTCTCACAATGTTGTCAACACTTTTCCTGATTTGGACCTGCAACCTCAGCTAACCGTTTAATGCATTCATTTAACCCAAGTACAGAATTATTTATCCAAAAAACAAATATGAGAAAACTAAGTTTGGGAGCTTGATCAAATAAATAAGTGTTCTTCCATGATTAAACTCTGAATTAGTGAATAAAGACTTAGGCCTACATGATAATTTAATGTAAATGTGATAAAACAAATCTGTATTATTTGGCATAAAAATATAAAATACTTTAAATTTTAAAAGCTGTTCACGTAGCATTGATTAAATGAAGAGAGTGTTCATATAATTGCTTCATAGGAAGAGATTCACTAAATGTATTTCTATATCAATTTGTTTCTATATTTATCTTTGGCCAATTCTCTATCATCTTGTTTGTATTGATTTCTATTTATATAGAAAGATGTCTTCAGGAATATTCTTCAAAATGGCAGCAGAGTTTGTTTCTGAGTTCATGAGAATTGGGGTGCTATAAAATTTTCTTCAGTTTTCAGAAGTTTCTGCAATTATTTGAATTTTTCAATTGCACAGTGTACTTTGGTCCTAGACTCCAACTGAAGACACCTGTGTTTCTGGATTGCTTGTGGTGTATCAAACCTAGCATCTTGCACATGATAAGAGATGATAAGAATGCTGCCACTAACTCATGTGTCAGCCCCAAATCCTGCTTTTGAACAGAAAATATATAAGCAAAATAATGGACTAGCCATTCATTATTAAATTTCATTAATACTGCCTATGTTTCCATGATCTCTTTAAAAATAATCATGTTCAATCACAAATACACAGTATTTAAGTTTTAGTAGTATAGTCAGTAGTATTTCTCTGCAATGAAATGTGAAACATTTTTTGATACTTCATTTACATTTCAAAGGTTTCCACCTTTCCAGGGCTCCCCTTTGGAAACCCCCAATCACCTCCCCCTCCCCCTGCCTCTATAAGGGTACTCCGCACCCACCCACCCACTCCCATCTTTTCTCCCTAGTATTCCCCTACACTGGAGCAATTAACATCCTCAGGACCAAGGGCCTCTCCTCCCACTGATGGCCAACAAGGCCCTCCAATGCCACATATGTAGCCAGCACCATGGATCCCTCCATGTGTATTCTTTGGTTGGTGGTCCAGTCTCCGGAAGCACCTGGGGGTCAGGTCAGTTGACACTGTTGCTCCCTCCCCATGGAGCTGCAAACTCCCTCAGCACCTTCAGTCCCTTCTCCAACTTCTCCATCTGGGACCCCACTCTCAGTCCAATGGTTGCCATAAATTGAATCTTGGGTATTCCAAACTTTTGGGCTAATATCCACTTATCAGTGAGACCATATCGTGTTTGTTCTTTTGTGACTGAGTTACCTCACTCAGGATGATATTTTCAAGTTCCATCCATTTGCCTGTGAATTTCACAAAGTCATTATTTTTAATAGCTGAATAGTATTCCATTGTGTAAACGTACCACATTTTATGTATCTATTCCTCTGTGGAGGGACATCCGGGTTGCTTCCAGCTTCTGGCTATTATAAATATGGCTGCTATGAACATAGTGGAGCATGTGTCCTTATTACATGTTGGAGCATCTTCTGGGTATATGCGCAGGAGTGATATAGCTGGGTCCTCAGTTAGTATTATGTCCATTTTTCTGAGGGTCTGCCAAACTGATTTCCAGAGTGGTTGTACCAGCTTGCAATCCCATCAGCAATGGAGTAGTGTTCCTCTTTCTCCACATCCTCATCAGTATCTGCTGTCACCTGAGGTTTTGATCTTAGCCATTCTGACTGGTGTGAGGTGGAATCTCAGGGTTGTTTTGATTTGCATTTCTCTGATGACTAAGGATGTTGAACATTTCTTTAGGTGCTTCTCAGCCCTTCCAATTTCCTCAGTTGAGAATTCTCTGTTTAGCTCTGTTCCCAATTTTTTGATGGGGTTATTTGTTTCTCTGGAGTCTAACTTCTTGAGTTCTTTGTATATATTGGATATTAGCCCTCTATCGGACATAGGATTAGTAAAGACCTTTTCCCAATCTGTTGGTTGCTGTTTTGTCCTATTGACAGTATTCTTTGCCTTACAGAAGCTTTGTAATTTCATGAGGTCCCATTTGTCGATTCTTAATCTTAGAGTATAAGCCATTGGTGTTCTGTGTAGGAACTTTCCCCTGTGCCCATGTGTTCAAGACTTTTCTCCACTTTCTCTTCTATTAGATTCAGTGTATCTGGTTTTATGTGGAGGTCCTTGATTCACTTGGACTTGAGCTTTGTACAGGGAGCTGGGAATGGATCAATTTGCATTCTTCTACATGTTGACTGACAGTTGAACCATTTGTTGAAAATGCTGTCTTTTTTTCACTGGATGGTTTTAGCTTCTTTGTAAAAGCTCAAGTGACTGTAGGTGTGTGGGTTCATTTCTGGGCCTTCAATTCTATTCCGTTGATCTACCAGTCTGTTACTGTACCACTACCATGTAGTTTCTATCACTACTGCTCTGTAGTACAGTTTGAGGTCAGGGATGCTGATTCCCCCAGAAGTTCTTTTATTGTTGAGAATAGTTTTTGCTATCCTTGGATTTTCATTATTCCAAATGAATTTGAAAATTGCTCTTTCTAAGTCTATGAAGAATTGAGTTGGAATTTTGATGGGGATTGCATTGAATCTGTAGATTGCTTTCAGCAAGGTGGCCATTTTTACTATGTTAATCCTGCCAATCCATGAGCATGGGAGAGCTTTCCATCTTCTGAGGTCTTCTTTGATTTCTTTCTTCAGAGTCTTTCACTTGATTGGTTAGAGTCACACCAAGATACTTTATATTGTTTGTGACTATTGTGAAGGGTATCATTTTCCTAATTTCTTTCTCAGCCTGTTTATCCTTCGAGTGTAGGAAGGCTACTGATTTGTTTGTGTTAATTTTATATCTGGCCACTTTTCTGAAGTTATCAGCTGTAGGTGTTGTCTGGTGGAGTTTTTCGGGTCACTTAAGTATACAATCGTATCATCTGCAAATAGTGATATTTTGATTTCTTCCTTACCAATTTGTGTCCTTTTAATCTCCTTTTGTTGTCTAATTGCTCTAGCTAGAACCTCAAGTACTATATTGAATAGATAGGGAGAGAGAGGGCAGCCTTGTCTAGTCCCTGATTTTAGTGGGATTGCTTCAAGTTTCTCTCCATTTAGTTTGATGTTGGCTATTGGTTTGCTGTATATTGCTGTTACTATGTTTAGGTATGAGCCTTGAATTCCTGATCTTTCCAAGACTTTTATCATGAAGGGATGTTGAATTTTGTCAAATGCTTATTCAGCATCTAATGAAATGACCATGTGGGGTTTTTTTTGTTTTGTTTTGTTTTGTTTTGTTTTGTTTTGTTTTGTTTTGTTTTGTTTTGTTTTTTTTTGTTTTTTGTTTTAGTTTGTTTATGTAGTGGGTTATATTGATGGATTTCTGGGTATTGAATCATCCTTGCATCCCTGGGATGAGGCCTACTTGATCATGGTGAATGATTGTTTTGATGTGTTCTTGGACTCGGTTTGCGAGAATTTTATTGAGTATTTTTGCATTGATATTCATAAGGGAAATTGGTCTGAAGTTTTCTTTCTTTTTTGGGTCTTTGTGAGGTTTTGGTATCATGGTAACTGTGGCCTCATAGAATAAATTGGGTAGTGTTCCTTCTGTTTCTATTTTGTAGAATAGTTTGAAGAATTTGGTATAAGATCTTCTTTGAAGGTTCTGCACTAAACCCATCTGGTCCTGGGCTTTTACTTGGTTGGGAGACTTTTAATGATTTCTTCTATTTCTTTAGGGGTTATGGGGCAGTTTAGATGGTTTATCTGATCCCGATTTAAGTTTTGGTATTTGGTATCTGTCTAGAAAATTGCTCATTTCATCCAGATTTTCCAATTTTGTTGAGTATATGATTTTGTAGCAGGATCTGATGATTTTTTTAGTTTCCTCAGTTTTTGTTGCTATATTTCCATTTTTATTTCTGATTTTGTTAATTTGGATACTGTCTCTGTGCCCTCTAGTTAGTTTGGCTAAGGGTTTATCTATCTTGTTGATTTTCTTAAAGAACTAGCACCTCATTTTGTTGATTCTTTTTATAGTTCTTCTTTGTTTCTATTTGATTGATTCCAGACCTGAGTTTGATTATTTCCTGCCTTCTACTCCTCTTGGGTGTATTAGCTTCTTTTTGTTCCAGAACTTTCAGGTGTGCTGTTAAGTTGCTAGTGTATGCTCTCTCCAGTATCTTTATGGAGGCACTCAGATGTATGAGTTTTCCTTTTAGCACTGCTTTCATTGTGTCCCATAAGTTTGTGTATGTTGTATGTTCATTTTCATTATATTCTAGGAAGTCTTTAATTTCTTTCTTTATTTGTTCCTTGACCAAGCTATCATTGAGTAGAGTGTTGTTCAGCTTCCATGTGTATGTGGGCTTTCTGTTTTTGTTGTTGCCATTGAAGACCAGCCTTAATCCGTAGTGATCTGATAGGAGGCATGGGATTATTTCAATCTTCTTGTATCTGTTGAGGTTTGTTTTGTGACCGATTATATGGTCAATTTTGGAGAAGATACCATGAGGTGCTGACAAGAAGGTATATCCTTTTGATTTAAGATGAAATGTTCTATAGATATTTGTTAAATCCGTTTGGTTCATAACATCTCTTAGTTTCACTGTGTCTCTGTTTAGTTTGTGTTTCCAAGATCTGTCCATTGATGATAATGGGCTGTTGAAGTCGCCTACTATTATTGTGTGAGGCACAATGAGTGCTTTGAGCTTTAGTAAAGTTTCTTTTATGAATGTGGGTGCCCTTGCATTTGGAGCATAGATGTTCAGGATTGAGAGTTCTTCTTGCTAGATTTTTCCTTTGATGAGTATGAAGTGTCCTTCCTTATCTTTTTTGATGACTTTTGGGTGAAAGTCGATTTTATCCGATGTTACAATGGCTACTCCAGCCTGTTTCTTGGGACCATTTGCCTGGAAAATTGTTTTCCAGCCCTTTACTCTGTGGTAGTGTTTGTTTTTAACACTGAGGTGCGTTTCCTGTATGTAGCAAAATTCTGGGTCCTGTTTATGTATCCAGTCTGTCAGTCTATGTCTTTTTATTGGAGAATTGAGTCTATTGATGTTAAGAGATATTAAGGAATAGTGATTGTTGCTTCCTGTTATTTTCGATGTTATTTTTACTTTTATGTGGCTATCTTCTTTTGGGTTTGTTCAAAGAAGATTACTTTCTTGCTTTTTCTAGGATGTAGTTTCCCTTCTTGTATTGGAGTTTTCCATCTATTATCCTTTCTTGGGCTGGGATTGTGGAAAGATATTGTGTAAACTTTGTTTTGCCATAGAATATCTTGGTTTCACCATCTATGGTAATTGAGAGTTTTGCTGGGTATAGCAGCCTGGGATGGCATTTGTATTCTCTTAGGGTCTGTATGAGATCTGCCCAGGACCTTCTAGCTTTCATAGTTTCTGGTGAAAAGTCTGGTGTAATTCTGATAGGTCTGCCTTTATCTGTTACTTGACCTTTTTCCCTTACTGCTTTTAATATTCTTTCCTTGTTTTGTGGATTTGATGTTTTGACTATTATGTGACAGGAGTAATTTCTTTTCTGATCCAATCTATTTGGAGTTCTGCAGACTGCTAGAATGTTTATGTTCATCTCTTTCTTTAGGTTAGGGAAGTTTTCTTCTATAATTTTTTTGAAGATATTTATCTCCCCTTTATGTTGGGAATCTTTACTCTCTTCTATACCTATTATCCTTAGGTTGGTCTTCTTATTGTGTCCTGGATTTCCTGGATATTTTGGGTTAGGAGATTTTTGCATTTTGCACTTTCTTTGACAGTTATGTCCATGCTATCTATGGTATCTTCTGTACCTGATATCCTCTCTTCTATCTCCTGTATTCTGTTGGTTATGCTTGCATCTATGACTCCTGATCTCTTTCCTAGGTTTTCTGTCTCCAGGGTTGTCTCCTTTTGTGATTTCTTTATTGTTTCTATTTCCATTTTTAGATCGTGGATGGTTTTGTTCATTTCCTTTGCCTGGTTGACTGTGTTTTCCTGTAATTCTTTATGGGAATTTTGTTTTAACTCTTTAAGGGCTTCTAGCTGTTTACCTGTGTTCTCTTGTACTTCTTTAAGGGAGTTATTTATTTCCTTCTTAAAATCTTCTATCATGCCGGGCAGTGGTGGTGCATGCCTTTAATCCTAGCACTTGGGAGGCAGAGGCAGGCAGATTTCTGAGTTCGAGGCCAGCCTGGTCTACAGAGTGAGTTCCAGGACAGCCAGGGCTACACAGAGAAACCCTGTCTCGAACCCCCCCCCAAAAAAAATCTTCTATCATCATCATGAGATGTGATTTTAAATCTGAGTCTTGCTTTTCTAGTGTGTTGGGGTATCCAGGGCTCACTGTGCTTGGAGAACTGGGTTCTGATGATGCCATATTGCCTTGGTTTCTGTTGCTTATGTTCTTGCCCTTGCCTTTTGCCATCTTGTTATCTCTGGTGTTACCTGGTCTTGCTCTCTCTGAGTGTGGCTTGTCCCTCCTGTAAGCCTCTGTGTCAGTACTCCTTGGAGACAGGCTCTGTTTGAGAGGAATTTGGCTTTGGAGAGCTGTGGTACAGGATTAGCTCTGGGGTGCAGACAAAAACCAGAAGGATCTTGTCCCCAGCTTTTCCTTGGTTCCTGTGTCCTGATGGCTCTTGGAGGGTCCCTCTTGAGCCAGGAATTTGAACAGAAGTGGTGGTCCTGCCTGTGCTCTAAGGTGTGTTGGCACTCCTGGGAGACCAGCTCCTTCCTGGCACTATTTAGGTATGGAGCCCTGTGTCACAGGATCAACTCCCTGGTCAGAGAAGGAAACCAGAAGGCCGCCCCTAGGTCCTTGTGTCATGAGGGTTCTGCCTGGGTCCCTCTGAGCGGAGGTGCTGGTCTTTCCTCCGCTCACAGGCTTGTCCATCTCTTGGGAGGCTATCTTTCTCCTGGCTCTATTTGGGTATGGAGCCTTGTGGCACAGGCCACAGGTGTAAACTGGAAGGCTCCTGTCCCAGGCTGTTGCTCCTCAGTCCCTGTGTCCTGAGTGTTCCGGGTGGGTCCTGCTGAGCAGTGGTGCTGGTCTTACCTCCATTCACAGGCTTGTCCACACTCCTGGGAGGCTAGCTTTTTCCTGGTGCTATTTGGGTTTGGAGTCTTGTGGCACAGGCTCAGGTCCCTGGCCACAGATGGAAAAGAAATGTGAAATTTTAAAATATTTTCCTTTTTTCTCTGAATTTTTCAATTTTTTCATAAAGTGCACATTATATTCATGCAGGGACAAGGATCACTGATCACAAGCACACTGAAAATTCAAATGCCAGTCACATACATATCTCACATTAATAATCCCTTTTATTGCAGACGCCGTCTCATTGCATACATACAATATGCATTATCAAGCCTATGTTTACAAAGCCTAAATTTTCTCATAACTGTAACTGTGTACCTTTATAGGAGCCAAGTATATTCATATCTGTCCTGTCTTTCCTGCAGCCCTCCATTCCATCACCAATACATGAGTCTGTGAGGTTTCCTTCTTCACTGTGCATTTCTTTTGCAGATTCTAGAGTTTAAACACATCATTGCTTCTACAGTCATAACGTTGCCCTTCATTGCTTTTAATGCAGATTTCTATTCTTTTATTCCAACTTTAATCTCCTTCTAATCTTTATCATTCCAACCTGTTGCGCTTCTTCTTGACTCTCAAGCCCGTCCCTTCTTATCTCAACTGATTTTCATATAATCTCACCTTTCATCTTTTTTATTCAGAATCTGTACTTTTTATATTTTACTGAGATTATAGAACAGAAAACATTTCCAATTTCTGTTTCCCTTTGTAACTTTATAAGTGTTTGCTTTCTAAATCTTAATTGCTTTTTAATTCTCTATCACATGTGCAGATTTGGTATTAATGTAAAAAATGTGACAGACTGAAGTGCTTTAAGCACATTAACATGCTGAATTTCCCAAATTCTAAAACTATGTTTGAGCAAGGCCTAGTTATGTAGCTTGTCTCAAACTTAAACTTACAATTTTCTTTTTTCACTTCCATTGGGATTATGGGCATGTACCACCACAGCTGGCCTGTGTGTGTGCGTGCGTGTGTATGCGTGCGTGGGTGCGTGTGTGTGTGTGTGTGTGTGTGATATGAATGTAAAATGTACATAGGATGTGAAAGAATTGTCAGAGTTCTACATTAAGCTAATCATGCAGGGTTGCTTGGCCCGTAAATTCTAAGGTACAACTCAAGCATTATGACTTGAAAAATTTATTTGTGCACCCACAAATAAAGAAGTGAGTTGTTTTTATTTTCTGGATCAATAGTGACAATTATTCTTAAGGTTTCCTCCAAAATATAAATATGTCACCATAAAACTCTATTGCCCTCAGGTTTAAAGCATTTTTAAAAATTATTATCTCTGAGTATATTTTTAAAGAGCAATCAAAATTGGGGGACCTGGGCTAAAATGCACATATATACATTCATATGCATGAATACGCATGTATGCATATATGCAAAGATGCATAGGCACACATATGTATGTCAAATACACACAGCTGCTTTAGAATCAGTGTTCACATTGTGTCTAGTACAGCTATGACTTGACTGCCATTCTGAACCTGCTACCTGTCATGGATTTCCCATCCAAAGCAAAGGGACTGTGGAGATCTACTTCTGCTCTGTCCTTCACATTGGCAGTTTTGGTCTCCTGCAAGGGACAAGTTATGTGCTAATGTCAGCTGACAATTGTGTTTCTCTTTTCCACCTCATGAATATTGTAATTAGAGGAAATTCCTCCAAGATTTTGTCAGTAGATTAGTTGTCAATCTTACTTTCTCGGTTTATTATGCACTCTTGTCTCTTTCTGTGTTTTCCTAGATACTGTATCATGAAAATCACAAGGGCTAAGATGAAGAATGATCTTCAAATACTTTCTTATGCTCTCTGCTTTTCTGCTTCACTCATCTTCTCCAAGTATTTATATGCATGCGGCTACACAGATGCATGAACATGTGTGTACACAAACAGTGGAGGAGTCTGAATATATTGTTTCTACTATTATAAGAACAAGAGTAATGTTAGCATAATATAAAAGAGAAAAGGAGTGATTTCCTTGAGAAGTTTGCTCGACTCCCTTACTCTGATGGGCAAAGGCTAGGTAGTTAAAAGAGTTAGAACATGCTTTCTTTTCTTCATTGTATATTTCTGGCTTCATCAAAATTCAGGTATCCACAGGTGTATGGATTTATGTTTGGGTCGTTGATTCAATTCCATTAATCAATCTGTCTGTTTTTATGCAAATACTATGCATTTTATAGTACAACTTGAATTCAAGGATGATGATAACTCCAGAAGTTCTTAAACATAACTGTTTAAGCTATCCTGAATATTTTGTTTTTCCATATGAGGTTGAGGATTGTTCTTTCAAGGTTTGTAAAGAATTGTGATGGAATTTTGAAGCAGATTGCACTGGATCTGTAGATAGCTTTTGGTAGGATGACCATTTTTGCTATGTTAATCCTGCCAATCCAAGAGCATGGGAAATCTTTCCATCTTCTGATGTTCTCCAATTTTTTTCACCAAAGATTTGAAACTTATCATATAGGTCTTTCACTTGCTTGGTTAGACAAATATCATATGTACTCATTTATAAGTGGATATTAGCTGTAGAGTAAAAGACAATCATGGGTCCATAGACATAGAGAGGTTAAGTAACAAGAAGGGCTTAGGAGGATATGCAAGGATATTTCTAAGATGGGGAAATAGAAGATATTTTGCAGGTGGACTGAAAGCAGGTGGGGTTGGGAACAGGAAGGATCAGTGAGGAGGGAGGGAGGGAGGGAGGGAGGGAGGGAGGGAGGGAGGGAGGGAGGGAGGGATAAAATACTGGGAGAATCAACTGGAATTGGAGAGTATTTTTGAGGTGAGATGGAAACATAGTGCAATGAAAACTCCATAGAACCTAGAAGGATAACCCTAGTAAAGAGCCCTAGTAATGTGGGACAAGGATCCTGAACTAGCCGTCTTCTTTACCCAGGCAAGGCCTCAAGTGGAGGGATTGGGACACCAATCCAGGCACAAAACCTTCCACCTACAGTTTGTCTTGCATATAAAGTGTTCTGGAAAATTGTCTTCAAAGAGACTAGAGTGATTTCATCCAACAATAGATGGAAACAGATGCAGAGTCCCACAGTCAAACATTAGGTGGAGCTTGGGGAGTCCTGTGAAGGAAGAAGAGGAAGGATGAGAGAAACCAGAGGAGTCAGGAAGAATACAAAATCAACTGACCAGGACTCATGAGAGCTTGCATACCTCAGTGAGCCTATAGGAGTCTGACCTCAGTCCTTTGTATATATGCTATGGTTGAGTAGCTTGATGTTCTTGTGGGAATCTTAACTGTGGGAACAGGGATTGTCCCTGACTCTTTGCCTATTTGTGGGACCCTTTTCTCCTTCTGGGTTCCCTTGTCCAGCCTTGTGATGGTATGTGCCTGATTTTATTGTAGCTTATTATGCCATGCTTGTTTGATATCACTGGTTTGCTATTTTTTGATGAGAGACAGAAGCAGGAGAGGGTTGGATCTGGGGAAGAAGAGAGAAGGGGGAAGACTAGGGGAGGAAGGAGGAGAAACTGTGGTCAGAATGTAATATATGAAAGAAGAATAAAAAACTGAAAAAAGATATATTAGAGACAAATTTGTATATTATAGGGAGTGATGCTTAACTACATAAGCCAACTTGCTTGGACCAAGCAATACTTAGATTCTAGCTAATCATTATCTGTACGTATGTTTATGAGGGTATTTCTAGAATATCATTGGCTCAATGGATAAAATAAATAAATCATTTGGTCCTCTGCAGTATGGATGGACTTCATCCAACTCATGGCTGAGCCAAATTGTGTACACACACACACACACACACACACTCACACACACACACACACACACACACACACACACACACACACACACACACACACAAAGTAGGAAAATTTGGATTTATACTCTCTCAATATTAGGGCTTGAGCTGGGACTCTGATCTCCTTTTTGGCCTTTTCTCTTCTCACCTTCACTATCAGACTGGCATGCCTATCATTGGCTGGCTGACTTTCATGCACACTATAACATTCATGTACACCACTGGCTTTCCCAGGTATCCAGTTAATAGTAACAGACAGTAGAAGGGGGAGTTTGGCTTTTATAATGACAAGAAAACTCCCTCTTCTCTACTCTTCTCTTCTCTTCTCTTCTCTTCTCTTCTCTTCTCTTCTCTTCTCTTCTCTTCTCTTCTCTTCTCTTCTCTTCTCTTCTCTTCTCTCCTCTCCTCCCCTCTCCTCTCCTCTCCTCTCCTCTCCTCTCCTCTCCTCTCCTCTCCTCTCCTCTCTTCTCTCTTTTCTTCTCTTCTCTCTTCTCTTCTCTTCTCTTCTCTTCTCTTCTCTTCTCTTCTCTTCTCTTCTCTTCTCTTCTCTTCTCCCCTCCCCTCCCCTTCCCTTCCCTTCCCTTCCTCCTTTCCTTCCCTCTCCCCTCTCCTTCCTCCCCTTCCCTCTCCTCTTATCTCCTCTCCTCTGCCCTTCCTTTTCCCTTCCCCTTCCTTTCCCCTTCCACTCTCTTCTCTTGTCATCTCCTTTCCTTTTCCTTCATTTCCTCTCTCTTCTCATTTCTCCACTCCACCCCACTCCCCTTACCTCCTCTCCTGCCTTCTTCTCTCTTCTTTCTTCTTACTCCTGCCCATCTGGTCTCCCCATACCTAAGTTATTATATGTGTTTCTTGGTACTGACAGAGTTTATCATTTGGCAACATCCTCATACTAACATTTGGGTAGCTCCTTAACAATGATAATGTGTTGACAACTTAGTCACCAGCTCAGTGGCAAAATGAGTGCTGAAGGTCTTAATAGAACTTCATACTTCTGTAAAAGACTTGAAAAGTGATTCTGCACTAAGAGAAGGTTCAGAGAAGGGTAGAACACCCACCACAAAAATCCCTATTTTCTTATAAAACATAAATAATTTTGTGCATGTATCAGTAGAAATGTGGACATTAAGAATGGTTCTGACAAGATTCGCACAGAAATCATGAACATTTTATTAGACTATAAGGAAAAGATAATCCTTATTGTAAAGCAAGAGAGAACTTAAATCAATTGTGCTCCTATTCTGGTTGGTTGTGGAATGGACAGAACATAAAGAGGAAAGTTGGATAATTTTTGAGAAGATTTCTAAGTAGTATGTTAAAAAAGGGGGTTCTTAACTACTTACAGTAGAAAGTAAGAAAAGAGAAATGCTTTAAAGGTGTTATAGAGTTGGAAATCTTTCAGGCAATTCAAAGTGCAGAATGATGAAACAGGCGTGACCGACGACTGCTCTAAGTATGTGGCTAAGCAACCATTAATAAAAGTAGTGTAACTAAGGACCTCACTGTCCTTTATAGCAAGATCTAGGTGCATGGAAAGGTTATACTAGCATAAACCTTGACAGCTGAGACTAACAGAAATAGAGAAAGCAGATGCAGAAATGGATACCCTTCAAGGAAGAAGAGGACCGTTTGAGGATGCTAATGTCAAGGCTGCAGTTCCTACAACAGGCCTAGGAAAGGGGCTAAATTTTTCAAGCTGCCAAATGTGAGATTGTCTCTGTGATTATACAGTTCCTCAATGCTCCTATGCTCTGCTCTACAGGAGGACCAGCATTAGTAGCAACGTGAGAGGATCCACTACAAAAAGCAGCACAGGAAAGCAGTTCACCTAACTATCGGGGTAACTCTACTTCTTCCCTAGCTATCATGGGAATACAGCCAGAGGATTCCTCTAACATTTGACACAATAGGACAGAGGAAAAAGGCAGTAGAGTTCATGTTCTGGCTAAAAGGATTCTCACAGAACACTGAATCCATTTACTTCTCTCAGATACCAAGGTACAAAGGAAGCCAGGTCCTGTAATCTTCAGCCAAGCAACCATATGCTACTGACACAGTGATTCTTTTACCAAAATAGGGAGACAAAGATAGAAATTTGAGGGATGCATCATCCCAAACTGTATCCAGTATGAGTCACTAGCTCATAAGTTCTCCAAAGATATGTGATGCTATAGATTTGAATTTGAGCCATTCACCTTCCATTTCCCTGGAATCCAGTTCTTCCAGAATTATACTATACTATGGAGTTATTTTTCTTGCTCTATGGTACAGGGACAGATGCATGAATTATAGCTCTGAATCTATAATAAACAGTCAAAAGGCCAAATGAGGTTTATGTTTTGTGTTCCTAGTATATTAACACAGAACTTTGTTGGAAGACTAATGAAATCACAGTTATAATTTGTATAATTTTCTTATTTGAGTTACTTGATAGTGTGTAAATAAACATATGCCTAGTGTCACCATTCTTTCTTCCACAGTGAAGGTTTTGCTCTCACTATCAAATTCTACTTTGTTGTTTTCGAATTAAGTCTCTATCCCAGAAGGGATCATGGAACTACAAGTCAATCATTACATCATATCCCCTGGCCAAACACTCCATGGACAGTTAACAACAGGAAGAATCAAGATGAAGTTGACTGGATATTTTCATTTCCAAATGAAACCTGAAAAGGTGATTATTTTAATAAATGTGATTAAACAAATGGAAAAAATACTTGTAAATGATGAAGAAATCAGGAAGAATAGATTAAGAATAGGCTTAGAAACTAAGAAATTAGTAATTTCAAATGACACCAGCACTCTAAATTAAAAGTTGGGAATCAGCTAGAAAGGAAAAATTGAAAGTTCACATGTTCGTGACTTTGTGTCAAGGTAACACACATCTAAGGGAAAACATGTCAAGGATAGGCTTATTTTGGCTCACAAGTTTCAAAAGTCATAGTCTTTGGTGGGGAGTGTATATATACTTCAGTGACACAAGTGGGTGGCATGGGAAGTTGTCCACCACTTAGAAGACAAGAATGAAAGATGTGCCTGTCATAGCAGACTTCCTTCTTTTTCTTCTACCCTTATGCTGCCACAGTTAAGGTGAGACTTCCCTACTTACTCAGTATCTTTGAAAACACTCCAATAAACACACCCAGAGGTGTGATCTACTAATGTCCTAGGAATCTCTCTATTTAATCAAAGTAACAAGCAACATGAGCCAGTACAAATTAGTTTGTTGGGACTAGATAACCCACTGAGCCAGCAGTATTAAAGTGGGGAATTCTGGACTAGAACAGTTGAGAAAATAAAGATGGCTAAGAAGTCCTAGAAGCTGCTGCTCATATTATATGAAAGAGAGAGAATCAGATAATACATAGACGGTCCCTGCTGGATGACTCACAGAGAAGTTTAAACTATCTGGTTTCTAAAATTCAATGGTAAATGAGATCATGAGATTAGTCCTGCTCAGGGTAGTTTGGCTGTAAATTTCAGATGTGAGTATATAGCTCGGTTTTCCTAAGCAAAAATACACCAATAAGGGAGGGGTCTAGAAGAGTGGGTGGTAGGACACAAGTGCTATGAAAGTGAAAGTAGGTAAAAGGAGAGACTTAAACTAGGTGAGAGGAAAGAGGGTCACACCGAGGGAGAGGAGGGGAGAATAACAAAGAATAAACAATATCAGCCATGTTTGAAAAGGCCATAGTGAAGCATATTTTATGTTTAATTAAAATGTACATGTTATGCATGTGAAATATCAAAGGGACTCAGCCATTTGTATTCATGTGAATATGAGTGTATGTATATCAATAATAATGTAAAATTGCAGTTATGGACTTGAAGGAGTAGGGTGGGCATAGAAAGACTTGGAATTTAAAGAAGGATGTATAGAAATGATATAACTATAGTAGTCATAGATGAAATTCTCAAGCACACACACACATACACACAGAGAGAGAGAGAGAAAGAGAGAGAGAGAGAGAGAGAGAGAGAGAGAGAGAGAGAGAGAGAGAGAGAGAAGGATGGCATGAATGGGAGGGAGACACATTGGGATATATGAAGGAAAATGGATGAGTAAGTGGGATGTATTTCATTGCATATATGTACAAAATTCTCAAGAGAATAAAGATCACACAAAAAGATTGAAATTGACAATTCCCAACCAAAAGTAAATTCCGAAAGCAGAACTGATTTTGGAACTAAGGTGCTAAGAAAGGATATCATGTGTTTCCAATAACATGTAGAAGCCAAATCGTCTTTTGTAAGTTGGGGTCACATTAGGAAGCCCATGCTTCAAACTTACTCTCCTAATTCAGCTTGTAATTCCTGCAATTACAGATATTTACAAGGATGCCTAGTGAGACAGAACATTAGGAAGACCCAAAGACCCATGTCTGTTGAAATTACCCAGGGAATAATTGAGCTAGATAAGCAAATCCTACCCCTGATCTCCTCTCTCCTGTTCTAATGTCACCATTTCCTGACTTTGAACTTCATTTCTCACATTTGCCCCTGAGTTCAGGGTGTAGAGTCATGCCTCAGCTCATCAGCACTTCTTAAATACTTTGTTTTCTAACAGTCATTGGTTTTGATTTGTTCATTGGCTTTGTTTTGTAACGTTACAACTTAATTCTCAGTCTGCACAGAGATCTATGCATTGTGGTCTGGCTTGACCTACACCTAATCAAGGGGAGAGTCAATAGGCTCAGCAGGTAGAGACGGTTAAGGCTTTACTTTTCATTGATAGGAAGGAAGCATTAGGTAAAGCCCACTTGCTAACCAGTAATAGAACAAATGACCTTTGTAGAGGCACACAGAAAAAAGGAGGCTGTTTCATTGGGACTTTTAACCTCAGTTAGATATTTGCAGTGATGGCCCGAATAGGATGTTTTCTTTCCCTGATTACATTAGTTGAGACAATACCAGAGGCTCAATTCTCCACTTGGCACCTAGGCCTATCATCCTGTCTAGTTCTACTTGTCAAACAAGTTTGAAACTGTCACCAGCATCCTGACCAATTCACCCTGCCATGTCTTCCTTGGCCCAGACATCTGGAGAGTTGAGGCCCTGCCGTCAAACCTCAAATTTTCATTCTCCCTAAGTCCCAACAATGCATGGCCCTGGTTAAAAGGAAAAGAAAAACCTCACGATATTGGAGACACGATCATCCAATCTGTGAACCTTCAATTCACAGACACTTTCATTTTCTGCTTCAAAAAGTGATTATGTGTTCTACTATGGGGATGACCCCTGTGCTCTGAACTGAACTTTTGGACCACGTTATGTGGTTTAACTCCGTCAAGCCTTCCCTGTGCTCCCTCTGACATCAATAAGTTATCTTCATTCTCATTGCCAGTATTCTCAATTGTATCTTTATTCCTTCGGCCTCAGCCCGCGTTCCTCTTCTGTATCTACTTCCACTCTCTAACTCCTTATACATCCTCTATGGCAATATTTTCTCATGGTGGCAGAGCAGAGACAGATGAGCTATTGCAAAGTTTCTTTTCAAGACTCACAACTGCATTTCAACAACAACAAAAATATTGATTGCTAAACCTTGTCCCTGGTTCCGATGATAAAGTGATCAAAAAAGATGGTTCCTACCCCCAAAGGAGATCATAATCCTATGTAAAACCACAAAGATGCATAACCATGTATTTACAATACAATGGGGTAAAAAGTCTATAGAAGACTCATCCATCCAAAGGCTAAAAATATCAATGATGGGAAAACAGAGATTGCATACAGATGAAAGAAGTATAGTTTAGGCTTAGTAATTTTTTTCCTATATGATCAAAGAACTTAGACTGAACTGAAGAATGCCAGGAGAGTTAGGCTGGTCTGTTTTATATGTAAGGAAACAGACTCCAAAAGGTCAGAGTGAAGAAGCTACTGTTGAGAATATAGGTTGCCCTGAAAACTTGACAGTAATTGTTAGAGGATCAGAACATTGGTGGCTCCATCTTGGACAGTGTGTCCTTCCTCTTTCATGAGAAACTGGGTAGTCTTGCCTTCTTCACCATATTGGAAGCATGTTATAAGGAAAATATAACCTCTGAGATTGTCTAGCAATTGAAGAGCTATAAGATAGCTTCAGTTTGGATGTAGAATGGGTCCCTTAAGCCCATATATTAAAAGGCTTGGACCCCATGCTATTACTATTGCCAGAGAGGGGGGATTTAGAGAGCTGGAATCTCGTGGGGAGTTCTCAGGTCATTAGAGTCATGCTTTGTCAAAGGATTGTGACCCTTTAGCCATCTCCTTGCTGTCTTTGCTCTCTGGCCATGAGACAATTGATTTTCTTTCAGGATATGTTCTTACCAAAATCTACTGTCTTGGCACAGACAAACAATAGAGCTAACACATAATGGACTGGAAACTTCAAAATTATGAGCCTAAAATAAAGTTTTCCTTCTTAAAAGTAGATCATTTTGGCCAGTTCATTCTAGAAACAGAAGACTAACATAGGATTGATGTTGTCTTCTATGTGCCTTGACCTTGAGGTAAAAGACATTATTTTGTCTCAATTTATTGATAAACACAAACTTCATTGTTGCATGAGAAATATATGAGAATATAGGATAGATATTGGGTCTAAATTATCTTTGCTATCTGATCTACTTTGGAGAATATTGGATGTAGTATCAAAGAGTTGTCCTCAATATATATCCTGGTAATAAAAGAGCACAAGATCATGTTAAGAAAGATGGATTGGCTTGGGTGTGGTCATGTACACTTTTAATCCCTGCATTTAGAAACCCAAAGCAGGCAGATCTCTGTGAGTTCCAGACCAAACAGGGTTACATAGTAGACTGCTTCAAAAAGCATAAATAAAACAGAGAAACAAAATAAATAAGCAGAATAGGAGGTTGGATGAATGGATAGATGAATGGATGGATGGATGGATGGATGGATGGATGGATGGATGGATGGATGGATAAATGCAAGATACCTCATTGCTTATTAGGATAGTTTGAATAGGCTGTATCTCAGAAGTCTTAGGCATTTGAATATTTGGTTACCAGTTGGTAGCTATTTTTAGGAGGATTAAGAGGTATGGCTCTGCTGGAGAAAATACGTCACTGGAGGCAGGTTGGAGGTGTTCCTCTTGATTCATATTTGTGGCTCTCGGCTGCTGCTTCAGTCTTCTGCTACCTGCTCCTTCCCCCACCATCCCTCTGTTCCTATGATCATAAGCCACAAACACACTCTTTCTTCTCTAAGTTGCTTTGGTCAAAATGCCTTATCACAGCAAAAGAAAAGTAGATAGACAGTTTTCATTGCTTTTGTTTGTCTTCTTAGATACTAAACATATGTTTTCAACCCGTTTTCCTTGAGTTGACCCCAGTGTTTTCCAGTTATTATACAGGACAATCCTTATACAAACAACAGAAATAAACGAAATCAGTACAGTATGACACATCTTTATGTTAATCACTTTGTGATTATTACTGCAGAATAAAATGCTCAGGACAGTGCATACTATCATGGTAGCTGTCTTTGGATGCAGATCAATAGTATATCAGTTTGCTGATTGGTGAGATAATATATCATTTTGATTATTAATAGTATGAATCTCTATTGCCTTAGCCAATCCTTTGGTGCCATTTAAAGGGAAAGTTTAATGTTCTTCCTCAGTATGACTTGGCATAACTTAGCACAGCATTGAAAGCACTGAAAATCATTGCCAAGACTTTATCCCTTTATCAGCTTTTTGACCCTTGAATTTTAAATTTGTATCAGGCTTCCTCTGAAACACCTAGAAGACAGTTTTATAAGCTTGGTAGCATTTCCTGTTGGTTGAGAAGGATGGCCCTTTGCATATTTTGCACTGCTCAGCATAGCTAACATGCTACAAATGACACAAGGAATAGCATCCTTTTCCAGACACTGATATTTACAGCATAAAGCTTGTCTTAGCTATAGGGATGGGACAGGTGACAGGCTTACGTATAGGATGTTGTCTGAGAGGATGACTCTTCACAGTATTGCAAGCTGAGACAGGCCAGGCTGTTTAGTGGCCAAGGGATCAAGCTTTTTTTTACACTCACTCCATCAAGTTCACCGTTGAATGTTCTGCAATATTCATAAATGGGATGAGATGATCCTTGTTTGAAAATTAAGCTCACAGAAGCTAATTTAGAAGTTTCCACATTCAAACGAATTCCCCTCCACGTTCCTTCCTGTGCCTTGAATTTTCACGAGCATTTCCAATTTTGGATTAAGGCATTAAAGACTTTTATTAAAAGGAACCAATGTTACCTAGCAGGGGTAAAGCATTTACTCTTTGTCACTAATATCTTACTGTGAGTAATTAAAGTACATCATCTTCCTTCAGTGAAGCTTTAAGAAATAATACTAGCAATGTTGAAAAACTTACATTTTATTGCATGCTACAATTTACAACACAATCTGGGTTTCCCCCTTATTTGTTCTGTTTCATAATTTTAGGAAATAGGGAGGCAGAAGGGAGGCTGCTATTCTGATGGAGCCGCGGGGACTCTGGGGCTCTGACTTGTCAACAGACAAGGGATGTATTAAAGGACTGGATTGCAGGATGAGAGCAGTGGTGAAGGAAAATAGGAAGTGGGCACAGCCTGTGGGAGAATCAGCTTTCTTTGGACCAATAGAGGGCATACTAAAGAAAGTATACAAGGAGGGTCAAAGGTATCAAGGCAAATTAGGGTACCAAGTAATGCTTTCAGCCAACCTAGACAACGTTTCTGCATGTCCTTGAAGATGTATCAGGGGTTAAGTGCTGTACTACTAACTCACTTACTCACATACACTTTCACATATTTTTCTTCTGTAATCAGACAATATGGTTAACAGTCATGAACCAGGACAACATTTATATATATATGATGTGTGTGTGATATTTTCCTACTACTAAGCGCCAGACATTTTTGGATCCACATGCTAGAGTACAAGAAAGCAAATGGAGAAAAGGTCACAGCAGGGCCTTGGAAACAAATTTCCCTTTCTTCACATCTGTCTCAGGCCTGCTCTCTCTGCCCTTCACCTTTCCATTAGCTCTGTAATCCTGCAAAGAACAGAAATGGGATCACATGCAGTCCAAAGGAAGAACTTTAAAACTTCCTAGTTGGGTACTTTTTCCCATTTTAAAATTTCTAATTTCCTTGCTCAGATTTATTAGGAATGAAGATAGAAAATTTTGCATTTTTTAAAACAGTAACTGTCCTATTTTTGAGATAAAAAGTTAACGTTTCATTTTGTTTTGTCTTCATAAGCCAGTTATCTTTCACACTACATATTTGCTGCCTATGCCAACAATTACCAGCAACTACTCTGATATGAGTATATCTTACCAAAAGTTTCAGACCAGCATTTTCTCAAACAAGAAGCCATCTAAGGGCTAGAAAATATATCACTGGTTAAGAGAAATTAACTCTTTATTAGATGACTGGACTTTGGTTTTCAGCATCTATATAAGGCAGCTTATAACTGTCTATAACTCATGGTTCAAGGAGTCTGACACACTCTTTTGGCCTCCTCAGGCACGTGTGTGTGTGTGTGTGTGTGTGTGTGTGTGTGTGTGTGTGTGTACGTGCACATGCGTGTGTGTACTCATGCATGTGCGTGTGGGGGAGAGATAGCGAGAGCAAGAGAGAGAGACAGAGAGAGAGACAGATACAGAGAGAAAGACAGAGACAGAGGGACAGAGACAGACAGAGACAGACAGAGACAGAGAAACACAGAGAGCCAGAAAAGGACAGAGAGAAAGAGACAGAGAGAGAACAAAGAAAGTAATTTTTTTTAAGAACAATGCCATCTAGCATGGGGGAATGTGTGATGGGGGATGTGTGACGCACTGGGAAACATCCTGATTTTCCTTTAACAGTAGCTCTTGCCTTTGCTGTAAACTGCATTTACTCTACTTAATTGAATGGTAGCCATATCTTTGGTGGTATGTGACTTCTACTTAAGAGTACATGTTAAAATAAAACAATGATTATGTGATGTTTTTCTTTCAGTTTATTTCTACAGTGGATTATTTTGGATTTTCATATACTGAACCATCCCTGCATCCCTGGTATGAAGCCTAATTAAGCATGGTAAATAATGTTTTTGATGTGTTCTTGTATTTGGTTTGTAAGATTTTTATTGAGTATTTTTGTGTTGATGTTTATAGGCAAAAGTGGTCTGAAATTCTTTCTTTGTTGAGTCTTTGTGTTGTTTAGATATCAGGGTGACATGGCCTCATATAGAATGAATTAGGTAGTGTTCCTTCTGTTCTATTTTGTGGAATAGTTTGAGGAGTTTTGGTATTAGTTCTTGTGGAATATCTGGTAGAATTATGCACTAAAACCATCTGGACCTGGGCTTTTTTTTTTGTTAGCAGACATTTATTGACTGCTTCTACTTCCTCAGGGGTTATACGACTGTTTAGACAGATTCCCTGATTTCAGTAACTTTAGTAAAACTTCAAGATGTAACTAAAGGAGCAGACAATAACAGTATGTCCTTATAGTATTTAATACATAAAGTAGGTAGACTGTAGAAGTCCTGCTTCTGTCTTGACTATTCATTCATTGATTAATTCAAGATTGTTGATTATACAGCAATCATGACATATAGACACTCTTCGGGAACTTTTTACAATATTAAAAGAAAAAACATAGAAAGTACTTGCTTTCAGTTTCTGGAGGCAGAAGAAAAAGTTAAAATGTGTGAAAACAAAACAAATGAAATGAAACAAATAACAAAACAATGATCAAGAGGCAGCAGTTGCTGATGAGGCTCAGAAGTGATCTACAAGCTTTTCTTTCCCTGTGGTGTGACCTTGGGGAGCCTGCATAATTTCTCCACTACTCAATGTCCTCATCTGTAAAGTGGGAATAATAACATCTCACTAACAGGGACACTGTCAGAACTAATAAACTCCAACGAAGTTCTGTGAGATCCCAGGGTGAGTAGTACCACGTGACTGCAAATGATTAGTGTCATTATTTTGACATTCACCTATAAAGCTCATCCATCACATACAGTTCCAGCTGAACTGAACAGAGTCATGGAGTCTGCCACTGCGTCCAGTGGCAGCTTGCCCTGAAGATTAAGCCTGTCCCACACAATCGCTCCCCAGAGCAAGCTTAAGCTGGCTGCAGTATTGATGTAGGTGATCTGCCTGCCAGGATGAACAGAGGCCATTTAACTAGAGCTAATTATGACCAGCTGTGGTTCCCAAGCCAGAAGAGTACTTCTGACCATGATGAGTGTGTAAAGCAACTCTCTATGAACAGGACAACCAGGTAGAACTTTCCCCACACGGGCAGAATTCTCAAGAATGCCAAGGACACCCCCATTTCAGAAGACTTAGATAAACACTTCTCTAGAGAGGAAGAGAATCCCAGAGGACTATTGCCCTTGCAGATTGCTCCATTGGAGGCTTGCCATTTATTTATATGGGTTGTTGTCACTGCTGTACCACAAATGCAATACATTTGTTACTAGAATAGAAGAGACGAGAAAACATTGACACATGAGACAGGCAATGTGTGCCCCGATGTCCTAAGAGCTTTGGATCTAAGAAGAGTCAAATGGCGTGTGAATAAAAGAGGAGAAAGTAGGAGCAGTTGTGAGTTGAGGATGCTAGGAGCTATGAGCACAGTGTGATATGATTGACAGATGCCATAATGATGACAGAAGGAAAAACACAGTGCATGTTTGTCTAAAGAGACTACTGTCATGACAACCACTTTAGTGGAAGTCAACATCTTTTGGGATTACATGCATTGATACCTTTCAACTGGTTGAGCCTGGTGTGTGGTATTCATTCAACACACATCAGCTCACTGAGAACAAATTATACTTTCATTTACATAATTTAAAACTCTCTATTCTATTGCAGTTAGTACCAAGTTCAGACTCTTACTCTTGCTTCCCAGGTTCTATTGTTCATCCTTAATCTTATTCCCCAACTATGCCTGCTCATTAAACTTGAGCCCTGTTAGTTGTCTTGGGGCATTTTAAATGCCAAGATCTACCTGACACAGGCTTTAGTAAATGTGTTTCTTCCCTGCCTGAGTTATATCACTATTTATACCTCAATCCTTATCATTTTTCAATGTAAAAGTAAATCATCTCTTTCCCTCTCCAGTGTTCTAGCTTATCATACTCCTTCATGGACTTTTCTAGAATCTGTAAGCATTCACTCATTCATTCATTCATTCATTCACTTATTCCTTAGTTTACATGTTAACTGCATTTTCCTACAGAAGATAAGGTCTTATACAGAAAGAGTGCCCTCATGCCTGGAATTTAGGATAGCACCCAGCATAGACAAATGTAAAATGTCTTAATGTTGCTTGTTGAGTAACAACTACATTTATTAAGTTCCTACTCTAAGTCACAAATGACACTGTGTATATACAGATCACACATTCTATAAACAAGCTGGAGAAGTTGAAGTTAGCTGCAGTTGTTATACAGCTGAAGTGAGGCTTAGGGACACAAGGTCAGAGCAAGGATTTAGTGCACTGTAACATGAGTTTTCTTCCCTGCCTTCAAAGCCAGTCTGCTCCCACTGTCTCTTGAGTTGAGTGGCTGGGTGAGCATTGTAGACGAAGGAGTTAATCATAAATCTTGTCTTGAAAGTAATGAACATGGATGGACTTGGAAGCATTTTGAGCATTTTGCAACTTAAGAGCAAGCCCCAAGTTGCTAACCTCTTTGTGAAGGGCCCAGAACTTTGTGAGGAATTTCTATGCAATCTGGGGCATATAGATATATAAACTAGGTATACAATAAAAATTTTGTTTACCTTATACTAGATCACAAATCAATTTCTTAATTCTTTGGCATGCATATAATCTCACATTTATTAAATATGAAGCAAATGTGCATACTAATGATATGAACGTACCGGTTTCTTTTTACATAAAGAATTAAATGTTGGCTGAATATTTGATAACTGCAGAATATAGAGACTATTCAGTGTTTTTTAGGATTGACTAATATTTTGATTTTATAACTGTCAGTGCTATGAACACAGCTTCACATAAATACACATCAAAAAAAGGCAGAAGTGTATGTAGTGCCATTTCAGAAATTGTTGGAAATTCAGTCCTAATCCCAAGCCAAAATTCATTTAATGATTTGAATGAAAATCAAGTCAGTAACTCAAACAGAAAATTTTAAAACCAACATTCTAACAAAATGCAACTCGAAATACATGAGTTAAGTTCCTGCATGCTGAGCAATGATATTTGGGAAAGATTAGAGATCTTAGCTTTCTTCTTACCAGAACCTTGTTTATCTGTAATTATGCAGAACCTTTGTATGTATGCAAAGACAGTGCAGTTTCTAAAATACAGTAATTACTGATGGGGGCCAAGGTGTTTCCAGAGTCTGGTGGGGGGCCCATGTATTGCCAAGTGTATATGTGGTATGTTCAGAACCAACTTCTGGAAAGTGGCACAATGCAAACACTTTCAGAGACATCTTTGGTTCATATCCTATTTGATTCCCTAATGAGTTTTGGTCATTGGGAGTCAGAAGTCATTTACTGTTGACAAATATTTTGTGAATCCTGCATTCTGTTTCTCTACTCTAGGTGGGATTGTAATCTACAGTTTAGGAAGCTTGGCTTTAGAGAAGAATCAGTAAAACCTCGAGGAAAAACATGAACCCAAGCTACCTCTCCGGTTCATCTTAGAACAATGTCTCACTTTTTCTCAAAGCATACTTGTCTGTGGCACTTCTGCCTTTGGCTTCTGATTGCTGTTTCCTGGAGGGAATGTAAAAAGCATTTCTCTTCTAGGTTCACTTGATTTCAGATAAGAACCCTGACCATGTAACAGTATAACTACCTAAAGAGAGAAGAAACTGTCTGCTTAATTAAAGTGTAAAGAGACTGTGACTTTTCCTGAACTTCGGTATTATACATGTGATATTTTGTGTGTGGTTTGAAGTGCTTCATAATTAATGCAAACAAACATGATCAATTTTCCTAAATGAGGAAAGCTTTTGGGAGCAGTGCAGCACTTTGTCTATCAGTCCTTTAAATAACTTATGTGCATGTAAATACAGATCCCTAGAATCACATGGATACCGGCCTGAAAAGACTTTTATCATTTTGTCTTAGATTGTTTTGGTAGTTGGTCTGCAGTCACCTTGAAAGCTAGAAAAAGATGCAAAGCTAGAGGCATAGATGTATTTAAACCATCAGATCTTAACTGGCGTAATCAAAACAACCTCAAAGATGGAGTTGAAAGCATGGTGGCCACAGCTATGGGCTGCTACAAAAGGGAGCTAAATCGAGACCATAAGAGGAACTGAAAACATCATCCCAAGGGAGGTAACTCAGACCCAAAAGGATGCGCATGGTCCTCACCTATAAGTGGATACTCACTTATGGGGGAATAGGGGGGTGACACTCTCTGAGGAGGAGGAGGAATGGGGGAAATCCGCATGAGGTGATACTGGGACGAGAGTGGGGGAAGCTAATACTGAGATGTAAAGTGAATATATAAATGATTGTTTTTTTAAAAAAAGAGTTACTTAAATGAGATGGGCTTAAATATAACTAACAGGTCACAAGGTTTGCTCAGCACCTTGAGATAGGCTGGGCTTTGAGAGTTGCAGTTAGTCTCGCTGGGCTGTACTAGACTAGTGGTGAAGACAGAGGGGTGATTCTTCATCATTGCAAAGGGTTTTTTCTTAGTCTCTGAAGTACTTTTCCTGTACCCTTTGATGGGAGGTGGTACTTTAAGCCTGAGAAAAAAAGAGAGGCTCAAGCAACAGGATGAAGCTCAAATGGATCCAGGAAGTCGGAGCTACTTGATTGGTTTTTATTTAGCAATTCAGTGTTCCCTCCACCACACTGTGGGATCTTTGGAAAACAATATCTGTAGCATAATGCATAATCTTCTAAGGGCCAGAGGTGTGCAACTAGGAGCTTTGTTTTGTTTTCCGTTTTGCTGACTTTATGAGATGGTCCTCTTTCTTCAAATTTTAATGTGCTGTGTCAGGAGAAAATATATAATGAGTGCTCTGGATTTTCTGTCTTTTGAGCTGATTCTGTAAGATGTGTCACATGCCTCTTCCTTAGAGAGAGTAATTAATGGGGTGTATTGTTGTTTCCATCTGATATCATCTCAGGAAGAATTTGTTTTGGGCACACAGTGTGGGAGTGAGAAAGGCAGAGGAGGGGCATTGCTAAATTTCTGCATCAGTATTGAATAAATTTTCTAACAGGATGTGCAGTCAAATAATAATTAAGAGGGAAATGCCCCTTGATCTTCATAGAGAGATTTTCTTATTAAGTTTGAGTAATAATTCTTTCAACAAGATCACTGTCCCTTGATGTTTGACTGATAGATTCTGGGTGGGGTAGCTGTGACAGGCACTGACAAAGCACTGAACGTTCAGTATCAAGCCAGTGACTGCTCTTTCGCCTTGCTCAGTGATCAGTTCAGCCATGCCACGCAGGGCTTCTCAGGAATTATTACTTTCCTCTCAGGTAAACATTATATTTGGTTAGAGTTGAGAAAGACAATCAAATAGAGAGGGGAAAGTGTATTTCACTTTATTACCCTTTTGTGTAATAGTAGTAAAATTTTTGTAGGGAGGCTTGCATACAGTAAAACAATCATTTGTCAAAGGGTAATCTTACTGAACTGATGTCTGCTTTTAAAAGAGCCCTTGTGTGCCATACAGTACACAGTGTTCATACGGAGTTGGACTCCAGGGTTAGATACCTTTGTTTCCTCAATTACTAGAGTTTTGTGAAGTCTCCAAGGAATGAGGATTAAACATTTATTGTCAGGAAGCGCCACGTTGCACATTGTTCCATGCTTTGACACGCTCGTTAGCCTGGACTCAGTTTTCAATATTAGAATCCATAAAACCTCACAGACAAAACAACAAAAAGGAAAGAAGTGAAAGAAAGCAGTGTGACACCCAACTGACAATAGAACAGTTGAAAGCAGAGGAGGAGGATGGGGAGGAGAAGGAGGAGGAGGGGGGAGAAGGATGATGATGAAGAAGAACAAGGAGGAGGAGGAGGAGGAGGAGGAGGAGGAGGAGGAGGAGGAGGAGGAGGAGGAGGAGGAGGAGGAGGAGAGGAAGAAGAAACAACAGCAGCAGCAGCACCACCAGAAGCAATAACCGGGATGTATGCATTGCCTTTGAAAAGAGTACTTGGTTATCATTATAGTTTGCCTGTTATAAGCAGTATGTCCTCTTCGTGAGTGATACCAGAAGCTGTGTTAGTCCTTAGGTGCTCTGCTTGATTATTAACTAGTTGATGCTATAAAAAAGTCAGAATTTCTATCTTTTAATGTATGTGTTTGCATTTTATGTGGATGTCTATAAAGGCCTTAGGTCAGTTTTGACTGTCATTCTATATTTTTTTCATTCTTCTCTCGTATATTATATCTGGACCATGGTTCCCCTCTGTCTTAGTCAGGGTTTCTATTCCTGCACAAACATCATGACCAAGAAGCAAGTTGGGGAGGAAAGGGTTTATTGAGCTTACACTTCCATGCTGCTGTTCATCATGAAAGGAAGTCAGGACTGGAATTCAAGCAGGTCAAGGAACAGGAGCTAATGCAGAGGTCATGGAGGAATGCTGCTTACTGGCTTGCTTGCCTCTCCTGGCTTGCTCAGCCTGCAGTCTGAGGGACTACCAGCCCACAGATGGTACCACTCACAAGGGGCCCTCCCCCTTGATCACTAATTGAGAAAATGCCTTACTGCTGGATCTCATGGAGGCATTTTCTCAACTGAAACTCCTTTCTCTGTGATAACTTCAGCTTGTGTCAAGTTGACACACAAAACTAGCCAATACACCCTCCTTCCTCTCCTTCTAGTCCCTCCTCCCACCTGTCCTCTTTCCCAGATCCACTCCTCCTGTTTCCCTTCATAAAAGGGCAGGCCTCCCAGGGATATCAACTCAACAGTTGCAATATCAAGTTATAATAAGACTAGGCACATTCCTTCATATAAAGTCTGAATGATTCCTAAAGACCAACACCCCAAATCTCATCCTTGTCATGTGTATCTTTTGGGGGTCTCATTCCTGAGGCATCACCCACTATTCTCTTTCTGAGACAAAGTCTCTCACTGGCCTGTAGCTTACCAGACAGACTGAGCACCAAGCCCCAGTGATCTTCCTTTTGCCTCCTCTCTATGTTACAAGTACATGTGGAAGCTCTGAGCATTTTTGACATGGTTTCTGAGGACCAAATTCAAGTTCTTATGTTTTTGTGCCAAACATTTTCCTACTGATCTATATCTCAATTATCACTTAGAATCAATATTGTTAACTCTTGGTTGTCAGTGAGGAACTGCCATGACTCATGTGGCAGATGAAGAGAATGAAAGAAAATACCAGAAGTCCCTAAAGACAGGGTGACAGGGATGGAACACCTCAGATAAGCACTCACAGTGAATCTGAAGAGGAAGGTAAAAGGCACTGTGGATGACAAGGTCCTTCAAAAATCAAGGTTGGAAGAGCAGTGTGAGCTATACAAATTATCAGTGAAGTTTGTATGTAGTCTTGAAGATACAGATTGTCAGCTTCAGCTCTGATACATGAAGTAATTGAAGGTTGTTGTTCACAGTCCTTACAAGAGGCATTCAGGCAACTTGGCAACACTCCATTTTGTACCTATCAGAGGAAGATGAATCTGCAAAGACACAGCCTGGACCTGCTCCCTTGGAGCAGATGCCTTAAAGTACCACGCCAACTGGAACACCCGTGGCTTGACTTGGTCCATTCAGCATGCTATGATAAAATCTCAAACTGAGTGTTTATAAACAAAGGGAATTTATTAGTTATAATATTGAAAGCTAGCAAGTCAAAGATGAAGGCATAGACAGATTTGGTTTCTGGCCAAAGGCCAACTAACCTCTCTTGCTCATGTATGGTACATTCTTACAATGTCTATACGTAGTAGGTAGAAAAACCATACTAATTCAACATAAGAGATAAACATTCATGACCCAGTTCTCTTCCAAAGGACCACCTCCCAATACTTTTGGGGTTTAGGATTTCAACAAATTTTTTTTTAAAGTGTTCTATACTCTTTGCCATCAGGGAACTGCAAATTAAAACTGTCTTGTGATTCTATCTCACCCATTAGAATGGTTCTCATTGAGAGGGCAAATGATAACTAATGACACTTGCTGAGGATTTAGAGAGAAGGAGGAGGGCACTGGTTTAATGTGTGGGAATATAAACAGGTACAAAAAGCTGTGGAAACCAGTAAATAAGTTTCTTAAAAAGCTAAATGTACAGCTTCCACATGACCACACTATACTACTGGGAAGATACACAAAGTTCTTTATGTCTTCTATATCGGTATTCATTTCTGCTCTACTCACCATGGCAAAAGTACGGGAGCTAATGCCCATCAACTGAAGAACTGATAGTGAAATTATGGTATTGATACACAATGGAATTTTATTTGATCATGAACAAAAATGAAACTATGAGATATTCAGGAGAATAGAAGGAACAACAAAACATTATATCAAATGGCATAACTGTATTAGAAAGGCAACTACTGCATGCTCTTATAGGCAGATCCCAGCTTCTTTTACATATGTGAACTTATATGTGAGTAAGTGTTACAGAGGGTCCAAAAAAGGAAAAACCGATTCTTTAAGGCTCTGAATAGGTGACAAGTGTAGTAAAATATATGATATAAGAAAGAAAAGGAAAATATTCAGGGTTATAAAGGCTGAGGGTTCACAGAAAATGGAGAAGAAGAATAGATTTGGGGTAAAGGTCATTCAAACTAACAGTATAGAAAAATCCATCTGGAAATCTCATACATGATAAATTAATTTTGGAAAGACCCTGTTTTTAACTAAGTTTGGTACCCTGTGGAGGTACTCTATGTGCCAGGATAAAGATATCCTCAACACTAGCATGTGATTAAATGAAAACTCCAGTGCCAGAAATCGGCTATCTCCCTATGAGCCATTGGCCAGGAAGGCCTTTGTGTTCCCAAATAATATAAACAATTGCATCCTGCTGTAGGTTGCCCACTAGATCTAGATGGTAAGAGTCTACTGCTGAGGATACAACATGCCTTGGTCACAGACCATAAAGAAATCAAGCTAGAAGTGGGTTAGAAGTTGTCTCCCCACTGGCTAACATAGTCCTAGCAGTTTCTACATAGGTGGCTGGGTAAGAACTGACATCACCAATTTTACTCAGTTGTGAACTCTATGTACAACAATACTGATTGGTCTAGTGTTGGACACAGAGGTCTTCGCGCTCACAGATAGCACTAGGGAAACCAGGAATGTTAAACACTGTGTTGCCTCTTCAAAGGAATAGATGCATAACCTGTTTTCTGCCCAGAGGCTAGGAATGGATGAGGTTAACTGGGCTAACTGTAGGGCCAGGCTATACCTGGCTGTGAAGTCTCATACATTTATCACAGTCATCCTCCCTAGACCCTTATCTTGAACATTATTTCACAGTTAATAGAACTGGAAGAGGCCCCATGTACTTAGACAAGAGTTTCAATCTAATCGTGTCTTAAGCTTTCTTGTATACACAGGTTGAGTTAATTATCATAAGAATTTTTTTTCTAAAATTATGCTGTATTCAGAGTCTTAAAATAAACTGCCCAGGGTCAGACTATTGACATTTAAGCCAACACTGGCTACTGAGTCATGCTGAATCAGACTGCCTGCTTACCTCTCGTGGATTGGTATTCTGCTGGCCGTGATGTTGCATAGACCCTCACAGCCAAACAAGATGAGCTTACTAGTGCATTAGAGGTAAATCTGTTACAGGGCAAGGAACTGCTTTCTCCTGTGTTTTAATGTCTTCTCTATAGGAAGAAATTTGTATCTGGTACTGCTGGGGAAGTCATGGATGTAGTGGAGAAGCCACTGCTATTCTTTTGCTAAGTGGACACGATATACCTGTCAAATTGCTTTCTAAATAGCTATCATGATGCTCATACATTAGTGATGCTGTCATATTTGGTCAGGAAAAGCTTAATTTGGAAGTGTCAGTGATGATTGCAGAGAATAATAAGTAATCAAAGAACTGGTAATAAATGTCCACCCATAAATGGACATCTCAGAAAACAAACAAACAAATCTCAGAAAAGAAAAAAGAGGGTAGAAAGAATGTAAGAGCTAGAGAAAGGTGCAGGGGAAGCTGTGAGGAACACTTATTTGGGAGCATTACATGGCTGTGTACTCTTGAAATCACAATAGCTGTGGTCACCTGTACATGATCAATGAGTGAGGATCTGATGGGACTCAGTCCTTTCCTGAGGATTTCTATAGAGTTAATGGTTAATAGCGGTAAGAAAGACATTTTCTTCAGTGGTGTTGCCACCCATAAGGTGTCTGTGCTTCTATAACCAGCCCTAATGAAACTTACTGGGTCACACACAACTTACAGAAGAGGATGTGAAGAGGGGCTGGCAACTTGGAAAAAGAAAAATTAGAATGAGTGGGTATAGGAGGCAGAGAAGAGAAGGTAACAGGGTTGAAAATATTCAAAATACATCGTGTGTATATATGAAGGTATCAGAATAAAACCTATTATGTATAATTAATATGTGCTAATTAAATAAATAAGTAGAATTATTTAATGATTAAATAAACAGGATGGGACATGTAAACCTCTCATAGCAGAGAACTTCAAATAATTGATGTGAATATTTTTTTTCTTGGTCAGATTTAATTCCTCATTCTGCCCGTGGACAGTACTAAGGACATGCTTCCACATGGCAGTGACTGAAGAGGGAAGGGGTAATAACTCTGCAGTACAGGGCTCTGATGAACATTATCTAACCCATGGAACCTAAATAAAATTCAGCATAAGCCTTGTCTGTTAGTGGCATGGACTGCTGATGGGTTTGACGAAAATTACCCTTCCGTTTCATGGTCTTCCTCTTAATAACCCTTAATACCAGTCTAACTGAGAAAATTTCAAACTCCAACTGAAAGACCTTTTGTTGACTAGGAATCCCTAGAAGGAGGATCTCTCAGAGGAGTCAAATCTTCATGGAATATGAAGTCTTTAGTCTATCTGAACAATAAGTATGGCACATAAAATTCCATTTTAAAACAATCTACCGATTTTGGCCTACTTTAGAGATAGAAGGACTGTTAAAGCATTCGCTTGCTATTTCCTAAGATGTGCATAGAGCACACCCATTAGTATACTTCTCATGTTTGTGTCAACAGAAAATCCATCTTTAGCCATAAAGCAATTGATTTCAAAAGTGTCTCTTTCATATGTTACCGATCTGTATTCTATCGGGCCACCATTAAATGCTGGTTTGAGTGTTATCCACTTTCTCTTTTGCCATGGGCTTTCTGGTTTATTCAAGTTACCCAGGAACAAAAATAGCTGCGGTCTTGGCAGGATCCATTCTCTTTTGCTATAGGGAATGCTCACTATTTAGCAATGAGCATTTTCAAATGCAAATGACCCTCCAAATTAGGGCAGTCCTTCTTCAAGCCACTACTAAACTACCACCTGCATGTGTTCCTATTCAACGCTACTCTACTCAGCCCATATGCATCCCCTCTTGTGTTTTATTTGACAATCTGTTTCAGCTTCACAAGGGAGCTAGCAAATTATGTATTGCTCATTTTGTCAAAGTCGTCATTGATGACCATTCCGGCATCAAGAGGCTCATTTTATTCTGCAGATGGTTTTATCAAATAGAAGATAAATCATGGTTTCCTATTTTGTTTTGTGTTGTACTTCTGGGAATAACAGAGGGCACAAATCAAAACCTTTTCATTAATAAAGAAAGGAAGGAGGATACCCTAAAGGATCACCACTGCATGACTTCAGTTATGCAGCACACACACTGGTAAGAGATGATGTTTAGCACTACTGTAAGAGGCTGCAGAAAGTTGTGGTGGTGCCAGAAAAAGGTGAAGCAGAAGAAATCTTAAGTCTATAGATTAATTTCCTTCCATTAATTTGGGCAGACTGCCCTTAATTTCATTGAGTGTCAGGAAGGAATAATATTTACTATTCATTTCCAGAAAGGAATCACATCATATTCCTAGTAAAATAAATAGTTAACTCCACTGGCAAATACTTCACTATGAGATATTGCCTAGATGTTCTTGTGGAATGAGGTTGGGATTCCTGATTTTTAAACCTTAGCATCATGGATCAATGGATCTGTCATTTGGTCTGCAGAAGAACTGGAGGAGAATGGGAGAAACAACAACAGCAGCAGCAACAACAACAAAACTAAACCACAAATCGTGTGAATTTGACTTTACTTGCTGAAAGGTAAACAAAAGCAAAGTAAGAGCAGGATTCATAATACATATTGGGCACAGGCACAGCACAGGCAAGGCATTAATATTCTAATAGGATCCTGCATGTGTGATTGAAATGGACAGGGAGGCTTCAATACAGCCCCTCAAGGTCCCAGTGCAATATGGAGTTCACTGGGGTTGAAATCAGAAGAGAATGAACACATATAAAGTAAATTAAACTCCTCCATGATGAACTCACGTAATGAAAGCCAGTCAAGAATGGAGATAATTTTTGAAATTCTCTGGACGATGCTGGGAATCAAGAAAGTTTTAGGGGAATAGTTGAAGTGAGAGAGAGAGAGAGAGAGAGAGAGAGAGAGAGAGAGAGAGAGAGAGAGAGAGAGAGGGGAAGAGAAGAGAAGAGAAGAGAAGAGAAGAGAAGAGAAGAGAAGAGAAGAGAAGAAAGTGAATAAGGCTTTGACTTCAGATGGAGTACCATTATTGTCAGTGATGTCAATTATGTAAGATCTGGTACTAAGCCTGAGTAGTACAAGTCAGTAACATTGAGTAATGAGTATTATTATTCACTTACTCAAACCTGCATCTTCAGGTTATATTGCACTTAGTAAAGCAATGGGAGCTCACAGAGGCTACGCTATTTACCTGAAAACATAACCAGTGACTTTGGAAGGCTGGGCAGTGACCCTGAGCCGAGTGTGCCTTAGACTCTGAACTAGAAGAACTTCTGTGATCTAGTAGCATGGCATTTTACCAGGTTGGCTGGTCTATGGATACCATCAGTTTATTTTTTGGCACGCTTGTTTGCCATCACCATCTTTTAATGAGACGTGTGCTAAGTGTCAAGTGTTCTTCAATGGAAAGAAAATTTATATGTACAGAAATATGTATGAAATAATTTGTACCAGAAGGGGATCAGAGTTCAAGCTTCTAGGGTTTTGTTTTGTGTTCCTGTTTTGGTATTGTCACAGATAGGTTACTTCCTTTCCATTACAGTCTCAGTTTCAAACTTTATCAGCTCTTTAGAGGGAAGGTTTATTTTACATCAATGTTGCAAGTTAGTATGTTAGGGACACATTTCTTTTTATTTTCCAATGTCATTTCATCAAATCTGAACACTACCTAATCTGGTCAGTGTATAAAATATCTCCAAGTCCAGCCACTGAAGTGATGATATAAAATGGGTTCCTCTCCTTTTTCTCACTACACATTATTTCTCTATGGTTTAATACTAAATTTAAGGCAAAACAATCCAAATAACAACAAAACAAAAGAACAAGGAAAGCAAATGAGATTTTAACAAGCTTTCAATAGACCGGCAAAAGGAGATGGAGAACTCAAAACATGAAAACAGTAAGCAGTAACTCTGCCAAGACACACAGCCTCCAAATGGATCCTGAATGAGAAATTCACTTAGTTATTGGCATCTTTCAGCTCAGTTTGGTGTTGACTATTTTTCTCTCTCGCATGCTGAAGGCACTTGATTTCTTGCTTGGCGTGATGTTGCTTTTCATTTTGTTTGTTAGTTTGTTGTTTTAACACACAAGCTCCTTATTTTAACATCTCTTTATGCTCATATTTTTCAGGCACCACTTACATGTTTTTTTTTTTCCAGAAACAGTGGAAATCATGGAAGAAAGACCGAGAGTTATTTTTAGTGTGCAAATAGCTTAAGACAGATCGTAAAGTCCCTAGTGATCAAGGGACTACATAATGCTGACTGACTCCAGCAGCGACAGCAAAAATTTTCATAAGCCAGATGCTTAGCTTTCAACACAGCCTATCATTGTATCCTCACCATGTGAGAATCCCCTATTACTATCCCAAAAAGCCTATTGTCATTCTGACCCTTGGAGAGCTTCTGCAATTTCTGGGTACTATCTTAGCTTCATCCTATCCACAGTTGCAGATAACTCAAAATGATGAGAATAATGACAAAGAATGAAATGACAAGGATGTACTATAAAAGATAAATGGACTTTTTTTTTTCACCAGACATAAGCAAATTCAGATAACAAAATTTCAATACAGGAGACACGAAGGGTCTTTTGAATAAGCTGCTGTCATTTGTAGTATGAGAACTTAGACCTTCTTGCAATCACAGGAGGTGAAAACAGCTGTTGTCATTTTCTAAAGAGCTTTATTGGATTGTTTTATGAATTAAATGTTCACATTGCCATGACTTACAGTTCATGAACATGAGGCAACATTAGTTTGATTTTTATTTTAATTAACTGACCGGCTTTAATATCTCTTCTCAGTCGCTATGAAAACTTTGTGGAATCTTTTCATATCACAAGGACAGTTGTTAAGTGAGCTCTAAATTTTTAAAAACTGTATAATTTCAAACCCATTATATGGGGGTATTACATTAGTCTCATTGACACAAAAACTAAATCTAAAACATATTTTGTTGGAGATGTATATTATGTTAAGAAAAATCTACATAAAAATAAAGATAAACCAACTAACCACAAGGATAACAAACCGAATTAAGATCTCTTTAAAAAAAAATGGGAGTTAGCTCTGTGAACCATCTGAACCCAGTGAAATATGGTATGTAGCAGAAAAAAATGAAGAGCTAAGCATGAGACACAAAACATGCTGCTTGAACTGATATACCAAACTTCTACAAGCTGGGTGTCTTCTAACAGTTATTCTTTCATGCAAGGCTGGACATCTGACATAAGGGGTAAGGAGAGGCAGAGATCTGTCATTAGCTCCTTGTAGAGGAGGGATCCTGCCTTGCCTCTTGCAACAACATCTGGCACTCCTTGTTTGTGGAGACATTACTTCTAAATCTGTTTCTCATCCTTCTGTAATGTCAGCCTGTTTATCTGTGCCCCACCTCCCCTCTTCTTGCCACATCAGTATAGATATTAGTGCTAGAGCCCAGTTGTGTAGGGAATTCTACTAACTAGTTTTCACCTACTTTCCCAAACAACCAACATACATCAGTGACCTCAAATGGTGTGGATATTTGGCCCACATGCTAAGCAAGCTGTCGTTTCTAGAGTAGACACCAAGTGGATATCCTCTAATTCAATTAATCTGGGACATGATCTACCACTATCTTATAGATAAAAGTCTACACACTGAAGATTCAATCATCCAGAACCTTTATTGCCTTTATTGTGAGAGTTGCAAGCCAAGGGTTATTTTAACCATGTTTGTGAGTTTGATCAATGTGCTTAAGTGGCTCACAGAATCCGGTGAAGTGCATATGTTTACCATTAGTAGATATCAGAAAGGACACAAATGAAGAAATAGTCAGATGATCCGTTAGGAAAGAGACCTTCCCAGGCTTCTCTGGAAACACCACCTTCCAGGTCCATCTCAATAGAAAGATTCTGAACCCTGTCCTTCTAGGGTTTTATGGAGGCATCATTACATAGGCATCATTGATTGAATCATTGGCCATTTGAGAGCAACTTAACCTTTCATCTCACTCTTCTCCTAAGAGGCTGTGAAGTAAGGAAGAAAATCATAATCTTCTTTCTCATGAGGTACCTACCTATCAAACTAACTATGGTATGAGGAGTTACCATTTCCCATGAACCACCTCACCAGCCTGTAAATGGCTTGCCCAACATTTACCCTTCTCCAGTTTTATTTTAAATGCCAGTTGGTGGGATCCTTATGTATCACAGGCTAGATTATAATACTCTTCTTCTGAAGTCCCCCAGGCCTTTCCTACATATCATTCAGAGTAATGTGTAAAACTCCTAGAAGCTTCAATGTTGCCTTTCCCCCACCACCTGACTTAACTTTTTCTACCTCCCTTCTGCCCGATTTATAATTACATCCTCTCATTCTCTCTGTCTCTATGTCTCTCTCTGTCTCTCTGTCTCTCTCTCCCTCCCTCCTGCCATCCTTTCCTCTCTCCCTCCCTTTCTCTCTCCCTCCCTCCCCCCTCTCTCTCTCTCTCTCACACACACACACCCCTACCAATTTTCAATTTTGTTCTAAAATGTAGATTTTATCATTATCTATTTCCTTCTTTCACAAATTGCTTTGAAATCAGTAAAATCCTATACTGATTTAGCCATCATGGGAAACAGAACAATGACATGTTCAAATTGATTCATTATAGGGGATTTTAAAAGAATGCCTCATTTCTATCATTTTTGGAGTCTCAAGAACAATAACGGCATTATACTTTCAAAATACCTTTACACATGTATGAGATGCTTTGTTAAAATGGCTTTTTCACATGATATTGTAGTCTATGACCTCTTAGTAAACCTGGTGTTACATCAGGATACTGAGCAGATAACCTTTGAAGTATGACGTGACATAGTACATCATGTAATTACACAGAGAAAAGAAAAACCCTTTTACTTCAATTTAAGCATATTAGCTAGAAGTGCCAAACTCTGTTCTCAAAGCTCCTCAGGACTTTAGATGGGAGGTATGACTTTACTGGAAGTCATAGGTCTTTTTGGAAATAGTTTTATCCAATAGGCTGCCATCTGTAACCTGTATTCATTTTTTTGAAAAAAAATAGTAAAATTAAATAGTAAAATATTAAAAAATTAATAAAAAATAGGTTTCATGCACTAAAAGAATTATAGAAACACTAGATGAGTTTAAATAGTTAATGAGCTATGGATTCAAATGGGAAGAGGACTTATGTAATTAACCAAAGAAAGGAGCAACCAGGGTACCAGACAAAAGACATTTACCTTAAAGAAGAAATTATAAAATATTTATCATAGGGAAAACAAAACAGGACAAATTCAAGGGGGATATGGAAGAGAGCAATGAGACAATAAGAAGAAAGTTCCATTAAGAGACACGAATAATACACAACTTAAACTGAAAGCCTGTCAGGAAAATGACAAGTGGGTTTGAGAAAACTGCAAAGAACAGAACAGACCAACATAACATTTAAAGTAGATTATGGAAAATCTTCCCACTGTGGAAGACAGAGAAAAGAAACAGAACACACACAATAATAAAAAAGCAGTTCCCCATTCTGCAGATGAGAAGACAACATATGGGGGTATTTTTAAAAATTAAAATAGGCAATATGAAAGCTATATTGAAATGTAGAGAAAAAGCTTCATTTGCAAATAAAATAAGACAAAATAATAAAACTCCTGTCCCCGATTCCCATGAAATCATGCTGGTGAAGTAACTTAATTTTAAGGGTAAGGGGAACGCCACCATGAAAAGTAAAATCATGAACCCTATTTCCATTTTTAGAGGTTCGGGTTGTTTACAATAACACTTTCCAAAAGTTACCAAAAATTTTGTAAAACATATAATTTAATTCCATATCTTTAATATGTGGAAAGATACTGAATAGCTACAAAGAGGAAAGTGGTAGAAATCTAGGGGGCAGAGCTAAGAGGTACTCTGAAATTGTGAGAGAAATCATCACTGTGAGAAGATTTGCTGTGGCTGGCAAACCAGAGCTTGGGTTTTAAGCAGCAGATTCCATCTCCTGTGGAACAGGGGACATTCCACATTGCCCAGGAAGATAAATGGTGAATGAGGTGTCACTCTGTCCTTGGGGATCTGAGGTGAATTGTATTGGTGCTGAAGTAATAAGTAGAAGAAAAGAATTTAAGAAACACCACCAACAACAACAAAAAACAAAAAGCCAAAAAAAAAAAAAAAAAAAAAAAAAAACCAAAAAAAAAAAACCCACCAATTGTTTACTCTGGTCCTAGCATTTCAATTAGTCCAGGTTGTTGACCTGATTTACATAGCATAGAGAATTCAGGTAAACTCAAACTTAGATTTGGGGTTACTGAAAATTAATAGAACTGGTTAGAAAATAATTTCTTCCTACTTTATAGAGAATCCCACAGATATTTTTTCAAAGGCAATTAGCAGGGCACAATAAAATAATATCCAAATGTAATATGAAACTAAAGGCAACGATTGAAATTCAATAAATCTTCATTAAAAGAGATGCATAAGGGCTTTAAACATTGAATTAATCTGAGGTGTTTTAGAAATACATTGTGTTTACTTTAGTTAAACAAATCAAAGAGACACAACTATGTAAAATTGGTGGCCATTATACATATGTGCAAAGAAAGAATATTAGAATATTTACAGTACAAAAAATAAATTTAAAATCTATTGAAAAAACTAAATTTCCTTTAAAAATCTACCTCCTTAAGACACAACCCCTTAAAATAAGTTTTATAGAGCTATATTTATTCTATATTAGAGCCTAAACTTTTATACACTTTGGGATATGTGAATGAAATATACACTAGACTATCATACACATGTTATGAAACATTTCTGTCATTCCCTGCTTCTGTTAGCATGTATAAATGGCTGGAATGATGGTCTGAAAGGGATTGTTCATCACTCTTGAAGAGAGTAAATATTACTACAAAATAGTGTTTTTGAAGCTGTGATTAAAGTCTTGTTATTTGTTTCAACGAATATTTTTCTCTTAAAGTGTATTTTACCATATATTAGTAGAGCCATTATCAGCTATCTTTAAGTAATTTATTGCCTGATATATTTGTGTCAATTATTTACTTTTAATTTGTGTGTGTATTTAAGATTTGTCTTATGGACAACATATAATTGGATGTAATTTTAACCCATTTTTCCATCAATCACTGGATTCTGATTGGGGAACTTATCCCTTTCATATTTAATGTAATAACTGGTAAATTAGGATTTAAAAAGAAATCTGCTACAAGAATTTCTCCTTTGTTCCTATTCTCTGTTCTTATAATTTTGTATCATGTATCATGTATTTGTTGGCATTCTTGCTGATATGCTATAAAGTTTTTAAAAGTAGAATTCATTTTGTAAGAAGATTTTAGGTTTATAGTAAAAATGAGAGAAAAAGCAGCTTTCTTTTGCCATTCCTCAAACATGCATGACCTCCCTTCATAATCGATATTTCCAACTAGACTATTACATTTTTACAACTGGTAAGCATTCTGTACAAATAATTACTTCTCAAAGTCTATGTTTGATATAGAACTTCTCTTGATGTTATATATGCGTCTGAGTTCCATTTTCTGTTGTAATAAAATACACTGATAGAAGTAACTTAAGGGAGCAAGGGTTTATTTGGCTGACAATTCAGGTTTGCAGTCCATTATTGTAAGGGGGTCAATGTGGCAGGAACTTGAAGCAACTGACCACATTATATTCATAGTCAAGAGGGAAGAGCAATAATCTGCTGGATGCATGCCTGTGCTCAGCTCACTTGCTTTACTCTTGAGCAGTCTGTGTCCCCATACTCAGAGATGGTACGGCCCATAACTTGCCAGTCTTCCCAAACCAATTAAGGCAATCAAGCTAATTCTTCATAGAAATTCTTAATGATATTTCTCTACAGTCATTCTGTAATGGGAAAAGTTGTCAATTAAAATTATTCCAATACCATTCCTTGACATCTTGACATATTTATTGACATACAAACACATCACATTTAGCTATAATCTTCCATCACTTCTCCACAAGTTTTATGCTTCTTTCATATCATAAAATGTAGCACAACTTTAAATGTCCCCATATTTGGGTTGGCAAGATAATTAACAATTGAGTGCTTGCTACTCTTCTGGAGGATTATAGTTAGAGTCCAACACTGATATCTAGTAGCTTACAATTGACTGTACTTCCAATTCCAGGAGATTAAATTCTCTTTTGGCCTCCATGAGCACTCACGTGTATCACCCATGCAAACACACACACATCCATTTAGACATAAATAGACATAAAAACAAAATAAAATATATTTTAAAAACAATTCTCTAGTCCTTACAAACTCCAGCACTTCAAAGTTTAATGTCTCTTAACTGTGAGGTCTTATAAATTCAAAATAAGTTATATGTTTCTAATATATAATGACACAGAGTAAACATTCCTATTTCATAATGGAAGAATTGGGACATAGCAAGGATGAACCATCCCAAAAGCAAAATCTTGCATCCAAAGTATCAAATCTTTTAGCTCCATTTCTGGCATCTGGGACTTGTAATATTATCCTAGGCTCTAAAACACATGAGATACCCCCCAATTCTCTAGTCTTCCACACCTGCAGCATACACCATTTGTCTCTTAAGACTAGTTGGGTTCCACTCCATACCTGCCATCCCATGAAGATGTAACCTAGATCCCTTGGACCAGAGTTGTATTAGCTTCTATGTCCCAATACTAAGAAGATGAAGGGGATAACTGTCCAGTGAACAACACTAGGTTCCTCCTTCTGAGCACGTAGATTTTTAACAGAAATGACTATTTGTTGTCAACATGTTCCTAGTCTGAAACTTTATCTTGAGCATACACCTTTTGTTTATCAAATTCCTCTCTTACCTTTAAATTCAGCATCACTCAAATTCATAGGACACTGGCAAGAAGAAGCAGATCCTTGCCCAAAATATGATGCATTCAGACCCCAAACTCATTACCAATAGAATCCTTGCTCCCTTTCATACTTTCCTGAGCTGGTCCCCACTGTTTGCATTGTTTGCATCTATCAGCATTAGTTTCTAGAAAGTTCTCATCAGAATGACCCAGTATGCTCTGCTGCATTCATTTCTGTTTTCTAGCCCAAAGTTCCAAACTCTTCTGCTTTCCTTCAATAAAACCATTTCAAAGACAAAGAAAAAAAATGAATAAAATTTAAAAATACAAACTAATGCAATAAAAAATAAAAATAAAAAGCCCCAAAATGCCATTGTGAGACAAGGAATCCCCCAAAGATCCCATTCAGTTCATTTTGTTGGCCATTTACTGCTGGCCATGCAGCCTACCTTTAAGAGTAGTTTGCTTCCCAAGTGAGACTCCCTTGCAGGAAAATAAATTTACATTTGCAATTTGTTATCAATTGGCAATAGCTTCTGGGTTAGGGATGGGGCCATGTGTCTACTTCTCCTTTCATAGCGTCACATCTGGTGCAGACCTGTGTAGGCCCTGTGCATTCTGCCATAGTCTCTGTGCCTCCATATATGTCTCAGTAATGTTGATTTAGAACATCTTGCTTATTTGGTGTCCTCCATTTTCTCTGGCTCTAAAACTCTTTCATCATCTTCTTTTGTGGAGTTCTCTGTGAGCCCTGAGGGATTTCATGGATACATCCCATCAAGATTGAGTGTTCCAGGGTCTCTTACTCTGCATAATATCTGGATGTGAGTCTCTGTATTTTTTCCCATCTGCTGTAGGAGGAAGCTTCTCTGATGATGGCCAAACAAGGCACTGATTGTATTTCTTTTTTCATTCTCACTCAGGATAGTTTTTCCTAGTTCCATCCATTTATCTTCAAATTTCATGATTTTTTAAAAAATTGCTGAGTAATACTCCCATGGATAAGTGTATCACATTTTCTTTATTCAGTCTTCTGTTGAGACACATCTAGATTGCTTCCAATTTCTGACTGCTTCCCTGGTTGGAGTAGACAGAGTATTTCATTAAGAAGTCTCCTAGACTCTACATGAATCCTTGTGTTTGAGTCACATGTTCAATATTTTTGACTTTATAATTCTACTTTAGATTTTACTTATGCCACGCATAAAGTCCATAGTCAACTAAAACTGAGAGATGGAGGTCTTCTTAGGTATAAATCCCTGACATGCATCTGACCTTCTAGATGCCCAAGAATGTGTCTGCGCACCTACAGGCACCAATGGGTACCTTATTCTTATATCTTAAGGTTTCTGATCACCATTTTGTCTGCTCTAGTTGGTATATCCATCTCTGAAATCAGCAACATTAAAGAATGAACAGTTACGTGCATGACAAGGTTGAGTAAAGAAGAGTACATATTGAATGAACTGTGAGTTAGGCCACATGAAAACAAGTCACTTGAATGTGGGTTTTTTCTAGAATCGCATAACAAGTTAGACTATGGCATTCTCTGATAAAGCTCTGGGGCTGGGAGCTGGCATTGCTCATCTCTTTAGTATTTACTAGTCATGGATTGGCTGGTGCTTTTCATACCTCCTTGGGACATTAGAATGTAGATTTTCAAGCTTACTGTTGGTCTGTTTTCCTTTCAGTCCTAGAGATTGAACCCAGACTTGTATATGGTAACTGTGTACTTAGTTAAGCCACCAGGTCCCTCTTGTATGGCTACTTTAGAGCCATAGAAACAGAACAACTAAACCACTCTAAACTTTGTACTTCTTGTCAACATGTAATCAGATTTCTTAATCTCTTCCAATTACTACAATAACAGTTCTGAAATTATTGATCTTTGACAATTTTGGTAGTATATTTATTATTTTTATGAGCAATAATGTTTCCTTACTTCACAAAGTCAGGTTGACTTTACTTATTTATTTATTTATTTATTAATTATTTATTCGATAGTAGGCAAGGAACCTGAGTATGGTGGTAGGTACTAGTTGGAAGGTCTAAGCAGGAAGATGTGGAGTTCAGGTCACGCTCAACTTCAGAATAAATTGATGCCTGGCTACACAAGGCCTTTCCTCAAATAAAGCAAAATTATTCCAAATAAAACAAAACAAAGCCAAGCATGGTGGCATTGTGTCAGCACTTGGGAGCAGGAGGATCAGATATTTAAGGTCACTTTTGCCCACATAGTGAATTTAAGATCAGTGTGGGCTTTGTGAGATCTTTTCTCAAATAGAAAGCAAAACAACAAAAGTAACACACACACACACACACACACACACACACAAATGAGGCAAGTACTCTATGTAGTTTTAGCATCTTATACTACACCAGCAATATTAATAGGTCAGTTTCTTCATATGCTTAGAATTATTCACATTTCAGAAAGAGCAAAGAGAGTCACTATACTAGAAGAGTCAATATGGTTACCAAACAGGATATTTTAAGAACTAGCTTCTATAATTATTCCACTACTAATCTCTTGCAAATAATTTATAGATAGATAGATAGATAGATAGATAGATAGATAGATAGATAGATAAGAAGACTCAAGGAATTAGTAGGTAAGTTTAGAACATAGAGATAAAAGGGAGATAATCAAGTGTTTGAGAAAGATCAGGTGCTTGGAGGAGAGAATTTAGAGGTGATTTATTTCTAGCAAACCCATGTTCTAGAAAATATAAAGCACCACATTAATGTATAAAAAGGAAATTTTCTTCCTTAAAGAAGTATTTAGCCATGCAAATTATCTGTCTACTATATGACCATAAAGTACACAATTTTGACACAAAAATGTAAAACTTTTACTGGATTCTTCCCTTGTTGGAATTATCTCTCGTTATATGTTGTATCTTCTTCAAACTTGGGAAATTGCTTCAGCATGGACTCAGGTACAGAGAGAGGTAAGATCACAACTATTTGGCAACATTTCCAACCAGGAAAGTAACAGGGATGATAAATATTGGGATCAGAGTTGAACAGGATGTCCAGTGCACTGGAGCTCCAGTTTGCAAGAAGGGAAGGCATTCTTAGACAAAACTATCTGATAAGAAGTGATAGAATGCATGAGCTCCCTCTGAGTCTCAAGGGTTTAAAGTGAATAAGTCAATATAAAACAAAGGACATCGAGCCTTTGAAAAGAGAAATGTTTCACATCAACAGAGAGGTTTTTAGGCCAGCAAACAGTGTGTGTATATCATTGTGGTGGTTTTTAAGAGAATGACCACCGGAGGATCATTTATTTCAATACTTGATCCCCATTTGGTTAACCTGTTTGGAAAGGATTAGGAGGTATGGCCTTGTTGGCTGAGGAGTGTCACTGTGGGCAGGCACTGAGGTTTCAAATGCCCATGCAGTTCACAGTTAATTCACTCTCTCTGTCTCTGTCTCTCTGTCTCTCTGTCTCTCTGTTACTCTGTCTCTCTCCCTCTCTCCCTGTCTCTCTCTCTCCTTCTCTCCCTTCCTCCCTCCCTCCCTCTCTTTCCATCCCTCTCTCCCTCCTACATACAGATAAGGATGTAATATCTCAGCTACCGCACCAGCACCATGGCTTCCTACCTGCCTGGTTCTGCCATGCCTTTATCATGACAGTCATGAACTCACTATCAGAAACTGTAAGCATTCATAAAGCCATTCTTTTATAAGTCTCTTTGGTCATAAGATTTGTCACAGCAAGAGTAAAGGAACTAAGACAACTGATAACTTTAAATACAGAATCAGATTGATCTTTGCCTCAAAGTCAACCATTATCTAGAAATTTAAGAACATAAAATATTAGTGGAGAAAAGAAGCTTCTAAAGTTATACCTCTGTGTCACCCCAAAACCAGCGTCATTCCAATGACCTGATCATGGAGAAATGATTTAGTACAATTTGAAATGGTTAAACATGAATGTATCAAAACACATTTGGACCAACACCGAAAAAGCATGGCCTGATCATGAGCAGTTGAAGAAAAAGTGATTCAGACTAGGAAACATATTTCTTTTAAGTGGGAGCATTTACTGTTTTTTATAAATACATTTAGACTACCTAGTTTGAAGCTAAACACAATTAATTTTCAACTTTTGGGGAAATTTAAGGCAAAGTCAGATACATAATTTTATTTGCTGAAATTAATGACAATCTCATAAACCTCGACAGCATGAAAGTTAGAGTGTTGCTGAAAATTCTATTGAAAGAAAAAATAAGAATGATATAACTGAAAAGTATCTTCTAATTCAAGTGAAAGGTTGGGGGGCAATGTTTAAAGTTTATAAATATTTTTCGCAGTGTTTCTCACTAAAACTGAGATATTTATAGCAATTGCTATACAGTAGGGATCAGAATGTCACTGGCGTAGGAGAAGTCTTTTTCTTTATGCCCTGGATTTAAAAGATGATTTCCCTACCCTATGCATTTATTATTTCCATAAAAATCAATTTTCTGTGTAATATTAGTTTGTAAGTCATCAGCCCTTTCACGTGTCTAGAGGTTTGGTTGAAAGGAAACTTAAACCTCAATGTACCCCTTCTATTTCAATGGTGGGAATACAAGGATCCGATACATCCATTTTAAATTCAAGCAGTATTTACTCTGAAATACCTACTACTTATACTTTCCTAGTTTGTGAAATTGAGCTCAGTATCATTATGAGAATTAAATAAAGATATATTTACACATAATACTTTGGCGACACAGAATGTGGGCTTGCATATGAGAAATTACAAGACATTAAGGCTTGAAGCTTTTCAAAAAAAACAAACATGCCTTTTATTCCAAAATGTGTAATATTTTGGATATGGTGAGGTCAAAGCTTGGGTTCCAGAGAGAAATAGACATTTTGGAAGAAAAGGTTCTGGAAAGGCACGGGAGAGGAAGTTGTCAGGAGGGGACATGGAATATGAATTGTTCTTCAAGCAAAATACATTAATTATGACAGCTATATGACAGGGATCCAAAGAGAAACCTTAAAGGACAACATCCGGATTTTTGGTCTTCTGCTTATTCTCTTCTCCCCTGTCTGTCCACCCTCCATCCAAAACCCTCCCACTCTCTCTCAATTCCAAAGCTGTTCTCATTGACTCAGTACTCTTCTGTGGGTGCTCAAAGATATTTGACACATCTGCCTTTTTCCTTCTGATGGTAGCAGGGTGGAGACTGATTTATATGCATGAATATAATTCCAACGTTGCATAAAATGTTTAACGAACAAAACACTGAGTGAATTTCTGAATGAACTGGTGAGCAGACTGTAATTATTCTGATGATTTTATTGGTATAAATTTCCCAGTTAACTCCACAATTTTTTGTTTGTTTTGTAGCAACTTTATTGACATCTAATTTATATACCATAATGCTCACCCATTTGAAGTCAATATCTCAAGACTTTATTTCACATGCCCTTCTGACTGTGCAGCTCTCATAGTTTTGGCAAACGACATTTCTCTTGGAAGTTTTGCACAGACCAACCAAAAGAGCTTTAACTTAAAGCTAAATAATGAATGAAGAGAGACAAGAAGGGAAGAAGAAAACGAGACATAATCACCAAGCTGCTGCTAACAACAATGCTAACTTGAAATATGTGATGCCAATCACCAACCAAGGAGAAGCGAACTTCTAAGTCAGATTTGTTATCTGTCTCATCTAGGAACAAGGATGTTAATTATCTCTAAGCTTCATTCTTTACACCTTTTAATACAGCCCTGTCTGAGCCCATTTTCTGCTACTATCCCAGACCACCACACACTGGGTAATTTGTAAAGAAAAGACATTTATCCATTGAAGTTGCAGAGTGTGGGAAGTTTATGATCAAAGAGCTGCATCTGTCAAGTGCCTTCTTATTGGATCTTACCATGGCAGAATGCATGGTGTGGAGAAAGAGAAAGTGGGGGCCAGGGAATGCTGATTCAAAACGGGCTCCCTTTTTACAGCACAGCTACTCATGCATAATTTATCCACTGTAGAGCAGGATTCAAATGGACACTTGTGCTTCTTGAGTGTCCAACCTTCTGGTATAATCATCCTTTAAAGTTCCCTGTTCTCAGTACCATCACAACAACAACTGAAAGTCAACACGACTTTGTAATGGACATATAAACCTAGGCAAGCTTTGTTTCTAGTGTGATTGGGGTCTGCGTCAGGCGTTTTCAGGTTCTTGGTCTTATAGCCAAAGCATTGGAAATAAGGGCTCACACAGATTTGTGAAAGAAGCAAGATAACTTCATTTTGAACAAAGTGATAGTGCAGATTAGAGAGGAAGATATTGTCAGTGCTGACAACAGGCCACAGAAGTAAGAGTCCCCATGGGCTCCAGTCTGAGTTTTCTTATTATGGGGTAGAAAGGAAGGAGGGATTAACAACTAAGGGGCATAGTTTGGGAGGTTCTCTGCTTAGATTGTTCAAATGGGTTACGTAACTATTCCTGTTCTATGTGTCCTTGCACAAAATGCACTGATTCCCATAGTATGCACTCTTCATTATGCATAGACGAGATTGCGCAAAGGGGATCCTCCCTAGAGGCTAACTAATAGACACAGATTTTTCTCATTGCACATTCATACGAAAACAGCCGAGGCTTGAAGAGCCTTTCTATTCTTCATACCTAGTGTAGTGATTTCCACCTTCCACAGCCATCCACAACATCTTACAGAAGATATATGAAAACACACATACACACACACACACACACACACACACACACACACACGCATGTGCAAAGTTGGTAAAGTAGAAAGGTGGAAAATCTCAGGCTCAGCCAGCCCAAAATTGACTATTGGCACAGCCCCACAGTACTCATGTCTGAAAATCCCATAGAGTCATGTATCTGGACTCTTGGTACCCATTCAGTTCTGTTTGTGAACGTAATAGAACTTTTAGGAAGTGATGATTTGCTTTAAGGTTTTATGTCCAGATCTGCTGGTTTTCTACATCCCATGACTTCCCATACAACAGACTTTATCTATACCTCAAGATCAAAAAGACTCCTCTCTTCCCCAATTCCTATCAGTCATGCTATTTTATCAAACAGAAAAGTAGATGATGCCAGACATGAGATTCTATTACTAAGATAACTATTTTTGGGTAGAGCTTTAAGATGGCGATGAACATGGGAGTCATGAGGCTCAACATGAAATTACCTGGAACAGGCAGAGTATGTACAGAAAAGTCCATGATATGCAAATAAGACAAACATTACAATTATGCAAATAAGCCCTCAGGCTCATAAAGCCAACATAAAAACTTAGCACCTTGTACAGGTGTTGATAGAGCCCCTGCCATCTCTGTTCCTGTTTCCACCTCCCACTTGTGAGTATATTATTTGCTAAACCATCTTTGCTTCTGAAGCAAGTTCTTCATTCTTCTTAGTTCCTTGTTCAGGGACATGAGATCCCAGAACCTTGATATCACCTACGATATCACCCCTTTCCTCTATCAAACCAAAGTGTAAATAAATTCATTTTTTTTAACTTGGTCCTCTTTCTTAATTTAATTTGGATCCAGAAAAACTACAACATTAGGTTTATGAACCTAAGTACTGTGTAATAAGACCACAGCCATTGGGGCTTGAAAACTCTGACTATCTGAAGCATTAATTTCTAAGACTTACAATTTTCATTTCTCTGCTTCAAACTGCAAGCAGACATTGGTCCTTTAGCTAGTTCTCATTCCAGAGGAGCAGAAGTGTGTGTACAGTCCCCTCTTTGTCAAGATCAATTCACTTGCCATCCCTGATGAGGGAAGTAACAAGCTTTAAATACTCCCTGACAACCTCACATTATATTTTACTTACTGGTGCAAATCTAAGGAAAAAATAATTGGAATTGAATCCCAACCTTGTTTTAAGAAATAATTAGCCAAATGGAGGGCCTAAAATAGTGCTATCACCCCCAACTCCCATTCTATTTCCAACACTCACAACCCACTAAATCCAAGAAAAAATATTGAATATGAAAGTTGAAAGATTAATGTAATTATTTGAATCTTATGATGTTATCTTACCCCTTGGAATCTGGAGGTCAGTCTAATTTCTTGATTAACTGAATGCATATTAAATTGAATCCCTATGAACTTGGGGAGTTGTCCACCAATAATTACCAGCTTGTTAATCGTGTGTTAATGTCTATGCCTTTTAACCTGACAATGGTTAATTTCTAACTTCTGTCATTTAGTGTTTACCCATGCATATTCACATTTCTGGGCCCTTAAAAATAAAGCATGACTTATCAGTATTCACTGCTATGTCATGGACATCTCAGTGTTCTTTTTATTGTACCACTGACTACATATTTGTCAGCATCACAATTCCTTGCCACAGTTGTCAGGTACTCTCTATTGATTGCAAGGCCATCTACTTTACAACTGCTGCAAGGATCCTTTGTGGGAAGGCTGGCTCTATGGCAAAGTCATTCTCTCTGCAAAGCAGCAATTGAGCAGGGTGCTGTGTCCTCCATAAGCAATAATTGGCTGCTTTGCAATCCTTTGGCCCAACTCTGCCTAATTTGTAATGCACGAAGCTCTGTTCAAAAGAATAACATATTCCATTCTGTTTACAGAACTAATGCGTGATGCAAAGTAAGATAGAAAATAAGATTGGTCCCTTATTGGTGATAATTATAGCAACAATACTGAGCAAGAGATAGAAGGGTTAGATAAAAGCAAATGAACTTACTTTTGAAATTGAGTTTACTAGATGTAATCACATAACGAAATACAAATCTTTTAGCTGTTCAATTAAAACTACCTTATTTTTCCCAATAATTTAGGAGTCCACTTTTATATTATTTTGCATAAAGATTTCAACCAATTTCCATAAATTTGCATTTTTGTTCAAAAAGCCTTAATGCCAATTATGTAAAGTAAATGTAATTAATTAGTACATTCCATAGCAACTGCATTCCAATCTCCTTTCTTTGGAGTTGGAGACATCAGAATACCTGAGCATAGGAAGCCATGGGCTGGTAACCTAGAAATGTCCGAATTATAGCCTCCTAGCTCCCAACCAGAAGATAAGACAGGGATTCCAGAAAGATTCATATATATGAAATTCATATATACGGAATAGTTAAGAAGCTACATTTCAATAAGCTTGATTCAATTCCAAAAATATACAGCATGATCTAGGAGTGCCAAAGTCTTCATTTGAGTGAAACCATCCCTTTGCGATCTAATTTCCAGCACAATTTGGTCATGATGGTCTTCTGATAAGTCTAATTCTGTGCTTCCCAACACATCCATACAAGTGAAAAGTCTCACATTGTAATCTGAAGCTCCATCCTCTATTTCAGGGTTTGTTCAGGAAGCATCTGAAATGTATTGTCTTTATAAGTATCTATGGGTCATGTGCCTGGTGGTCCACACTATATTCATTTAGTCTTTCACTGAAAGTCTGTATCCTGCAGGACCACAGTGTGTACTTCAGAATTCAAAACCTTTAGTTAGACACAAATGGACTGAAAAGCTGTCTTGTTTTCTTTTTTAGTCTGCTTGTGTTTTCGAGGCAGGGTTTCCCTGTGTAGCACTGGCTGTCTTGGAACTTGATTTGTAGACCAGGCTGGCCTTGAACTGAAAAATCTGCCTGCTTCTGCTTCCAGAGAGCTAGGATTAAAGGTATGTTCCACCACACCCAGAAACTGAAGGGCACTTTTTTAAAACAGGAAATTTTGGGAAGTCTTATCTGGGCTGTCATAGATTACCAACAAAATTGGTGTCAACTTTGAGGGTTCTTTTTCTCCTTAATAAAATAATTTAAATACTCACTAAGAAAGAGGCTGGAGGGTAACTTTATAACTCTTTTAGAGAAAAAAACCCAGACCAGACAACATATAAATCTCAAAATGTCTTGAAGAAGAAGACAGAGAAAGGAAAGACCATGTTAGACCAGGAAGTTACCAGTGGCAGTCTGTCAAACAGCCAAGTGGCAGAAGTTGCGGGCTGGAAAAGGCTGCAAAGGAAGAAGGAGAAAGCACATAGTGTCTAGAATGCACGCCCCAGGAATGCTCAGTATAGGAAAAAATGAAGAACAGATGTCAGGGATGAGAAAAGCGATGCTTCTCAGAGTAATTCAAAAAAGTCAGCTGATCCTGACAGAGTCTGATGGGTTCAGTTGTCTAAGATGAAGGTTAATACACTGGTCTTTCGGGCCTTTACCCATTCTCACCACAAGACAGAGTTCCATTTTACTATTTGCAATGCATCGCATTGCCTATGCTGAGCTCTGTGGGTTTCCTCTGACTCCTTCTCACATCTGTTATGAGAATTAGAACCAAGTAGAGGCCAGAGCCCTAAGGACACTAATACAAAGCAAAAATGACCTTTAGTGTCTGCCTTCAGTCTATTTAAGGCTATTTGCTATTTGCAAACCTGGGCTTAATAATTTAATTTTTTAAAACAAATGGAATCAATAATGAAGGTTTAAAAGAAAAATAATAATTAACTACACTAGACATTTCAACTAGGTTACCTTAAATCTGTGTGTTGACAATCTTTAATTGAATATGGAAAAGAAGAGAAATGATTGTCATCTCATCTAACATCGAGCTGCTTAATGATGTTGTTTCATATGTGAACTTCGGTTTCTGGAAAGTTTCTTCTACACTGAAGTTCCCCAAAGGCTGATTGACTGGTTATAATTTAGTGTTTAGATAAAGGTTGAAATGTTGGAGATTGTCTTGGTTACTTTTCTATTGCTGTGAAGAGACACCACAATCATGGCAACTCTTATAAGAGTTAATTGGGGCTGGCTTACAGTTTCAGAGGTATAGTCCACAATCATCATGACCAGAAGCATAGTGACAACAGGCTGACATAATGCTGGAGACATAGCTGAGGGTATGATATCCCGATCTATGAACAGTAGAAAGAGGAAAAACCCTGGGCCTGGATTGGGCTTTTGAAATCTCAAAGGCCACAGCCAGTGAAACACTACATCCAATAAGGACGCATCTCCTGATCCTTCTCAAGTAATGCCACTGCCTGATGACTAAATATTCAAATATATGAGCCTATGCAGGCTATTATTATTCAAACCACCACATAGATTTACTCCAATTATCTCTAGCTATCTTTAGCTACTTTCATAGCCATTCATTGCCTACCACTGTGTCTGAGTCATCATCCTTGTGACTACTGTATGAAATATTTAGGGTTGTATTAACTTAGCACACCACTAGCTTCCAGTAACCCCAAAGCCAATTGGTCATCTCACAGCAGTTGAGGCCTATAACAGAGTTTTCCTCAGTTTGCTGCATCTTGTCTATGTAGTAGTTCCACCAGTGCAATTTTAAAAAACGTTTTAGTTCATGACTTTCTTTTTCTGTAACTACAAAAAAACTTCATGAATATGTTACCACATTGCAATGTGGAATTTGGAGAAATCGGAATTAGTGTTCCCACACCATGGTCACTCAAATTTGACTCAAAAATAAACTATTTCATTCTTTTGAAATAAGAGCCATGATTTATATATCATTTATAACTTTAAACAAATGCTTCCATAAATGTCTTCATAGGGCTTAGGCATATACTGTCATCTGCTGCCATTGATGGGGAGTCTGGGGGGTGCATAAGACGCTTCTACATCTGGGACCTACATTTTGTCTTATGCTTCCTTTCAGTTAGCAATGACAGCACTGTGAGGATTTGGTGGCCCCAGGGTGGTAGGTCGTAGAATGGGGCAAAAGCTTCCAGACCTATACTCATGGGACTCCATGACATTCTGCACTTAAATTCTTATTTGAAAGAATGACAGGTGGCTGTGCAGCTGCCAAATTCAAGTACACTAAAGGCAGAGATGTCTTGTGCTTTACATAGAACTGTTATATAGATCATGGCTGAGGCCTATTTGGTTGGAACAGGGTTAAACAAACAAACAAACAAAAATATCCTGACCTAGTTTGCTGTGCCTTATTGGAAGCTGTATATAGGATTAAGTCTTGCTATACTTTCTGGGTTTATTCTTTATATTTGGGCCAGAAGTTATTGTAATCATTGTTTCTTATAGAGCAAGTGGTTCATGTAGAATTTCTGTCTTCAAGATTTGTAAGTGAAAAACATTCATGGTATTAAGTCAGTGATGATACAAAATCCCATTACCTATATTTTCAATACAATAGTATATATTAAACTTCATGAATCCCACTTCTGATGGAATCGATTATTTAGAAATAGTCACTTATTTACACACCACATAGCAAGACAATGCAATGAACTGTGAACCAAATCCCATGAGGTCCTGAGCTGTGATGTTCCCTATTTTCTGTTACGAAATCCAGGGGGAGGTTTTAGGATTCTGAGTGAAGAGGAAGATCTGTGTCACCAGAGAGAGCGCAGTACTCCATGACTATGGATTGCATCATCATCTGGAGTGTAAATATTTTCTGTGCTGAATTCTTGAGTTTCTGTGATTAGTTCTTGAGGAAGCTATTGGAGAGTAAGTCTTATATATGGTAACTAACTCCTGAAGAAATAACATTTGTGAAAGGCAAAGAGTATCTGGGTGGGGTTCTGTTTTGTAAGAGTGTTTCTTATGTCTGCCTGGGACGCCAGGAGTCAGTAGCCAACGAGCACCGGAGAGGGGTGCCCTCCCAGGAGCCTGGAAAGGCCGTGAGTGGGGTTGAGGGGAGCAGCACCTCTCGCCCAGACCCGCCCGGATCTGCCAGGATCCGGGGCCTGAGAACCCAGGGACAGAAAAACTCCGAAACTTCCGGATTTCACTTGTGGGCCGAAACCTCGGCCTGGGACGCCAGGAGTCGGTAGCCAACGAGCACCAGAGAGGGGTGCCCTCCCAGGAGCCTGGAAAGGCCGTGAGTGGGGTT
>CM052712.1:40445284-40467771 GCA_028551405.1 Uromys caudimaculatus | reverse complement strand
CAGGCCTTCAGGCTTGTGAGGCAAAACACTATGGTGGCTGAGTCATTCCAAAAAGCCTGATATGGAAGAGTTTGTAAAACATGCAGATATCTTCAAGTAGACATCTGAAAGAAATAAGGTCTACTAAGTTCTACTAAAGTCTATTTTTTTGTTATGTAAAGTAAAAGTACAGAATTTATAAGGTTTGTAGAGAACCATATTAAATGGCAGATTTTTTGTACAAATTTTTGGCCCCAGATCATGTATATGCTCTATATCAGCTTTGCCAAAAATATCTCTATGCTTGTCTCTTTTCTTCTAAGAATGATGGGTCCTTTGACTAGAGGGCTCTTGGCTTATTGAGAAGAGTGATAGGAGTTAAGGAAAAATTGGAACAGTGATTACATTGAAAAATAAATATGGTTTGAATAAGACAAAGAAAGGTGTAAAGAAAGACTTTCTTGGCTAGACCTGGTAAGAAAGTCATCTAGAATTCTAGAACTTGAGAGATAGAGGCAGGAAGATGAGAAATTCAAGGCTTTTAAGAGACTCTACAGAGACTTTTAGGCCAACTTGAGCAATAAGAAACATGACCACAGAAAGTATTTAAAAGATCAGAATCTGAAATATAAATTTTTTCATTCTTCTCCCAAGCCACCTCCACAAAAACTGATATTGGTGAGGAGGCAGGTATATCCATTATGAGATGAACTAAGTCAATATGGATGGATACAGGGTTGAACTAATGTGTCGTATTAGAATATCAGACATCTATTCCAAAGTGGTATTTTGAAAACATCTGTTAAGGGTTATCATTTTAATCTAGTATTAGGAATGAAACCTTAGCTTTTTTGTGTGAAAGGCAACTGCTCTGCCTCTGAGCCACATCCCCAGCCCTGCTCATCTCAGCTTCTTATGCTAGTTGGGAGCCTTTCACGAATGCGGTTTTTGTTTGCTTCATCTTTCACTCTGGTCCCATCTGGAAGGAGCTGTATAGTGAGTATCCACTACATTTTGTTGACAAAAGGGGCGATCAATATTTAGAAGTTTCATTAAAGTTGCCTCACAATGGATATTCAGGGTTAAAACCAGCTCTGGCCTCTGAGGAAATGCATCATGACAAGAGTCTGTGTTCATACTTAATTAACCTCATCTCTGAAGTGGTTCACAATGGATATATCCCTCGGCCTTTTTTGTTTTGTTTTGTTTGTTTTTGGCTGCAACAATAAAAGCCTATTGTGAACAATGTAAGCAAAAGTAAATTTACTGGAAAGATATTGGGTATCTCCTGAAATAAATGTACACACCAGAAAACAAGATCACACATACAAAGTTCCAAATAGAACGGGCAATCAAGACGGGATGACTATTCAACCAGGAGAGCAAGGCAGTGTGGTTGGGATAAATGAACACTGTTCATGCTTTGGGGATCTTAAATCTCCCTTGCTGAGATTCAAAGTTCCAAGACAAAGAATTTGATTAAGTCAAATGCTCACTTACATTCCTTCACAATGAGCTGGAGAGAAAAGACTTGGCCAAAGCAGCCTGCAGCAGTGTTTCTAAGGATTTCTGTAGCCTTTATTTGTTGTGGGGGGAATGAGTGAATTACAGTGCTGTCCCCACTCTAATCAATGGAAAGAAATACAGGAACTTCTGGAAAGCACCCAGAGATGACCAGCATCCAGAACAGCAAATACACATGGTATTAGTGGACCTTCCATAGCAGTTTTTACATATCTAAAGGGAGCAGGGAGAAAAGCTGTGAATGTGGCCCAAAGTGATCGCCTGTGGGTGAGGAAGAAGTAAAATATGGACTCTTCTCCCTCTCTCCCACCTCCTCTATCTCCCTCCCACCTTCCCTTCCCTCTCCCCCACAAATGTGCGCACACACACACACACACACACACACACACACACACACACACACACGGGGGGGGGGTGAGGGAAGGAACAAGGGACAGTTGGAGGAAGAAGGGAGGGGAGAGACAGATAGAAACAGAGAAAGACAGAGTCCAGAAAGCAACCAGAGAGAGCATTTCTACAGAGGAGAGAAATTCCACTTCTGGAAGGGAGAGGTTTTCATAAATGAAACAAATGAGGGCCCTTGTGGGTTGCTTCTTTGTGTTTTCCTTTTGTCTTTGAACTGTTTTCCCTGGGTGCCTTGAAGCCCAACTTCATTTATCAAAGCAATTGTACTTTCTTCCATATTGCAGGCTCCTCTTTCAATTTCCAACAGCTGTCTATCTTAAAGAGATCATCTAGAGATTTAAAAGTAGCTAAAACAGTGTTGAATCTTGATTATGAATGGCTAAGAAGAAACCAATACAGGAGCTGGTGAAGACGTGACTAGTTTAGGAGTCCCTTGTTTCTATCTGTCACTGACAAGTCACCAGGACACTGTAAATCAGAATCATTAGTCATGTCTTCTGGAAGCTCAGAGGCAAAGGCTAGAGAAAAGCAGCAGGCACTGAGGTCTTTCAGGAGGAGAGATTCTTCTGTGGACTAGTAATGTTCTGAAGACTCCCCAGATATAAAACCCAAACTCAAAAGAGCGTCAGAGGCTGGCAATCCCATCCTAGATCTGAACCAATCAATTCTTATCATGCAATAAAGCTGAAATTTTGCTGATTCAGAATCCTGTAGCAAGAGAAGGGATTCTGATAATCCTGTCATGAGAATCCCATTGAAAAGATTACCCAGGAAGGTGGCATTTGTTGTTTTTTATTTATTTATTTTTTTGTAGAAAGGACTGGACTACTAGAAACTTCTCTAAAACTTCAACAAGGAAAGAAAATACAAGAAATATACTGAAGGAACAATCTAAAGCTAAATGATACATGTGTCTTGCAAATCCCAGCCAGGGTCTGTTATTCTGCTTCACAGTCTGCAATCAATTCTGGATCTGTGCCGAACATGTAAGAATTCACAAAAAACCTAAGTATTTAAGTGTTCCTTGAGGTTGGATCTTCTCAACCATTCTCTGTGTCCGTGCCTGTGTTCAGCCTTTGTGTCTACTACTATACCAAAGACTTTGAATGCATCAAAAGGAGATTCTCGCCTTGCAGTTTAAAAGTGACAAGAAGTATTGATGCAGATCTGCATTGGATAATGCGGACCTTTTCCCTAAATGTGTGCATTTATGCCTCTGGCTACCGCCATGCTCTGTCATGGGTCATCTGCGATGAGAAAAAAGAGCTTTATAAAGGCATTTGTCAAAGTGTCTTGTGAAAAAAATAGTTTTCCTCTCCTACCCTATTAAATTATATGATTTTATATAAAAGACACAGCCTCTATTAAGAAATATTCTTTAGCTAATATCCATGAATGTGTCAGAAAGTGAGCATGTAAAGAAAAGAGAAGCAAGTCCGAGCTGGATATCTTGAAACATTCTGGACCTATGACAATACAAAAGGTCTTACAGAGGTTTGTGTTCGGATGTTGTAAAACATAGGCAGGGAGAAACCCAAAAACCAAGAGCAAGTCTCGGGACCTTAGCAGAATCCCACTTATTTTGCTTTTAACTCTCTGTTCTTTTCCACCAGGTTTCAACATCAAGCAGACAGGTGGAAGTGTTCCATTTAGTCACTAATGTTGATTTTCTACTATAGAAGTGAAACCTGGAGCTGCCTTGGCCCCAAACCTGCTCTCCACTTGCAAAGTCAAAGACAGACAGTTAATTGGTGCTCCAGTCAAACCCATTTAGAATGGGTCCAGAATCATGACACATTGAGTTTCCTCTCTCGATGCTCTACAAGGAGGACTATGCCATTGCAAAGTGTCTCTAAGTTAATCAGTGTTACTAAAAGATGGAGTGAAGATATAATTTAAATATTACATAGATTTGTACAGATATTTCTACTATAACTTGCTGGCCTAAAGGGTGTATTATTGGGAGGGGGGGGTGGATGAAGCAAGCAAACTGTCAATTTTCTCAAACCTGCCTATGAATATAATGTTAAGTATACTGTAAGGTGCCATGTTTTCTATTACAATCTATATGTGATGCAATCAAATACAGAATCAGGCAGTGGAGAATTATGCAGTAAGCTAGATAATCGGCAACAAATTATTTAGAGGTAGGCATTCTTCACTTTATACTTTCAAATGTAAAATGCTTTTGTGAAAAACTTGAGTGATTAGTGGTTTCACAAGGTGCTGTTCTAATGAGTGACTCTGTGTCCAGACCCTTGGGTGAAACAGAAGGGAATGGGTCCATGGAGACAAGCCTTGGCATCTTTAGTTTTTCCATTCCTGAGTGGTGGTGTTTGTCACAGGAATTGTGTTTATTTCTGATTATTCAAAATTACCTCTTCCCATTGTGTGTTGTTCTACGTGTGTTCACATTATATATGAGCCTTAAGCCCATCCAGATTATTCATAATGTATGTTCTTACTGATAGGAAATATGCCAGGCAGTACCTTGAGGAGGGCCGGGGCTGGCTAACTTATAAAGTTATCTAGACATTGAATTATTTCACTAAGTAGAATAAAAACTTTCAGTCACATATTTTTCAGACAAACTACTAATTCACATTTATTTAGAAACAGAGTTTTAAAGGTTCATATGGTCACCTTTGTAAATCTCTCCTTTTAGGTGCACGGATCATCGTCTTACACTTTTCAAATGCAGATTCAACGACAGGGCTAGGGAGGGATCAGAAACCTGTGCCATTTATATCAGCAATGAAGGATTCCTAACCAACGTTGTGGCTCAGAAAGTTTCCCTAACATCCAGTCTAGAGAGGCTTCATTGAGGATTTCTTTAAAATATTTTTGTTATTCCATATATTTTGAATGATTTTTTAGCAAAAAAATTCTAAGTAAAAAGAGCATTTGAAAGAATTCTAATTTTGACAGTATTTTTTTTCTGGTAACCAATATTCTAGGTAGCAAAAGGCATTATTGTGAAGGAGGTGTTTCGAGACGTGGTTTCTCTGTGTAGCCTTAGTTGTTCTAGAACTCTCTCAATAAACTAGATTGACCTCAAACTGATTTCCACTTGCCTCTGCCTCCTATCTGCTCGGATTAAAGAAAAGCACCACCACCACCACTACCAGCCCACAGCAAAGAAGTTTTATTATAGTGTGGGTATCTGGAGGACAAGTAGATGGCACTTCTGAACAAAATTTTCTTTTCTTAATTTGCTTTAAATTTTAAATCTATAGAAAGGAATGCTCATTTTAATATACATTCTTTTTAATCTACTTTGATGAGATATGATTAACCTATTAAGAGCTGTACATACTTAGGGCTTGCAAAATGACTCAGAGGATAAACATGCTTGATTTGCAGCCCCGACAACCTGCGTTGATCCTTAGAACACCCAAGAAAAAACCAGATGCAGCAGTATACACCTATAATCTTAGCATTTTCCAAAGAAAATGGAGATGCAAGAATCACCCAAACTCTTGAGGGCAGTACCTGGAGTTAGTTGTACAGCAGAAACCAAAGAGAACATGCCTCAGTAAGGTGTAGGAAAAAGCTGAATCCCAAAGTCATTCTCTGAATTCACACATTTACCTGGGCACAAATTTACTCTGCACCTCACAGAAATAATAAAGTAATTATTTTTAAAGTTATAAAAGAGCCATACATATTTAATTCATGTTTCTATATCTCTATGAGTGTGTAGATAAACATGTACTCAAGAAACCATTGCCACCATCAAGACCATAAACATAAACCTCTCCTCCAATGTTTTCTTCCACCCTTTTACTACTGTCACTTATTAAAAGTAGATTTTAATTATATAACAGTAGTATCAATTATAGGCACTGTGGCATGTAGTAAGTTTCCAGAATTTATTTAGAGATATAAGAGTTTTCTAATTAAAAGTCTAGCTAGTCACCCTGGGAGTATGAATTCCTGAGGAGATGAGTCACATGAATGTGCGTTATTGCTTTACCAGTTAACACCCTTAACAGTAACAGTAATCAACATAGTTTAAATTCCATTCATCTCACTAATGGAAGACAACTCTTGCCCTGCTGGCATCAGTATGACCATGTGTTACATTTGCTTTCTTGTCTTCATAGACTGCTCAGTGTTTAGGTATCAACGGTTCATTATCTTTGCCTGTTTCTTAAATTCTTATATAGAATACTGCCAACTATGTATAAACCAATGTCTAAACAGTAATATTCCTATATATGAATAAAGCCTTCAGTTTCCAAACTTATAGAAGGTGATGATGGATGCACATGTCATTCTCTTTTCCATACGTACTTCTGTTCTATCTGTACTGATTATAACGACCTCTCTGAGACGCAGTAGTGTAGCTCTCATTGTAGAACACTCCCTCCAGACTGTTTTGCTGGGGGATTAAGTCTGCCTCTGGGCTAATGCATTTAGGTCAATGTAGTGCATTTTCTCATGAAGTACTTTACAAACTCAATGTGCATCAAAGCATTACCCCATCAAAAGTAATCAACTAAGAAAAAGAGTCACAATCTTCACCAAATTCATGCTTTGCTTTTAGACCATATAATCTGAAGTGAATTAACTGTGGATTAATGTAAAACTAAGAAAAAAACCTCACATGGATGTCTAGACAGATCAGTTAGTTGGTAAAGGCATTTGCTGCCAGTCTAATAACCTGAGTTTAATCTCCCAAACTCATATGGTAGAAGGAGAGACCTTATTCCCACAAATTGCCTTCACATGTGCCATGACACACATGGACATGCAGTAAATAAATAAATAAATAAATAAATAAATAAATAAATAAATAAATGGTAAAAAATGCCAGTTTCAAAATATTTTGAGTATATACTAAGAGGTAGATTCTTTGTTACAAGTCTGCATCATTTAACTCTCATATAATTTACTCAAGAAGATATTGTACAGTCTGCCCTTATTGGGGAAACTAATCGTCACAGGTATTTTGTCATTGGTGTCTGTCTACAAACCAGATACATACTATGGATCATTATACTGAGATTCCTCCTATCATACTCTACCTATTTCCTACAACTGTTATCAGTGTTCCCCTCCCAACTTTTTTTTTTTTTTTTTTTTTTTTTTTTTGAGACAGGCTCTCACTGTAGAATCCTGGCAGGACTGAAACTCTATACGTGGAACAGGCTGTCAATGAACTCAAAGAGATCTGCCAAGTGCTAGGCTTATAGGCATGAGATACCACACTCAGAAGTACTTTATTTATAAATACCATGAGTATTGTTTTAGCTCCACTTTCATTTGATTTTGAACAAATGTCACACAGTGATCTGCTCTAATGTTTTCTGTGACATAATTCACCACTAGACTCTTTACAATACCATTGGGAATTGTTTTGTAGTTTCCTTGACAGATTTTTCTCTCAAGTTTATCATTAACTATTTAAACTCCGCAGGAGCTTGCCCCCACCCACATCCTACAATATATTTGCACTACCCATATCACTATTGTTAACGTTAATACCCCCCAAGATTTTGACCATGTTTTTGTTTTTGTTTATTCAGGTTTGTTGTTGTTTTTGTTGCTGCCTATTGGAATGTAATTTACCACCAGACCTTCATATTTTATGTACCTCAAACAGTGCTCATCAACTTTCCATAGACCAAGTCTTTACTGGTACTCTTCACTAATGGTACAAATTCCTATTCTTCATCCTATCCTCTCTTCTAGCCCCTGTTTCAGTAAAGGTACTACCATCATATTTTTTCTGAGACACGGTCTTATGAGGATGCCCAGACTGGTCTAAAATTCACTGTCCTTTAGGCTTCTAAAGATTATTACACAAAATTATTGAAATGATGTGATTCTTTCATAAAACAATGGATAAGATGATTATTGAGTTACTGGAAATAGTGATATGAAGTATGAACAATTATTGGAAAATTCAGTGTATTTGGACACAGAATTAACTTTATAAACAATGTTAGGATTCAGAAGCGAGTTGCTCTTTTTATCAAGTGGGTACATTTGATATGGATTTGAAAGTCTAAGCCTGAATGGTTAGAAGTTTTCAGTGAGCGAAGAGCTCAAGCTTTGGAGAACAGGTCATTATAAAATACAGAAATAGCAGAATGTGTTTATTGTCACAAGTAGACTAGAGAAGAGCAAGGCTGTGTGTGTGTGTGTGTGTGTGTGTGTGTGTGTGTGTGTGTGTACGTACATGTATTTCTATATGTGTGGAAACAAAAGGTTGACTTTGGGCAACTTTCAAGATTCTTCCCACCTTATTTTTTGAGATGGGTTCTCACTGTAGAATCCTTGCAGGACTGCATTCATCAGTTCGGTTCGGCCACCTGGTGAATGAACATTAAAGATATTACTGTCTTTGTCCCTCCCCTCCACCCTAACATGTTACAAACAAGTGCCTCTGCATATGGCTTTTAACATGGTTTCTGCAGATTTGAGCACAAGTCCTCATGTGTTAAGTACTATATCAACAGAGCCATTTCCCACAAGTCTTTATCTAAGTGTACAACTTTACTTGGCAATCATATTTTGAATAAAACTAATTATTTGTAACAAATACATTAAGAAGCCAATATGCATGTCTATCACAGGAAGTTTCATTAACAGAGGAAATTTTAAATCAGGAGGACTGATTCTTTCAGTATTTATACATGTTTTGATATAATAAAATTCACTTAAGACATCAGTATAATTTTATAGATGTTGAGTATCTTTCAGATGACTTCATAACAGAAATATCTGTCCATCAGAGAAGACTGCATTTTCACTTTGTAAAATGCTCTTGAATCTGAACTTACACGAAAATAATAAGAATAAAACTTCTTTCACAATTACCATATTATTTAGCTATAAATACACAATGGGACTTACTATGTTAGTTTTTCTATTTAAAGTTATATTCCTTTTTTTAAAATGTCATGCATGTAAAGAATGAGTCTTGATCATACCCACATTTTGTTCTTCCCCTTCAACTCCTCCAAGATTTCCTCCAACTCATCTCCCTTTCAATTTTATAATCCTTCTTTATAACTTTTTTATTTATTTCAATAATTTATAAGAGCCAGTTTTTCACAGGACTTTCAATATTGGAGCAGAATTATACATCAAAAGGGAAAATAATGGGCACTAATCTGTTTGGATTTGCATTGTACTTATGGAGCACTCCATTCTAGGCAGATATTAAAGAAAATGGAAAATAAATGGACCAGTAGATCACTGCATCCATTAAAGTTATAGTTTACCTATCCTAAATTTAATAAAACCAATTATTTGTAACAAATACATTAAAAAGCAAATATGGCATATTTTAACTGTGGGATTGCATTACTCAAAGACAAATTTTCTGCACTGATATAATCAAGTCTGGAGATGATTGAAAATAAGTTTCATGCATCATCAAAGAAAGAGTAGATCTTGAAAAACAAGCAAGATGCTGAGAGACTTGGGAAGATAATGAAAAGGGGTCTAGAATCACGTGAGCCCAAGTGGATTCTGGATATAGTGTTAATTACATCTTGTATATTTTATGCTTTTAATTTTCATAGCAACCCTTGAAGATATGTCATGCTCTTTATTTGAAGGTGAATAACAGAAGTTTCAAGAAGTGAGATAATTTGCCTGCAGCATACATCTTGTAATTGGCAGCCACCTGGGTGAATTACAGGCCTTTCTTGTTCCAACGATTACGAGCGCCCTCCCAACAGAATAGTTCAGAACTAAGGAATGCCAAGATAATATGGATGAGCAAGGGAGGGTATTCATGTGAGAGGTGATATGGAGAAGTATTAGCAGGTATCCGCAGAGATGAGGCATTCACTTACACGTAGTTCGGAGTTCAGGGCTGCTTCTGAGTCCATTCTTCTCCTTTAATGGAACAACACTCAGAATTCCCATAAAACCAACTCTCCTGACATCTAGTTGCTGATATCGTCCTTAGGCTCTTACCAAATCCCTTAGCAGATTGTTGTGCTTCCATTTAAAATGTATCTATGTCTTTGTCTGAGTATCTACTTCTGTTCAAATCAATATTTCTATCTTAACATCATCTTGATCTTTACCTAAGTATCTCTATCTATCTATCTATCTATCTATCTATCTATCTATCTATCTATCTATCTATCTATTCATATATACTCTTTTCTATGTTAGTTTTAGATATATTTCTAGTCTATATCTATAGCTTGATCTGCATATCTATGTCATAATCACTGTAGCATAGTTAAACCTATACCTATTTCTATATCCATATGCATGTTTGTGTTTATGCTTAAACACCTATATATAATTTCAGGGCTCCATACTTAATTTACTCAAGTCCAAATGTGTTTATCTACCCTTGTGTTCGCTCCACGTCTACTCCTCATACAATGAACCTAGTACAAGTTTTCATCACCTCATCCTTTCATTACAGTCCCTTACTGCTCCTCTACCTGCATTCTTTTTCAATTTTTTACATTTTAAGAATTTCATACTTGAGTACTGTATTTACACCATTTCCACACTTCCGCCTCCAACTGCTCTCATGCCCCTCCACTCCCTCTCAAATTTATTATCTCTTCCTTATTATTTTTACATTTACCTACATAGATATGTAACTCTTTATGATTATACATAACAATATGTAAATTATCATTATTATTATTATTATTATTATTATACACACACGTATACACATACAGAAATCCTACTGAATCTATGTAGTGTTAGTCATACGTACATGCATTTAGGGTTGACCAGATAATCTATCTGGGAACTCATCCCTAGAGAAAACTGGTTTTTCTTCTCTTTTTGTAGCCATTGATTGGCTGTAGCTTTTCATCTAGGAGGAAGGCCTTGTGAAGTTTCCCTCCTGAGCATTGGCGTATTGGCTGGTATTTCCATTCTGTGGGTCTAATTAAGGCAACCAAGCTGTCATGATTTCATGGGTACATCTTACCTGTCATGTCTAGACCAAGTACTGTTTAGAGTTTCCAGTGGTCCTTCAGATATTGAACAATTCATTGTATTTCCTACAACTTCGAGTGCCTTTGTTTATACTAAGGATAGCACTGAAATTCATGTCTGTGGTTTACTAATTCTACTTTGTTATCTACTTTTAAAACTCTGTTTCTGTGTCCTTCAGTTCTAGCCACACATGTCATTACCCTTTCCTTAAATAAAACAATCATTTGTTAGTCGGTACTTGTTAGTCCCTTGGTCTAGCCTGGTCTGTTCTCAGAAGGTATCTGCACTTCAGTTTCCTTTCATCATTTGGCACTCAGTTCTCATGTCATCTAGCGATACTCTACCACTCCATGCTATGTCACAGGGTCTGCATTTAATTGAATATGATCACTTACAACTTTACACTCTTTTTCTTTAAGGTGAGGCTTCATACTGTCTTCTCGAATCTTGTAGAGTGTCTGTCATATCAAGAGAAGAGGCAAGAGAGGTCCTCTGTCTAGCTCCAGGCTCTGACATGAAGAGACTGGAAGGTTTTTTCTTGGGTTGGAAGAGAGCTACCAGGTAGTTATTGTAACTGACTGTGCTTTAAGGAGCTCAAGCTACATGGAGAAGAGCTTCAGGGTGAAATGCTGTAGGGACAGAGAAAGAAGCAGAGGCACACATAAGAGAGAGGAAAGGCAGAGACAGAGATAGCCAGAGTGGAAGAGAGTTTGAGAGAGAGAAAAATTGAGAGGGATTGAGAGAAAGATGGGAGGGAGAAGAAGGAGAGAGAGAGAGAGAGAGAGAGAGAGAGAGAGAGAGAGAGAGAGAGAGAGAGAACTCTGACAAACTCCACTCTGAACTTTAGTTCTGAATGTCTGGGGAATTGACTTACTTCCCAGGCTGTGGCTATGTGTGGACCAAAGACTCAGCTGAATCCTTCTAAAATCATTTATTTCATTTTATGTTTTAAATACTATGTTGTTATAAGTCACAGAGTTTTGGAGTAGAGTGTCACATGATAACTGCTGATCAGGAAATGTACCTAATGCCATTGGCACAGCACACTGAATTTCCTTACTGCTTAAGTTACCTGACATCTCTCTCCCCTCCTCTCCTTTCCCTTCTCCTCTCTGCTCACCATTGTTCCCCGTTCCTTTTGTCATCTCTTCTGTGGTCTTATTTTCATCCTCTTTGATTTCACATCTTTCCTATTTATTTATTTATTTATTTATTTATTTATTTATTTATTTATTTATTTATTTATCTATTTATTTAGGGTACACTGTATGAGCATGTGTGTGCCGTAACACACATGTGGAGGAAACAGTCAAGGGTTAGCTCCCTCCTTCCACCCTGGTCGTCCTAAAGATTGAACTGGGATCACCAAGCTTAGCAACAGGACCCCCTCCCACTGGGCTTTCTCACTGACCCTCTCCATTACCTCAAGTTGAGCTACAAATTTAGGAATTTGGAATGCCTCTTTCCCATTGCTCCTCTAGCACTTAGGAGTGTTCCCTATGGATACGTTGAATTAGAGACTGTTTATTAAATTAACGAAATTAGCCATGTGAGCAATATTTTTAAAAAAATATATGGTTGTGAATTACTCTATCAAAAGAACACCCAGTCTGTATACAAACAAACATGCTGCTAAAAAATTTCCATCTGTAGGTGGGGAAAGAGTACGTAGTCTATCCAATCCTGCCGTTTTATAATGAAATAGATTTCAATGAAACAGGATGACTGGGTGGGGCAGGGAATTATAACTCTCTGCTCTTCTAGGATGTTGAACTCAGTGGGATTATCAATAGTAAGGTTCAGTGTTGTAATGAGCTATAAAGAGAGATAAAAACATCCTCAGGTTTCACAGTAGCTTTAAGAATAGGATCTAGTTTGTCCACAGAGCTGTAGCCGGGTGAGTTCCACTATCTGTCATCAGCTACATGACGTGAGCAGGTCATGAGGATCCCAGAAGTCCAGCTGCCTGTGATCTGAGGTGCTGACATGGAAATAACAGTCTCTGCTGAGAGATTCTCTTCACAAGACACAGTCAGTACTGCTCTCCAAATACCAGTGGGGTGTGCCTTGAGGAACCCTGCTGTGCAGAAGATGAGGTTTTCAAGATGTAAGAAGGGCACCTCACCCTTTCTACTCAGTACAAAGACAGGAAGGTGACAGATTAGGCAGAGACTCTTATCATCCCTAAAGTAACTAAACTGGGCCAGTCACTTATAGACACTGTAGGCATGCCCACCAGTCTGTGCATTATCCTCAACCTTTGAGCTGCTCTCTTCCACACTTCTGTGGTCGCAGGGGTGATTGGACACCTACCTATCTGTGGCTTCTTCAGTGTGTGGGTGTAACCTCAAGACCTAGGGCTTTTGCATAGGCTGTTCTGTCTGACTGGAACTGTCTGAACATTGGCCTTGCTCACCCCACTCAGAATCACGGCATCTGTTTAAATGTCACTTCCTCTGGGAAAGCTTTCTGTTCCCTTGGTTCAGGTTATAGCTCTCTGCTGCACAGTGTCACAACGCTCTTTGTAGCAAGGAAAACCTTTATTTTGTATCAGCTAATTCATTCCTTTGCATTATTTCTCTGGTTAACCAGTAGATCTGTTGTTATGTAGTCTCTTTGTTTGGCAATAAGCTCAATTAAGTACCTTTCTGCAACCCAGAATAGAGAAGATATTCAGTAATTAGTTACTGAATGAGTGAATGACTGGTTGATAGGTACACAGAGGTCAAGAATAGCTCCTGTCTTAGGTGTGGTTTCTACTGCTGTGATGAAACATCATGACCAAAACCATCATGGAGGAAGCAGGGCAGGAAGCACCAGGCAAAAAGATGATGCAGAGACCATGGAGAGGTGCTGCTTACTAGCTTGCTTAGTCTGTTTTCTTATAGAACCCAGGACCACTAGCTCAGGAGTGACCCCACTGACAGTGGACTGGTCCCTCCCACATCAGTTGCTAATTAAGGAAATGCCCTATGGCTTGCCTACAGATCTATCTTATAGAGTTATGTTTTTCATCTGAGGCTCCCTTTATTCAGATGACTCTATTTTTGTGTGAATTGGGCATAAAATTAGCCAATATGCCTGACCCCTTGTCAACTTGACACCAAGTGCTTCATTGTTAAACCATAACTGTTCCTTTCTTTTTTCATCTCCAAGATCATACATTGATATGGACATTGCAATATAAAGCATTTTACAAACTTAAAAGTTCCACAGTCTTTACAAATTCAAACACTTTAAATTTTTAATTTCATTACAATATCAAGTCTCTTTTAAAATCCAGTTCCTTAAAATTCAATGTCTCCCAACTGTGGGCTCCTATAAAATTAAAAAAAAAAAAAGTTAAATACTTTCTTATGTCAAGAGGGAAGAACCAGGGCACAGTCATAATCTGAACAAAGCAGAACCAACCTCCAACCACAACAAATAACTCACTATCCAATGTCTTGGATCCACTCATTATCTTCTAGGTTCCCCCAAAGGGCTTGGATCACTTCTCTGACTCTGCCCTCTGCAGCACACATAACCTGTTTTCTAAGCTCCAGCTGGCTCTACTTCACTGCTGCTGCTATTCTTGGTGGTCATCCCATGGTACTAGCATCTCCAAAGTGCTGGGGTCTCTTGCTGAAACTGGTTTGCACTTTCACCAATAGAGTCTCCTGGGCTTTGTTTGTGGTAGCAAACCTCAACTTCTCTTCATGACCTCTTCAGTATTGGAGGTTCAACTGCTCCTGAGACTATCCCTTCACGGGTGATCTATCTTGGCCTCTTCATGACTCCATGCCTTGAAAATCAGTAACATCTGGGTTACCCTTATACAGACAGTACTGAGTTTGACTGCTGCACAAGGTTATCTTAAGAACCAACTTCGATATACTAAGTCACAGGAATCACTTTTCAGACGACTTCATCTCAATGATACTGGCTCCTTCTTAATCACAGCTGATTTTTCAGTCCCTGCAGACTCACATCTGTTGTCCCAGAAAAGCAAAGGTTTTACTTTAGTGGTTCTAGTCTCTTGTTAACCACAGCCAATTCTTCAGCTCTTGCTGCCTGGGTACCACAGATTCTTCCCCTAAATGGCCCAGTAGGATCTTTGCTTCCTTTTGAAGCATTGCAAGCCCGGGCCTCCATCATCTGTACTGCTCTCAACATTCTAACCTCCAGGCTCCCAAAGAGCAGCTCGCCAAACTTGGAACACTCACTCAGTGATTTTTCTCATCCAAACTTTCCATGTCCTTCCACAATCCTCCCTAAAACACATGGTTAGCTCTGTCACAGCAGTGCCCACCATCTTCCTTCCAATTTCAGGCTTACAGTTTCTGTTGCTGTAATGAAAACCCATGACCAAAACTAAAACAATTTGGCTTATATTTCCATCACTGAAGGAAGTCTGAACAGGAACTCAAATAGGATAGGAACTTGGAGGCAAAAGCATGATGTAGGGGCCATGGAAGAGTTCTCCTTATTGGCTTACTTAGCTGGCTTTTTTGCCTTTTTTTTGAGACAATGTTTCTCTGTGTCCCCTTGTAAAAGTAACTTTTATTGATTCTACCCCTACCTTGGCTGATTATGTGTGTCTCTAGTGAAGGTAAGAGATTCTGGGATAAAAAAGTTTTTTATTTTAATTCTAAGTTTTTTCTAATATTTATAGACTGTTATTCTGTTAAAGCATGCCGTGTGTGTTAGGCCAGTCTTAACTGGAAATAAATATGGAAAGGTTAGGAATTTTCCATCTTGTAAGACAGTGGTTCTCAACCTGTGGGTCATGGCCCTGTTGGGTTCTAAGGACCTTTTCATAGGGGTTGCCTAAGATCATTGGAAAACAGATATTTGCATTACAATTCATAACAGTTATTTATAAATTACAGTTATAAAGAAGCAATGAAAGTAATTTTATGATTGGGTGTCCCCACTGTATGAGGAACTCTATTAAGCAGTTGTATCAATATAAAGATTGAGAACCACTGTCCTAAGACTTCATGGTATAATGTTTATCACTAAGAACTCTGAACCCAGAATTTATATTCTGTTATCCAATAACTTCTTGAAAACACAGGACTTCTTAAGGAGGACTCTGAAGCCTTTAGTTCTAAATGTTGAAATCCTTTGTGTATCCTGTTAAGTGTCCACCGTGATAGAGGAAATGCATGGCACTTAGTGCAAGCCTGACCAAAGGTATATCTCTGTGTATTAACATATATGTGATCATTTAGCTCAGCCCTTGCTATGATTGGTTGTTTGTTATCAGCATGGTTAATAATTATGTGCCATGTCTGAGCCACTGGGCAACTGCTCTGCTCCCTGTGAATTCCACATCCACTATTTAACCTGGGCCATGGGTCAATCTTTGCCATGAGTCTACTTAGTGACCTCATGCTTTCCTCCTCATCACTGTTTTCTCTCTCCTTTCTTTCCCTCTCTCTTTTCCTCTCTCTTTCTTCCTTCCTTTCTTTGTTTCATTCATCTTCTTCCTTTTCTTCCTTCCCTTTTTCTTTCCTCCTTCTTTCCTATCTTCTTTTTTCTTTCTGTCCTGCCTCCTTCCTTTTCTCTTTCCTTCTTTCCTCCTCCTTCTTTCCTTGTCTCTTTAGCTCTCTCTTTTTTTCTTTTTTCATGCTGCCAATGAACTTCTCTATAAGTAAATTACAGAGAGCTTGTTCTGATTCTATTTACTGAGCTTCTACTAATCTGTGTTGCAAATTCCCCATCTGCAAATGGTTCAATGGAGCTAAATTTAGATATTATTGTGACTTTGGATATTATTTCTACATTCTCTAATCAAATGAACAATGAATCATCTATTAATTTACTGCAAAATTTGTAAACGCCTAACTTATATTTCCATGTGTTTGTAATGAAATGAAATGAAAACAAGTTATAATAACTAAGCATGATGCCCTGAGACTGACTTTTGTCAACTTGTCCCCTCCTAGGAGGGAGTACTGTCTGAAAACTGGTAAATACCATTTCTCTTATTTATTTCTATTTATAAAGCCATCTTTCTTTCTGCAACAAGATCTCCCTATGTAACTTTTCTTAACTCAAAATCTTTCTGCACCAGTCTCACAAGTACTGGAATTTACAGTTGTGTGCCAGTGTCTAGATTATGAGCATTTTTTTACTCTTATTATCTGATGCATGGTTGTTATATGTGTGTCTGGCCAAGTACTCTCTGTGTGTATTAAGTGAACATTAACTGTAGATTGTAGTTTTCTTTGCTTTTTAGGAGATTGAAGAAATGCTAATGCTATGAATCAACACAAAAGTACATTTTAAATCCATACATTTCAACAGGTTGCCCATAACCCTATGTCATGTGCTTTCAAATGAATAGATCTATGGATTTGTTATAAAATAAATAAACTGTAAAAAAAAATAACTATAGATGATGTTATTTTTAAAACACTGTCAACGAGGTGTCTGCTGCAGGGGGATGGAGTAAACTTCTCTTTCCATCAACCCGTAAGCATAATTAAGAGCACTGGGTCTGGAGTCGTCATTCAGTTGATGAAATGGTCTTGCACCACATAAAGCAGACATGACAGTTTTCTTGAAATCTAAATACTCATGGGGTAGAGGCATAAGAATCAAAAGTTCAAAGTCATCCCTGGTTAGACAGTATATCCAAGGCTTAGGTCTCAAAAAATAAAAATAAACAAAACGCTCCTCCTTCTTTGTTGAAAAGAGCAGGTCTCCCAGTGATTTCAAGTGAGCATGGCATAAGTTACAATAAGACTAGGCAGAAACACTTGTGTCAAAGATGGATGAGGCAACCCAGTAGGAGAAAGGGGTCCCACTGAGGTGGGAATTAATGTATGAGAGAACAAACAAACAAGCAAACAAAAACAAAAATACAACAAACAAACAAGCAAAACAAATCAACATAGGTCTTATATATAAACCCAACAAGACACATTTCTAAGGAATAATAAGATGAAAGAGGACCAGTTAGAGCACTTGGTTCTCTGAGCTTTCATTTTTACTTTATACAGCCTGACTCATTGCAAATTAAGATTAGCATCTTAAAGCCAAGCAGCACAGCTAGTAAAAGCACTCCTGAGAAACTCTAGTCGAAACACTAAGAATGGGGTATAGCTAGGGAGAAACATCCAGACAATTGTTTCTGCTTTATGTAAAACACAGCTGCATTCTACCTGCAAATGCTGAGTGGAGATCACCTCTAGGCTGTAGTGAGGAATTCTAAAACCCTTTAGGATGGTTGTAGGAGAAGCTCTTTGGGTTCTACTTCTTTGAGTCACTCCAGTGGTGAAATGCAGTCCTTCCTACTGTCAGGGGGGCTTACTGAGAGATTCTCTGCTCTGTCTAGTAGCCAAGAGGGGCTTGTCCTATGCTGTGTGTTAATAGAAAATGACTAGTGGAATTACATATCTGTCTCTTCCAAAAGAGGTGCCTTACACTTCCCCCATCAGAAGCTATCACACACACACACACACACACACACACAGAGAGAGAGAGAGAGAGAGAGAGAGAGAGAGAGAGAGAGAGAGAGAGAATAAAAGGCAGCTTTAAAAGTGAAATAAAGAAGACTGACAATCATGTAACACAAAGATTCCCAGATTTCAACTGAAAACTACATATCATATTGAACACCAGCAAGAATTCAAACAGAATTAGAAAAGGGAGGGGGGAGAGAATCAAGTGGTATCATCACTAATACCACAAAACTGTCAAAATTGTATAAGATGTTTAAAAAGTAGCTATGATTTTTTTGTTTTTAAAAAAAGGTTTAATGAGCACTATAAATGTTCTGTTGACAAAACAAAGGATAGAACGTCCCCATAAACAATCAGAGGGCACTTGAACAACCATGTAGAAATTCTGTAACTGAAAGGACAATTACTGAAATAAACAGCTCAATAGATAGACTCAAGAACAGAATGGATGACACAGATGGAATATTCAGTGAACTAGAAGACAGAATAATGGAAGTCGCACACTAGGAAGATCAAGGAGAAAGTTGGATTTAAAATACAAATGGAATGACTTGAGTTTTAGAGCTCTCAGCGACTATAACAAATGATCTACTTTTCATGTCATCGGAGTCCCAGAAAAAAGAGGAGACAAGGCTTAAAAAAAATAAAATAATAAAATAAAATAAAATAAAAATATCGCTAAAGAAAGTTGCTCAAATTTATCAAAAGTCATAAACCTATAGAATCAAGATGAATGAGCCCTAAATAGAATAAAATAAATGCAAAGCAGCATCATGATTAAGTTTTGGAGACCAAACAAATAAAAATTCTTCATAGTATTCTGAGAAAAATGACACTTCAGCTAAAAGAAAAACAATTAAAATAATAGTTTCCTATCAGAAAGTATAAAAGGCAGAATGAAGACACAACACATTTTTACTAAAAGAAAAAAAATTAAGCTACATCTTCATATCTAAGTAAAATGCTATTTGGGGACAAGGAGGGAACCAAGATGTTACAATGTGCAAAATCAAAGAGAATGGGTTCATCCTCAGACATGCAAATGAATAGTCAAAGATGCTCATCTAAATAATATAAAACAGACATAAAATGCTAGGAAAGGGGAAGGAGCAGAAAGAATATGAGAAAATATAATAGCCATTTTTTTTTAGATTTTTTTATGGTTGAAGCAAAATTACCAGTTTAGTGTATTTTTCTGAATATATTTAAAGTGTCAAACAATAATAAACAAACAAACAAAAAAAAACATGGCAAAAAAAAAAAAGAGGGATGAGCGGGACAGTGGTGGCGCATGCCTTTAATCCCAGCACTTGGGAGGCAGAGGCAGGTGGATTTCTGAGTTCGAGGCCAGCCTGGTCTACAGAGTGAGTTCCAGGACAGCCATGGCTACACAGAGAAACCCTGTCTTGAAATAAAAAAATACAAAATAAAAAAAAAAAAAAAGAGGGATGGTATCTCTAGATTTCCTTAGAACTTACTTTTGAACTTATTTTTTCAATATTTAAAATATCACTTTTATTTTTACCTTTTTTCTTTTATTTAAAATAGATTCTTTCCTCATATATCCTGATTATATTTTTCTCTCCCTCTACTCTTCCCAGTTTCTTCCCCCTTTTTCTCTCCTCCAGATCCTCTCCCTTTCTGTCCCTCATTAAAAAAGAACAGGCCCCTAAGAGATAACAACCAAACATGACAAAATGAAATATAATCCCATGAAGCAAAACCTATCATATCAAAGTTACACTGGACAACACAACAGAAGGAAAAAAGTTCCAAGATCCATGAGTCAGAGACCTACTTGTTCTCACAGTCAGGCTTTATAGAAAAAAATTAAAGTAAACACTATAATTTTTATGCAGAGGATCTTGTGTACGCCAATGTAGTTCCGGTGCTTGCTGCTTCACTCCCTCTGAGCTCCTGTGTTCCGTACTTAGTTGATTAACAATGCCTTGTCCTCCTGTCCCTCTGACTCGTACATTTTCTGTCTCCTCTTCACTGAGATTCCCTGAATTCTAAGAAGTAGGATTTGATAGAGACCTCCAATTTAGACTTTCCTTCTATATATAATGTCTGGCTGTGAGTTTCTACATATGTCCCCATCTACTGACAGCAAAAGTCTGTCTGATGATGACTGGATAAAACACTGATCTATGAGTATAGTAGAATATCTTTAGGAATCATTTTATTGTTTTCATCCACCATGACCTAGTTCACATTTTAATGCCTAACCCCAGCTGGTGCTTCTGACACTATCTGCTGTGGAATGTTTATTGGGTGGGGGACAGGAAGAGGGAGATCATTGAATGCTTAGGGTGATGCCATTCAGGCTATATCATCCCCAGCTTATGGCTTATAGTCATTTTCTCTGCTTCCTGTTCTGTTATGAAATGAATAGCATCTGCCATATACTCTTATCCTCGTGATGCATGTAATGGCAGGCATTTTCACCCATGCCCCAGCTCCTGAATAATTATATAGAGGCTTATTTATGAATAAATGCTTAGGTCATAAGCTAGGCTTGTCCCCAAATTGGCTCTTAACTTATATTAAGATGTTTTATACCATTCTATGTCTACCCCATGGCTGGTTACATTGCCTCAGTTGCATACATCTGACTTCCTCTGAGTCTGGGTGGCAAAATGTGCCTGACTATCTGCAGTGTTGCCCCCAACACATTCCTCTGTCTGCTGGGTGTCACATCTTCTAATCTTGCCTCAGCTTAGCAACCATCAGATTTTTTTTTTTTTTTTAATCGACAGGATTTCTCTGTGTAGCCCTGGCTATCCTGGAACTCACTCTGTAGATCAGGCTGGCCTCAAACTCAGAAATCCACCTGCCTCTGCCTCCCAAGTGCTGGAATTAAAGGCGTGTGCCACCACTGTCCGGCGAGGGCATCAGATTTTTATGGAAAAGTAATGTTTCCACACAGTACACAAGAGGTTATCCCTAGAGATGTAAACTTCTACTGGCATGCTTTCTCTGCCATGATGAGCTGAAATCCTAGAAAACTGTGAAACAAAATAAGTCTTTCTTCTCTAAAGTAAGCTCTGTCAGCTATTGTGGTTATAATATTGAAGAAATAGCTGCAGAAAATTGGTAACAATATGGTAGAAATGTTATTGTGGCTATATCTGAACATGTGGTTCTCAAGCCCTTAGAGATGTCAGAAGAGATTTACAAGAGTTTGAAGATTTGGACTAGAGAAGCCCCAGAATGTCCCAAGAGAACACAATGAGTGATTTTGGTGATTGATCAGAAGACAAGAATGTCAATAAAAATGTGGACAGTGAAGACTATTTCCTACATTAGAACAAGGCTGTGTTGTAAATTGAACTGGAGGACATTCATATCACATTTGGGGGGGAAACTGATTATGTTTTGCTAAGCCCTGAAAATCTGAACAAGACTGATTTGATTTCAAAATCTGAGTGAGAGGGAATTTCTGCATAGCATTCAGGAGTGGCACAGTTGGTAATGGCTACACTTGGCTGAGTATCAAGATCAAAAAGCAGAGCAGAAAAGTATAGGAAGGCTGCACACTGTAATCAAAGAAGGTATATTTAACTATCACGGGAAAAATATACTTAAAGATACTGTCGCCTTTACAAAAGAAGCATAGCAATTAATTCTGAGAAAATACTAAGGATTCCTTAAGGGAATTCCAAGAATTGGTGGGCTCTTATAAATCTCAGACTCCCAGATATAAATCAACAAGCTTACTTAAAACTTTATTTGAAAAGGAAGAGCTTTCTTGGTCACTCTCTATAATAAAGACCATCTAGGGGAATATTGTCAAGGATAGCTTGCTCAAGCCTTCAGGAATCTTTAAAATCTTGATCTAATGTGAGTCTGGGAGGTTTAGCTACTGCTCAAGTCCTCAAGAGAAGTGGATACCACCAACATGGAACTAGGTTTACAGGCATGAAGGATGCAAGAATTATTGTGTCATAATAATATTTACTAAGGTGTCTGAGAAAAGTCAGTGAGGCTAGAAAATTCATAGCAGGCTAAGATTTAATGTAAGAATCTTCTGCAAGGACCATGGATGAAACTATAAGGATGCCTAAGATGCCATGAAGTTGGCAGGATATTTAAAATGCCAGGAGCATAGGATATCTGAGGAGGAAAACTGTAGGCACAAAGTAGATCCAGGACAAGAGAAAAGACTATGTGTGCTGCAAATACCAG
>CM052712.1:40399342-40445184 GCA_028551405.1 Uromys caudimaculatus | reverse complement strand
TATTTTTTTTTTTTTTTTTTTTTTTTTTTTTTTTTTTTTTTTTTTTTTTTTTTTTTTTTTTAAAAAGAACTTACAAGATCTTAACAGGCAAGATATTTCCTTGAATCTAAAAGTAGAATTTGAACTTTGGACTTTAGAGTCAGTTTAGAACTTGTGGGACTCTTGAAGTTTAAATAAATGCTTCTTTGTACTTGTTTGTTTTTTTTTAATGCATTATGAAATAGCTAAATGAGCTGATTGAGGAATGAATATTATGAGTTTTACTCTAAAATTTTATACCTGGTCTTTAGTTGATGGCAGTATTGATGGAAGTTATGGGACTTTTAGGATATTTAGCAAGAAAAAAATATGTCCTTGAGAATTGAGTCTTTTAGGGATATATTATATTGGACTTCTTTATCTTCTGTTCTCTATTTCCTTGTCCATTATGAGTTAAAAATCCACTACCGTATTCTCTAGGTACCATAATCTTAAATGTTTTACCACATGTTTCTTGTCACAATGGGCTCAAACTTTCTAAACCCTTAACCAAAATCAATTATTCTTTGAAATTGTTTCAGATGAATATTTTGGTAAGTGTGTCATACAGGTAACTATCATATTCAGTTTACTTCATACAAAATAGTTCAGTGAGCTGAGAATAAAGGGAAACCCCCCACCAAAAGTATGATCTTGTTATTTAATAATCTGATATTTCATTTTAAAGCAGTGATTTAGGTAAGAATTAATGCCAGCTAAACATATCAAATCAATCAAATATGCAAGTCTGGATAACTGTTGATTTGAAGTTCAATTAGAATTTGAGAATCGGAGGTTATCTTGTGAACTATACCATGGCCAAGATTTGGAAAACGGAGCTCAATAAAATGAATCCTATTGCTGTAATTCTTTGAAAGGAGCCCATGGTAGAGATTCCTAGTTTAATTTTAGTATATTTATATCTAATTATCAGGCTTACCTTGGGCAATCACTTAAACTCTTTGAATCAGTAATTGGAAAAAGTTGACTGTGATTATTTTATGGTCTTCCCTTTTAGCTATAACATTTTTTTTATTCAAATCAAGTATATTTCATCAGAACTAGATTAACAGGAAGTATGGCCAGGATACCTTTGGTAAATTGGATTTTCTAATGATGGTCACACTAGTATTAATCCCATAGCACATGTCCATCTTACAAAGCGATTTTGAGAATCTACTGAAAGGTGAGGCATCTTGTCTGTCCTCCCTAACCTCAGCCTTGCTTTATCCCTGTCTCAACTCACAATATGGCAAAATTCCTTATCTGAATTCTGAGGCTAGATTATGATGAAGAATATAGCTTTTTTCCTGGACCATTTCACTGTCTGCTTCCCTCTTTTCCTCCATGTTCTGACCTGCCTTTGGGGTTCTCATCTACCATGTAACTAGCCCTGTGTCTATCATTGGAGAGATCATGAAATGACATCGCTAAAACTTTTGGATCAAGTTCAGCATGTTTAAGCCTCCAAGCTGCAGCTCCACACATATGAAGCCAGATTTTGCCATTATTAGACTATCACACAACAGGGCCTGGGATCAAAACTAGAGGACTGAGTTCCTTCTAAATTTATGACTCATAGAAATGTGAGATAATTTTTTTTATTAAATCATGACATTAAACAGTGAGGTGTCTTATCATAGTGACTGTTGCTAGTCTAGTGCTCACCTAAGAATATTTCAGACATCACTGAATATGAAATGAGATGCATAAAATTGCCTTTTCTAGAATGCCTTAGAGAATATGAGTGTATGAATGAAAATTTATGTCCTATTAAAGCCACACCATTTTAACATTATTAACATTTGAAAATGCATTTATATTTTTATACTACAGTACAGTCAGAAGAGAGTATTGATAGAAGCAGAGAACTTGCTAAGCATATCCAAGCTGCAGAGATCCATTTTCAGAACGCCTGTCTGTAAAGCAGCAGCAGTAGTGATGCACACAACAGGATGATGGGTTCTCTCCCTATGATGTATTAGGATGCCCATCTCTGACAAGCCTATGACACCTACGATATCTAGCCCTAGGACACTGGTGAATAAATTTTATCTACAGCAAGGTTCTAGAATGCCCCCCCCCCCAAAAAAAAACCCCAAAAAACAAAAAAAATCAAAAAGCCCTTGGGTACTGGATATTGGTGGTTGTTATTACTTGGGTAACATAGAGGTGACCTCTAGAGCAGGTAGTTTAAGAGAGGACATCTGTACTGTGACAAATGATGTATTTTTCAATGTCATCTACTCTTTGTAAACAGTTCCTGGCTCTCACCTTTTTCATGTGTCTTGTAGTTCTGATGTAGAGATGGCACATGTCTTTCTGTCCTGTTAGAAGACTTATCAAGTGTAATCCTTCCAGGACATATTGTGTCTCAGGTTGACACAGAACCTAAAGTAAGTGTCTTATTATATAGATTAGACTTTGCTTCTGAGCTCTGTTCTGAGAGTGATATATCCCAAACAGGAATCGTTCCCTTAGCCCAAAATCTAGTTGCGAAAAAGGAAAAGAATCAAATTATAATTGGAGCAGAAATCTACCTGTGGTATGAACAAGAAAAGCTAGGACTGAGTTTTGGGAGTAATTATTAGTCCAGAAAACTTACCCACCACACATATGTAAACGGTCATTAATAAGTGTCACTCATTTATAAGTTTTAGATTATGGAATCTTTTCCTGTACCTTGAAAGAGCATATAGTTGAGGGTGTATAGTATAGCATTTGTTTGTCATGTATGAAGTCCAGGACTCCAACCCCAATGTTGATTTCTAATAAAAGAAGAAAGAAAGGAAGAACAAGACTATGTGAGTACATGCATTATATACATATTTTAAGTGTGGTAACACAAATTACTTAGATGTATATTGGGTGATTTAGCTAGTAATGATAAACCATCCTACAGTATATCTATCTATCTATCTATCTATCTATCTATCTATCTATCTATCTATCTATCTATCTATTGTAATGGCAAGCTTTTATTGACTTTTGTATTTTATTTCAAAAGCCAGTGGAATGTCTTTTAGGGATAGTTCAATAAATAACTGAAGGAAACTACTAATATGTTGCATATATATATATATATATATATATATATATATATATATATATATATATGTGTGTGTGTGTGTGTGTGTGTGTGTGTGTGTGTGTGTGTGTGTGTGTGTGTGTGTGTGTGTGTGTGTGTGTGTGTGTGTGTGTGTATTTGGCAGCAAAAATGGCTCTTTGAAAAGGAGTACTTGCTATAAAAGTATGGAGACATGAATTCAAATCTCTTGCACCCAAGTAAATAAAAAGCATGCCAGGTAAATGGTTATAAATGTCAGTGCTGAGAATGGAATTGGGAAGCAAACAGGAGGATTTGGTAGGCTCTTGGGACCACAGCCTAGCTTTAGTTTCAGTAAGAGACTGTTTTAAGACAGAGGGTGGTGGAACAAGACATTGGGCATTAACATGGCTTTTCTTTACCCATCCTTTGCACATAAATGCAAAAAACCCCATATACTCACACACATATAACACTGATAACTCACCTCACACAAATAAGCAAAAATGAAAATGAAAAAAAGAGAGATATATTAATAGTAAGGGATGGTTTCAAGTAACCATCCTCCCAAACCTGTAGGTACACTGCCTCTCTTAATCCCATTCTTAGAGTTCACAGTCTTAGAGGACACATTTCACAGAGAATTAGAAGATGTTTTATACAAAAAAATATTAAGATGCTATTATCATAAGAAGAATAAAATCTAGTCAAAGGTAAAAATCCAAATGGAAGAATTAATCCCAGTGAGCATGTTTAACAAGCATCAATGTTTGTTCAGCTGTAGGAAGACTTAAACACAGGGTATTTGTTTGCCTGAATGTATTTTGCCAATCTGGGGCCAGACTGGAACTATTGTGAATCACAAAGGAGATTGCTATTGCATCCCTTTCAAAGTAGACAGATACCCCATGAAGAAGAACTTCAAACAACTATTTTAAATTGCCAGTGTGAAGAAGACTAGGACTTATGAACTTGGGCTGAACTGCAGCTCAGGGCTTTGGCACCATCTCTACTGGATGGGCTCTGGATTTGAATCAAACCTTAAGACCTCAATATTCCAGATGAGTGCAGGAAGAATTATCTAGCAGTCTATGAAAAAGCAGCATCAGGAGGTTAGGAGCCTGCTCCCAACCTCATTTGTTAGACATTACTTTGTATATAGGATTTGTTGCCTTTTTCTTTATTTAAAAAATAAAATCAAATATGTAAAAAGCTTTCAAATGCACTCTCCCAGGTGTATTTTGCAGCCTCCAGCCCCCTTTTTAAAAATCCATTGTTCTCTTAATTGTTACTTCAAAACAATTAGTTGGGGATTCATATGCAAATGAATGCAAATGAAGGGGCTCTATATGTAAGAGACTTTCACCACTGGTTAATTTAGGTCTACTGATAAGATCTTTTTCTTTTCTTCTTCTTTTGGTAGGTACCCTACTCCTTGGGGCATAAAAAAGAAAGTGCTGTATGAAAACTACTTAAATATCTCAAAAGTATTGCCATTGTTAAGATCATTCTGTTACTTGGAAAGTGTATTGTAATTGTTTTCTCTATTGTAGGCCTTGCCCTAATTCAGAGAGTGCACTGTTGCCACACGGGCTGGGGGGGGGGGGGGGGGCATGATTTGTTCTTCAAGATCCAGACTAGCAATGGAGTATTATAATCAATATGGGATGGGGAAGGAAAAGGATGAGCAACACAAAATAGGTAGAAGTTGATTGATTGATTCCTTGATTGAAACCATTGTTCCAGGCACCACAAGAGTGATTAAGTATGCAGAGTGGTGGGAGGTGAGAGGAATCTAAGAAGCAAGCATTGTGAAGCCTCTCTGTTCTGTCTGGAACAGTGTGTGGAGTGGAGGGGATCGGGAACATCTAACAAACTTAACATTGTTGATGTACTAGATCAGACATACTTGCTATGTCTCTGATAATCCACCATGAAGGCGCAGCTTCCATCCCCTTAAAGCTCAGCTTGCGAAATGATTTGTCTGACCGAGGAGTAAAGTCCAGGTAACTTTTTGGGACTTCTGATGAAATTCAGTTAAAAGGAATCTTGCAGATTTTACTGACCCCCAACAGTGTTCCTTTGAGAAACTCAGTAACTTTGCTATAAGGACATCTAAGCAGTCTAGGGGCAAGGACTCTAGTGTCACAGCCATGTTTCCTCATCAAAGAATCATTAGGCTTACATTCTGGCTGACATATAATATCAACATGCTGGCCTTGTTAGGGAGTCATCTTGGAGCTATATCTTTTGACTCAGACAGAAGACCCTTAGCACTCCTCTAATTTCTCATCTCCAATATCATACTCAGTGTACACTGCTTTATGACCCTGAAAGTTTTGGAATAGTTCTTCATGTATCAATCCTGTGATGGTTAATTTTGACTGCTCAATCAGTAAGATTTACAATCACTATGGAAACCAATGTCTGGTAGTGACTGTGAAGAATTCCTTAGATCGGTTAACTGAGGTGTCAAGACCTACCCTATATATGAATGGTAGCAACCCCCAGGTTGAGGTTCCTGAACCAAATAAAAAGGAGAAAGCAAGCTAAGCAGTAATATTGTTCCTTTTTTCCATCTGCAAATGAAATGTGACCATCTGCCTCATGTTCTCTCTATTTTGTTATCCCTACCATAGATTACATCCTTAAACTGAACCAGGATGCATCTCTCCTCCCTTAATGTTTTTGATATTTCTTTAAAAAAATATTTTGTTTTTTTCTAATCATTAAGAAAATTAACTGATACAACAGCTAATAAACACACTGTCTCTTGATTTAAAAAGACACACAGAACCCAGCTCCCCACTTGAAAGTAGTTCTGTTATATGTAAAACTTCTTTTGCAAAGCTGAAGGCAGAATCCACTCACTGCAGACGGTTTAAATGCAAGAAATTATTAAATTCCTCACATATTAGACTTGGCTCTTTCTGTCTCTATTCCCAGGTGGAAGGCCTGGAGGCAGGGGAGGAGCATGTTGCAGAGATGACTGTGCCAGCCAAGCCTCCAGTGTCCTCTGAACAACCTACAGATGCCTCTTTGAGTAATCTTCATCTGTATATAATTCAGAAACAGGGCAGATCCCCTGGATTTGAAAACGGAAAGGAAAACTCATCCATCTTCTCCTGATGGCTAAACAGGCTATTATTAGCAGGCCCCATGATTTAATAGGCTTGGGATGGAAAGGCACGTGTTGATAATTAAACACTCCAGAGTTCCATTCCAAGCCCAGTGTCCTTTATCAACACTCCTAAGGTTTGTTTGCTTTGAAAACACTCCTCTTACTTTCACATCTCTGAAATGCATTCAGGCATCACTGAAAGTTTCTGATGAAAAAATACTTTGTTAAACCACAGCTCAGTCATTCAATTGGGAGGGGGGTTATGTGGAATTACAGGTCTTGAATAGGCTCCATAAACTCACATGTGAATTTAGCAAAGAAACTTCATCATAGCATATATGAATTGTGAGTGAATGGATTAGCATAGAGGAAATAACAAAATGTGTTTGAAATATAGGCTCTGTGTTGTGATTATCTGACCTTGAACAAGACAGTAAATGAGCTATGTCCATTCTTCCTAAAAGGTCCCATTAAATGGCTAATGTCAGAATTGATGATTTCTGCTGGTTGAGCTTTTGGGGAGGAGATAAGTCATGAGAATGGAGCTGTTAGGAAGGAATTAGTGCCTTTATAAGAGACACTGTCTTCCTTCTCTTCTCTTTCACATGGGGAAATTGAGAAGGAATCATCTGACTCCTGCTGGTGCCCTGATCTTGGAACTCCCTGCCTTCAGAACTCAAAGAAATGCTGCTGTTTTAGCTATATAGTCCATGGTGGTCTTTAACAGTACCTTGCTATGTTTTGAATCTGTGTTATGTTCTCAGAGCCTATGTATTGGGGTCTAGGTTGCCCAATAAGAGGCTTTGGGGGGAGGAGAGGGTGAATGGATTGTGCTGATTTGACCTAATGGATTTAGAATGATAGTCTTAATGGAAGGTGTGCAAAGTAGGAAGTGGCCCTCATTGGAGGAAATAGTTCAGTGGGGTTGTGTCCTGTGAAGACATGCCTTATCCCCTGTTCTTGCCCCTGTTTCACTGTCCTCACTGCTGTGAAGCCAGAACTCAGCAAGTGTCTCTTAACATATCCTTTCTTTGATGCCAGATAAAGTCAAACTCTGCTACATATGAGTGGGGGAGTGGAGGAGTGGATGAATGGGTGGAGGAACACCCTCATAAAGGCAAAAGGGAGAGGGATGGGATGGGGAGTTTGTGGAGGGGAAACCGGGAAGGGGGATAGCATTTGAAATGTAAACAAATAAAATGATTTAGAAACAACAACAAACAAACTCAATTCAAGAGGTGTAGGTAGGGAGATCAAAACTTCAGGGTCATCCTCAGCTACATAGCCAGATTTTGAGGCAAGCTTGGGATATATGAGACTTTGTGTCAAAAAAAAAATTAATTAGCTAAACTAATAAATTGGCTTCTGAAGTGGTTAAATTACTAGAAAGTTTTATTTATTTTTGTCATAGACAGAAGCATTTATTTTCTCAACACTCTATATTTTCCATATTTTGTTATTGTTTTTAAAGATGATTATTATTTGAATAATAGGAAATGGTTATTTTAACCATGGCTATGGTAATCATGTTGCTCATGCATGTATAAGTGTATTTGATGTGCTTCTTCCAACAGCTTATTAAGTGGGACACAAACATCTTTGTAATAAAGATACAGCAGAGTCTCTGAGAGGTTTTGTGTCTCTATTGCAAAGCTTAGTGGAACATGGACTTCAATCCAGTGCCAATTAATGTCCTGTCCAAACCTATTATCTTCAGGGATTTTGTCCCCAAACACCAGCTGCTGCTGCTGCTGCTGCTGCTGCTTCTCCTTCTCCTTCTCCTCCTCCTCCTTCTCCTCCTCCTCCTCCTCCTCCTCCTCCTCCTCCTCCTCCTCCTCCTCCTCCTCCTCCTCCTCCTTCTTCTTCTTCTTCTGGTTTCATTTTGTTATTTGAGACAATTTGTATCTGAAGCTGCTCTGTAATTCATTATACAGCCCATGTTGGCTTCAAACTCTGGATCTGCTTGCCTCAGCTTGGTAACTGCTGGAATTACAAGCCTGACCCATTATGCCTGGCTGAACAGAAATTTAAAAAATTGTGTGTGTGTGTGTGTGTGTGTGTGTGTGTGTGTGTGTGTGTGTGTTGTGCCTGTTGGTGGAGGTTAGAAGACAGCTGTGGAATAGAAGTCTGTTGGCTCCTTCTATTATGTGAGTCCCAGGGACTGAACTCAAGTTCTCAGTCTTAGTGGCAAATACCTCCTAACCCATCAAAACAACACCAAAGTGGGGACTTTTAAAGCAGGATTTAATTACAAATATAGTAACACCAGAAGAAATAAAAAGCAATGTAAACTTGAAAGCCATGAAGGCAGCATGCTCAGTGGGAAGGCTGTTCTACACAGGATGGTACTGTGGAATTGATCTCCTGGGTGATATTTTCCATTCTCAGCTTGGAATAGGCTGCAAGGGAGACTTCTATTACAGTACAGGAAAAGAAAATACAACAGGACTCCAAGAAAAACATCCTCTTTGCTCTTTTCAGATGAAGCTTCTGGAGGTAAATTTCTGTGCATGGTGGTCCTTTCAAAGAAGGGACTTCATTTAATCTGTTAGAGAATTATCACCTTGGTGTTGTTGGGTCATTCTGTGTTTGGAGAGTGGCAAAGTCAGATACCCCTCCCAGGATCTGAGTCTATTGTTCTGAGAGTTACCACCATGACCTCTCATTTAATCAGTGGAGGAATCCAGCCCTATTCCCCAGGAGTTCTTAGGGAATCCTGCCTTTCTGAGCCAATAAGAGCCCAAGCTCCAGCTGAGTGAGCCCTGCTATTGTTCTCTTTATTATGATGTATTTATGTTCATACCCTAATTCATACATTTGAAATTATCTCTTCCCATCAAGATGTTAGGAAATGGAGCCACTGGCAGATGATCAATCCTGAAGGTGGGGCCTCGTCATTAGAACAGAAGAAGATTTGTGTCCTTATTAAAGTGGTCAAAGAGACTTCTCTCTGGTTGAATGTATGGTGTACTTTTCAGCAGCCCAGATTTCCGTATGCTATTTATTCTTTAACTCTGATTACAGTTTTCTTGTTGCTTATTCTCCTAACCCCAGCTCTAATAACCTAGCAATCTCCAAGTTATATGTTTGGGAAAATGTGGCTCACTACTGAAACTCCTGAATGATTGTAGCTGGGCTGTTCCTGCTGACTTATTTGTACATTGCTTTAGAAAACTGCTGATTGCTGTGCCTTAGACAGGCTAAGCACCAACCCTTCCCCTCAGCTGCCATGACTTCTGTTCATAGTCTCTTACACGTTAATTATTTCCTGTAGCAAGTGTTCTAATGTTCTTCTACTTTCTCCTATTAAAATGGATCTTTTGTCAGCCAGCATGCATGAACGCTGCCTGGTAGTCTCTTTAAAAGACAAGGTCTCAGGCCTCCTGGAAGACCTGCTGTTTCTGAGACTTATAGTGACCCCAATGGGATGTGCTTTTGTAAATCCCTAGAACTTCTCAGGGATGAGGCCTTTCAGGAACCACTGGTAGATAGGCCTTTGAATCTTTATGAAGAATGACAAATTTTAGAAACTTCTAGATGAATACATACAAAATGCAAATTATTTCCTCTTGACAATTTGGGTCTGGAATTCTCCATACTTTCAGCTCTGCACTAGTTTGTATTTATTACCTTGAGCTGGCATAAGACAATATTAGCACATTTGGTGGTTTAAATAACAGGAAGTCATTGTGTCACAGTTTGGGAGATAGGAAATTCAAAACTGAGGTGTGGGCAGTGTGGGCTCTGACTGGGAACTCTGAGAGAGAATCATTTTCTGGCCTTGGTATTGGCTTCTGGTGTTTGGCTGTTAGTGTGTAGTACTGTTTGATTTGTGACAGGATACTTACAGTCTTTATGTGGCATGCTCCCAAGACTCTATATCCAAACTCACCATTTTTATAATGACTACAGTCATATTTTATTAGGACACACCCAAATGGCCTCATTTGAACATTATCACCTCTATAAAGATCCTGTTATCAAACAAGGACATCAATTTTGAGCTGTCAGAGGCTAGAACTTCAGAATAGATATTTTTTGGAGGAGGACAGGAATATGTGTTTCTTGACTGACTGAATCTGTTTTCCACTGATGATGAGTGATCAATGGCTAGAAGCCAATGATTAAAAAAAAAAAAAAAAGGAAAACATTAGAAGGACATGTATTTAGTTTGTAATTTTTATAATTCTGCCAATTTTAGAAAAGGCCACCACAAGACAAGGACCTGAGATGGCAGCCGACTCCAGAATTTGCTCAAGTCTCTATTATAAAACACCATAGGCTGAAGAGCATGCACAAGAGCTATTCCTTTCTCACAGGTCTGGTGATTCTGAGTTAAGATCAAAGTGTCTGTCTGGGGAGGAGATCTTCCTTGGGTTGTGTATAGCTGTCTTCTTACATTGTTCTTAAGACCTCCTCTTGGTGTGAGAAAGGAATCTCATATCTCTTCTTGCAAAGCAATTAATGCCATCTGGAGGGCCTCACCAGTGTGATCTTTTTAAATGGTGCTTACCTTCCAAAGGCATCTCTAAGTATCATCACATTGGGAATTAAGGATTAAATGTGTGACTTTTGCTAACGGAGGGAGCCTGACAGTCACTCAAAATTAATTCTGAAGTATTTAGTATGGTGTGGAACAAGGCTATCTGAATTTTTACAACTTTTCAGAGGCTCTGAAAGTCACATTAGCTTTTGAAACAATTATCTTGAACCCTTATTTCTATGAAAATTACAGCAATGTTGGTTGCTTATTTAGTTTTAAATGAGATCATATTATGTGACCCAGGTTGGACTTGAATTCATGATCCTTCTAAGTGCTGGGATTACAAATATGCCACAATGAGTATAGCCTAAACCCAGCATTTTTCTACTGCTAATTAACATAGAAGAAGCCATTGAGTGATGCAGAAATATAGGATCTTATGTCACAGTTCTGGTTGTTTCATAACTGCCTTGCTAGTCTATCTCCTCTCTCAGTTGTCATAGGGACTTAGTCCACCTAGAAAGCGCTTCTCAGAGTCTCCACAGCAGGGTTACTTCCCAAGTCCATCACAAATATGAGCTAAATGGACAAAGGGCATCTTGGATTCTTCAATTATCTCATTTGCTCCAACAACCATACAAATTTAAAAATAAATCAATACATGTAGATCAACTATTCTCCTAGAATTTGTAGAGAAATGCAAGAAACAAATTTGCAAGATTTATACAGCATCTGAACTCAGACTGGCCAGATACAAGGATAGTCTATCTTCGCCATTTATTTCCCACCTGTGTCCTTCATGTAAACTATGCTTCCCCTTCAAAATTCCTGCAATGTAGACAGATCACATAATAGGGAAAATATTATTCTAGTGTTGTCCTTAGATGTATTAGGATTTTAAAAAGGATGAAAAGATACTTTCTTCCCATGTAGCTAAATCATGCATAGAAGCTGAAAGTAGATTCTCAAGGCCCTATCCCTCCTTTCTGTTTAATCTATACTATTTAGTGACATGACATTTAAAAAAATGCTATTTGTAATATCAGCATAATTGGAAGTCACAGTTCCCCACCTCCTAACCTCCTGACACCGAATGGGAGAGAAAACATTCTCTATTAAGTTCTGGAAAATATGTTTCCTATCGGTCTAGCCATTACAGGATTTTTCTATTAAGCTTAGCACACCCTGATTTGTTTGGAGATAAATTCCACCCCCAGCATTTCTTTAATAATCCTTTTATACTTTCTTCTTATCTCTCCTTGTGCTGCCATTGTTTGATAGCGCCACTTAAACAGGTCTTTCCACAAGGTTACTCAAATTAAACATTAGCTAGCTCAGAAGGAAGCTACAGAAAACTGACAGGATCTAGCCAGATAAACATCCACCCACCAAACTTAGGAGATTTCTTCATTTCTGTCTTGATTGCCTTAAGGGAAAGCAGTTTTCGAGACTGTTTTGAGTAGCTCTCTGTTGTTTTCTCAGGCATTAGGATTTCTGGTGCCAAAAGACCTCTTTGCACTGATAATAGGCTCAATTTCACTGTTTTGGTAATAGTAAATTTGCTTAAGGTTATACACCCAAGAAGGTAAAAATGCCTTTAGCATCATTCCCTTGAATTGACAATAGTGCAAAGGAGTAATCTATCCTCTGTCTGGAGGCCTCAAGTCCAAGACAAGTCCTCACAGCCAAACCAAAACCAGATATATAAAATTACTCAGGAAAAAAATAATAATCATTAAATAGTTGTTTTGTTTTGCTTCTGTGTTTGCTTGTTTTTGTTTTAAGCAAATCTCAAAGTGAAAATTTAGTTTGGAAGAAATGGATTTTTTAATAGGAAATGCTGGTAGGACTATCATTTTGAAAAATTATGACAAAATGAAGATCCTATGATACTTGGTCACTGGACACTTAGTTCGCTCTCTTTCTCTCACTGTGTTACTTCCTACATCCGCCTAAAGAAATCTTAGATTGGGCTTCAAAGATAGCAACTGACAATTTCAACAATGGGAGTTTTAACATCTAAAAACTATTAAGAATTCCACATTCTCTTTTCACACATATGCACATGCATGCAGATACCCAGAAAACCCCTATAAGATTCAGCGGAAGTAAAATAAATATCCCTAGATTTTACAATGCTATGAAAATAAAATATAATAATTATATTCACAGAACATAATACATATATTATAGTATAGCCAGGATATTAAGTAACTTATCCTAGGGTAGAATTATCTACTAGTATATTATCACTTAAAGCTTTGTTGCTATTTGTGCATGTTGATCTATATTTACTATAGGTTCCGCTGGAGTACATAATAAGGAGCTTTTTATAATTAGTTGGAAAAATGCAGAATTGAGAATGACAACCCTGTTCATGGTTAATCAGTTTTCAAGTAATTTGAAATATGGGAGATGTAAAGTATTGTGTACAGGGGTGGGTGGAATAGGTGTATGAATATGCGTGAGGTTGATGCAAATGTGTGTGTGTGTGTGTGTGTGTGTGTGTGTGTGTGTGTGTGTGTGTGTGTGTTTAAATAAAGGCAAACACTAAAGAGAAGTCAGAAGGAAGAGGAAAGTAAGAGCTACAGGCCTCCAGGTGCTAGAACCCACAGTGGTACAGTGCTTAAGTGAGAGCAGTTCGATTTGCCTTTGTCAGCATAAAAGATCACCTGCCACTGGGAGATCACCTGCCACTGGAAGATCACCTGCCACTGGAAGATCACCTGCCACTGGAAGATCACCTGCCACTGGAAGATCACCTGCCACTGGGAGATCACCTGCCACTGGAAGATCACCTGCCACTGGGAGATCACCTGCCACTGGGAGATCATCTGCCACTGGGAGATCATCTGCCACTGGAAGATCACCTGCCACTGGAAGATCATCTGCCACTGGAAGATCACCTGCCACTGGAAGATCACCTGCCACTGGGAGATCACCTGCCACTGGGAGATCACCTGCCAATGGAAGATCACCTGCCACTGGAAGATCACCTGCCACTGGGAGATCACCTGCCACTGGAAGATCACCTGCCACTGGGAGATCACCTGCCACTGGAAGATCACCTGCCACTGGAAGATCACCTGCCACTGGAAGATGGTGGTAGTTTCTCAGCAAGAAAAAAAAAATTATTTATTGTTAGAAGTCATTTTCCTTTGGTTTTGTTCTTATGCCAATCTCCCTAGATCTTCGAACTTATTAGACATAGTCAATTCCCCAGAAGCAAGGATGGCTAAGGCATTTGAGTCATGAGGATTTCCAGGACTCACTTTCCAGTTCCTCTAGTTTCTACCCTTCCAAGAAAAGGAGGATGGTGATGCTTTTAGCTTCCGAGGCAACTGAGAATCCGTATCTTAGACTCTGCTCCCTGGAGCTCTTCCTGGACTCTGAGAGGAGACTGAGTGAAGAAAGGAGGGAGGGGGTAGGATGGGGGACAGAGCAAAATAAATATGAGGATATGGAGAGTAAAAGATACGTTAACGCTAAATAGTATGATTCTTCAAAAATATAGATGTATGCAAAAAATAATTTAAAATATAAAGGCTGAGGATTTGCTAGATTACAGAATAATAAAAGACATTAAAGTTTGGTGCCAAAAGTTCTATAAGAAAAATAGGTGCTCATAGGTAAAAGCTAAGGATAAAAATGGTAAAACTAGCATGCTAATACTTTCCAGACAAATGTGTCAGGGTATTTAATATTAAGATTTTCTAATACCATACCAAGGAAACACATGAGGTAATATTTTCAAAGTGGTGAGAAGTTAATGCACATTCAGTTTTTCAATAAGGTAAGAAATTACTTAAATGTACACAGAATAATAAAGCTGTTTCCATTCCTTATGCTAACTCATACAACCTTTGTTGAGCATCTTTTTTTGCAGAAAATTCTCAGGAGACAGGAAATCAATTCTTGGAGAAAACACGTATCAACACACAGATGTACATGTGTGTGAAGATGAAGAATGTGTGAAATAGGAACATAATCTGTAGAGTGAGAATATGGTTCAAACTTAAGAAGCAAAGATCATGTGTGTGTGTGTGTGGGGGTGTAAATATGTGTATAAATAATATATATTGTGGAAAGAAATGATGACATGGAATCAAGGGATATCTGAAGATTCTAAGAATGTTCTCCACCACTGGCTAAGGCATATATCCTGAGAAACTCACTGATAAGTGACTGCATCGTTGGCATAATATACTTACTCACAGAAATCTTGATAGGATTGATAAGTCATTCCCCTTTTGATGTAGTCAATAGATCTAGAAAACAAAAATGCATGAGGCTGTTGCCAGAGTACCATGGCATATTCCTTTCCAATAAAGTATTGTTTTCTAAGTAGAATAGACCCATGATTTAAAATAGAAGTATATTAATGCTAAGGACATTAACAATACTGTCACTATCAAGGATGAGACCCTAGACATCATTGATTTGGTATTCTACTTTTCCATTTTTGACATTATAATATAATTGCATTTCTCCCTTTCCTCTCTCTACCTACCTACATACCCTTGCCCTCTTTCCTGATTCAATGCCTCATTTTTACTATTAATTTATGAATATATGTATAGGTATATACATATATTCTTAAATATAAGAGTACCCAGACTTCCTCATTTTCCTACAGTTCTTTGTGTAGGTTTGAGGTCTTGAGGACTTCTCTTTATCCAGTTTGGAATATCCATTGATGTCATTCTTGCTTACTTCATATTTGGGCAGTCATACTGGTAAAACTTTATAGGTGAATCTTCTGATATTTCTAGGAGATAGAATCTCAGAGCAAATTACCTGATTCTTTGGCTCTTAGAATCTTTCTGCCTCCTCATCCTCAGTGATCCCTGAGCCTTAGGTATGGCTTTATTTTGTAGATGTAATTATTTGGATTGGGTTTCCTAACTCTGCATTTTGATTGGTTATGACTGGCAGCATACGCATACTCACTATGAAGTTATAATGGCTATATCAATGGGTGGTAGGATTATTTTAGTTCCAGCAAACTTTCCTTTTGAGACAGGCTTTCATATACTTCATGCTGGCCTTGAACTCAAATGACTTTGAACTTCTGATTATCCTACGTCTACCTGTGTAGTGCTAGAATTATAGGTGTTTGCACCATGCTTTGTTTGATGGGATCTTAGCAACTGAGTTAGATTCTTAACTCTTCTTATGCTCTCATGGGATCAGTTTTGTGTACATAGTTTGTTGTTGACTACAAAGTTATTATTTAGAGTATGACTGAATTATAAACATATGGGGGAAGGTTCAGTGAGTAAAAACTTCAGATGGTAATTTAATAGATATTTATACATAAGTGAAAGTGACAGACAGAATATACACAGAGAGAAAAATCACCAATGGAAGTTGTTATGAATGGGATATTAACTCACAAAGCAAATACATTCCTGAAGAGAAAACTCAGAAGCAACCAACTCTAAAATAGTTGTGTGAAACACAGGGAAGGTCAAGGAAGCAAGGACAAGCCCAACATAATCTTAGTTGGAAATAGAGAATGACATTGCTTCTAGTTCCCATGAGGGAAGCTTCCAGAATGTTTTGTTCCCTACTGGGTCTAACAGGGTCAACATTCCAGGTGCTCAATGGCTATTTAATGACTGGTAAAAAATATTGCCAAAAATCTAGTTTTTTGAAAGAGTTCATATGATAAAGATTACTTTGGCAAGACTGATAATGGAATAAAGGAAATGTAAATATACCAATTAATAGCATACTGAATACATACATTAAAATACACTTACAAGATATTTGAAGAAAAATGTATAATTTATAGCACAATATAATATTTTAAATATATTTAAAACATAAAAAGAGAAAAATTAATTTAAAGAATAAAATATAAAACTTAGAGCAAGAAGAATAAAAATCTGAGGAGAGAAACAGTCATTAGAAAACCTGAAAAGCTATATTCAGGCTTTCATCCAAATATGGCTTATTTAGAATACTAATGTGTAGTTGAGTTCACCAGATTTAGAAGGTATAGGTGTTTGTGCTTCATGAAAGACTTCAGAAAAACCAGTGGAGAGCTGGAGGTGGAGGGGATTAGGTTTGATGAAGCCAGTATAAATTAGACAACTAAAATACAAAATAAGATATTTATAGATCTATTTTGTCTAACACCATGCAAAAGATTAATAACATTAGAAATAAATATTACCTTGTATAGATATGCTATCTAACATGATGCTATGAACTTACAGGCAGTAGTACTTTAGTGGAATATATCAGTGTGTGTGACCAGAACAGCAAAATCTACTTATTCAGCAAAAATGATTGCTCTGTTGGTTATTGTCAACTTTCTGTGACTAGCCACCATGTTCCCCATCTCTGAGGCTCTTATCTCCTTTTACAAAACTTCTTGAATGATCACACTGCAGTGTATATTGTTAGCAGTTCCTGGGCCAATTGTGTTAGTGATGCTGAGAGTTGTCTGCCTGTTTTACAACCTATTCTTTTTTAACTCAAATTAGCTCACATTTGCTATGTACTATAGTTTCCAAATTATGAAATAAACATACACATTAATAAGCCATTACAAGGCAAAGTGCTTTTATATGCACTAGTATTGAGATGGGCATTGCCATTGTCATACCTTTATGAGTATGCCTTTATCATACATATTCCATAATATAGAGCAGTCACTCACTTGGTTATGAGCCCCTGTTAGGAGGCAGATTGTACTCCAGGTGATGAGTGTGAAGGATAGTCAATGTCTGCTTCCTGCTCTTAAAAGGTAGACAGCCTATGTTGGGAGACAGACAATAAAGAAGTAAATCCTAGAAGAACAGTGTCAGTTTGAAATTTTTGGGGGTGGTACAATCAATAGAAACCAACCCTAGCTAATTTAATTAAATAAAAACCTCATTTGAAGGTTGTGGAGTTGCTTACAGGAGTGAAGGAAATTAGAGGAACTACAGCTTTCAAATGGACAGGAGCCAGAGGAAGGCCATGATAAAAGGCAGAAACCAATTGGTGTTATTGTCAGGCTGCCAGTAGTGGTATTAATCAGGACTAACCATTCCCATCCTACTGTCTCTCCACTAAAGATCTCAATTTCCAAGAGAGTAAGGTCAATTGACCTAGCTTTATCTCTAACTACCACTTGGCAGGAAGGAAGCTGGATACTCTGGTTGGCAAGCCACCCTGAGAGTGCACATCATGGGTGAAGAAAATCAACAATGAGGGCATGGATTTGGAGCAGACAAAAACCAAGAAAATTGCCAAAAAAATAGCTATATGTCAGGAAAATACAGTGCTGTGTAGCATTGGAATGCGCCAGAGGGGATGAGGAAGTCTTTGTGTTATTCTTAATGATGCTTTAGCTAAAGCATGAAAACAAGTGCTTTGTGTAAAGAAGAGAGATAAGGTCAAGATGCATTTTGGTGGGGCAGGAGAAAAGATTCAGTGTTAAGAGCTCTTGTTGCTCTTCTAAAGAACCTGTGTTCAGTCCTCAGGACCTGTATTGTATGGCTCAAAACCACCTCTAATTTCAACTTGAAGGCACTTAGTATCCTCTGCTGGCATCTGCAGGTACCCACAAGCACATGGGCATTCACGAGCATGTGTGCGTGTGCATGTGTGCACGCGCACACATGCACACACATGCATGCACACACACAAATAAAAGCTATCGGTAACTCTTTGAAGACAAGACATTTGGTCTGTAAGAGTAATAATTAGTCAAAAACATAAATATTTGAAAGATCACAATTCATTTAAGTAACAGGTTTTTTTTTTTTTTTTTTTTTTTTTTTTTTTTTTTTTTTTTACTTATAACAAATCAAAGGACAACTTTTGGATAGAGAATTTAAATATGGCTAAAACGGGAGGCCATACTATGGTGATTGGCATCTTCCTTGTTGCCCTGCAACAGAGGTGGCGCTTTATTTCAGGAACATAAGGAGATCAAATGGATCAAGTGGTAGATTTTATGATTAAATAGTCAACTGAGTGCAGTGAGAGCAACAGAAGTCAGCCAATCAATGAGAAACTGCTTCAAAAGTTCAATTGAAACTTGAAAAGAAGATGCGTGTTAGATTTGCAGTAAGAACGCAAGATGGAGTTATGAAATTACAGCTCAGGGATAATTGGGTGTGGCCTTAGAGGGGTTCAAATAGAGAGGAAGGGGTCAGGGATGTCATCTCAACTTCTGGTCTGGGAGAGTTCTTAAATTTCCTAGGAAAACATTTTGCTGATACAGTCTTTACAGCAGCATCCCAGGACCTTTAGTTGGTGACTGCCCTCTGGTTCAGATGACAATATAGGGAATGTTCATCCCTCAGGTTTATCCCTCTTCTAATGTGTTTGCTTTGAAGAATTTGGAAGATAGAGGTCAAGACTTGACAACTTTGTTCAAGATTATACTGTCTCTGTGCTGTCTGGTCCATGGAAAAGATGCTCTAGGGGTCTGAGGATATAGATCATTTGGTAAAATGTTTGAGGTACAAACAGAACTGAGTTCAATACTTGGCACCTGTGTAAAAGTGTAAGGTTGGTAGCACACACATGTAATCACATAGCTGGGGAAGGGAGGACAGGCAGATCTTTGGTCCTTACTGGGCAGCCAGGCCAGCTTAATGAACAACCCTCAGGTCCCAGTGAGAGGCCCTATCTCACAAAACAACATGGACTGTGGCCTCCCCAGCCTTGAGCAGACCCTTGCCCTTCCCAGCCTTGAGCAGGCTGAACAGACCTTGATTGTTTGCTACAATGGACCTTATTGACCTTGGTGGAGTCTTCTGCCTTGGTTGCATGGGCAAGTTCCCACCGGAATTTAGAAGAATAGACTGTCCACTGACCTTGCTTTGCAACATAATCCAGCTGAAACAAAGGATGGGGTCTGTGGGCTTTCCCTATATAAATGCAGTGCTGAATATTAAACTTGGAGCTTCATTCTTCTCTCTCCCCCTTCACCTCTCTTTTTCATTTCCAGCCCCATTTTCAGGTAAATCCAGTTTGTCCATGGCTGCTGGATGGCTACAATGGACTGTTCCTGCAGAAAGACTAAAGGTCACTGGACTTTGCACACAACCACACACATGCACATTTGCTGACTTGCATATGCACAAAAATAAATTACATTTGAAAAACTTATGCTTTGGTTTGGTCATTTGTGCATCCATTAAAAGCAAGCTATAACACTCCCCATGTGATTATTACTGTAGATGGTATATATTGTATTGGCTAGGCAGCTAGTAGGGGATACCTTTGGGTGTTTGGACACAGATTAAAATTCAGACTGACCACTTACATTTGAAATGATCTCTTCCATTACAAAATCATTAACCCAGGAGAAATGCTTCTTAATCCAATCAACCAGGTGACTTTTCATAGAATAGATTCATCATGTATGAGGGGACACCATGAGATCATTTCCTATAACTCAGGGTGTAGTAGGACCATGATGACCCAGCACTCAAAAATAAAGACCCCAAGACCTTTTAATATTTCAAAGATTAGACCTTAGCTGGGCATGTGTGTGTGTGTGTGTGTGTGTGTGTGTGTGTGTGTGTGTGTGTGTTTTCACCAGGAAAACTTTCTAAACAGAGAACAGTTGTCTTCTATGTCCTAGTAATTTTCCTCTTGTTCTGGACTCATTAGAAATAAAGGAATCTTCCTTCTGTCATGCCCACACGTTTTCATATACAGGAAGAGTAGTGTTAATTCCTTATCCAGCCTTCTTTTCTTCAGGCTAAATAAACTCCATTTCTTAACCTTTCCTCAGAGGGAATATTAGTCAAACCTTTAATCATTTTAGTAGCTCTCTTCTGGACTGCCTCCAGATTTTCTGTAGGACATTTTATCTGGAAGAACTGAAAAGGAACACAGTAGAAGAAAAATCTCATAAATTCAGACTTTGTCATTCCTAAATTTGTGGCAATCCAGATGGGTGTTTGCTTATCTAACCCTTTTTTCATAAATTGTTTAAGTTCATGATTAACGATATATATATTTGGTACAGGATGAGGGTGCATAGAAAATGCACTAACTTTTCTCCATGTGTTTCAGTAGTAAGTTTTCCCACAGAATCACTTATAGGCAAAATACAAACACGGTACACAGTTACCTCACATGTCAGTCAACTCCCTAAAGACAGAAACTAAGCAATAGTGCCAAGGGAGAGTGACTTGTTGGTATTGTGAGCCATATTCTCTCACAGGGTATGTTTATTGGCTAAAGGGCTAGATTTGTTAAGACATTATTTCATGATTCTGGGCAATAAGTTACTTTGATTTTTTTTATATATTCTAAAATTACACAGTTAAAAACAACTGTGATTTAGTTGCTTGACCAAGATATTGTGTTTTTACCAGATCAGAGAAAATCTATGTATCAGAAAACATCTATGTGTATGTTTCTGTGTCAGTGTACTATAACTGTGCAGGTGCCCACTGAGACCAGAAGAAGGCAGTGTATTGCGAGGAGCTGGAGTTACATGTGATTTTGAACCATTAGATGCAGGTGCTATCAACTGACCTCAGGTTATCTGGTAGAACAGCAAGGGTTCTTAAACACTAGGCTATTTCTCTGACACACCTTAAGGATTTTAAGGAGAGAAAATAATAACTCCATTTATTTCTTACTGGAGTCTAGAACTAAGTTAGACACTGGATATGGTTCATCAAAATAACTTTGTTATTGGCAACTATTACTAGGAAGAAGAAGCAGATGACATGCAAATTAATGACAAGTTTACTAGGACTGTAACATGTAGCTCCTAGTGTTAGCCTGGGCTAGAGAACCTCAGACATAAGATTGAGGAAAGGCGGCTTTCTTTGGGCATATTGTAGAACACTCAGATTTCGCTACAGACAGGGAAATCCCAGGAGAACCCGAAAGCAAATAACAGCTCTGGGCCGTGGATCTCTGCCCAAGGATTCCCTTATGGAATACTCAGAACCCCCAGGAGGCCAGAAAATGCTTCTCTTGTGAAAAACTCTTCATAAAATTCATGGAGAATAAGGTGCAAAGGCTCAGCTAGATTCATAACCCTCCCTTGTCCAGAATCAGCTTCATTTTCTGAATTTTGGCGTGAGGAAGTATGAAACCAACAAAGCCCCATATCTAATCAAGTACATTGTCACTCCCTGCTCATTTGAGAATAAGGGAAGGAAGCCTCAAGAGTACTAGACCAGGAGCTAAACTGGTGAGATTTAGATTCTAATTCAGTATTGAACTAATGGGACAACCTTGCATGAATAATATGTGGATAGTAGCATTAGAACTTAAGTTCTAGGATTTAAATGAGCCAGCAGATGTAACATACTTGTATCAGGACTTCAACACAGATTGAGTCAGACACATTCCTGGTTTAGAAGTTATGTTTCTGCTCAATGCTTAAGGGATGAATGAATGCCAGTGGTTTTGTTTCTTCCTGTACACATTCAAAACATAGAAGCCCCATGAGCCATGCCCTGTGCAAGAGTATTTCTCAAAATTATTCTTGTATATTATTAACCTGATTGTCTTGATCAAAAGTGGATCCTAATTTACTAAATCTAAGATGTTGCTCCAAGATCCTTTATAGTTCTTGAATATCAAAAATGCTAAAGATTTTTACATCCTCATCTCTAGTTTTTTTGAAGTGGTTGCATAGCTATGCCAGAAATTCATGCACCCCATAGGCTGAAGGTTAATATGCTTGCTAGTTCTAAAATGCCCCATATGTTTCTAATGTTGCCTATCCGATCACTACAGTTATTTGTTTTCATTATTGCTGTGTCTGTTTTTGGTCATGTGTGTACCATGACACACTGATGGTGGTAGGACCACACTTTGAAGGGAGTTAGTTCTCCCATTTTGCCATCTGGATCCCTAGGATGGAACTCAAGTCCTCAGGCTTAATGGCAAGCATCTTTGCCCATGGAGCTATCTTGTCACCCCTGAGTAGTAAAATACATTTTGCGTAGAATGGGTATAAGAGCTGGAACCATGGATCTATAAATCCACTTCAGTGGTCTAAAGAGCAGGTATAAGTAGTGCTCGCAGGTGCAGACACACAGGTTTGGCTACAGGGGCATACTTCTTCGTGCCTTTAAGTGCTCTCTTAGTTACAACCTATGTAATGCATTTGGACCATACTGCTTGTGATTTATATCTTGTAGCTCTCTCATCAGTTACTCTCTTAATTCTCACACCTATCTCCTTAATTAAGATGGAGACAGAATACATCCTTTGATCAATTCACAGCCCCGACAAAACCTAGTGCTTAGGGACAAGTCAAATCAATAAAAGCTTGCTTCAAGCATCGCTCCTCAAACTTCAGTCTGCTCTGCAATCACTCAGCAGACTTCTTCAACCATTCACTATAGGACCCTACCCTATAGGCTCTGATTCACTGTGGCTAGCTGGTGACTAAGATTGTACTACATTCTAACAAGCATTAGTGTGAAGCTATGGCTGCTGCCTGAAAGCCAGAGTTTGAGAACCATCAGTGCACAATCTGGTTTGAAGTATGAACAGGAACTATTTGGACAGGGGTACCTGATCAGATTTAATACCATTAGATTTATAATGAGTAAAAATGCAGTACTTATGTAGCCAATGGACTGAGGGAGTGTAGAGGTGTGCAAATTTGATGTTGCCACACCCAGAGCAGCTGAAGTCAACTGGTGCCACACAAAGCTCTTCGTCATTGTTCACAAGAAGGGATATAGAAAATGTAAGAAATGATGACCCATAAAACCCATGCCTTGTCTGTCAAATCAGATGAAACCCGAGAAATTAGTCCATTGTTTCAGTGGGGGATAACCACTCATGATAACTCTGTCCTATGTCAAACAGAAGCATCCTTTCTATATCCTCCAGCATCTTACCTGATCTCTGAAGGTGCCAGTCAACATTATTCCCCACAAAGGGCACAGGATTTGCAGTGTTCCCACGAAACTGGTAGTGTTTACAATTTTGTATCACCATTTATATGTCTCTAGATCTAGACTTTCTCTACAAAACCATGATCTTACTTTCTTAAGTCTTTAGGGTCTATCACATCATGCTTACGTAGCTTACAAATATACTAGAGGTGCTTCTTGAAATGTAATAGAAGTGGTTCTGAGTCCAATGAGCCTTTATTATACAAGCATGTGTTAAACTGAGAGGCGAAGGGAATTTACCACCATGCCATTAGTAATGCAGTGTATTTCCTTTATCTGAAAATAGCATTTTTACCAGCATAATCTTCTACAGTGTGACTATATTAAATTCAGGTATGATGAAAAATGAACATTTATTTTTTTTTAACAAATTCCAGGTTAAAGGTCTCAAGTGTTCATTCAGAGAACAGGGATCTAAACATCTGGATATATTTATGTGGTGGAACTTTATGTAGCAGTGGAAATGGATGCTATACAATTGTAGTTATTTCTCATTTTTGATGCATTCTAGGACTGAAAATTCATCTACTCACTAAGACATATTCATAATTTCAGATCAATGACTAAAATACTTTGATGTCATCTAGGGGATGATGCCAACTTCGAACTATGACACACATTTGCAGCTATATTTAAACATGGAACTCTCTGGATTTTAGGTTCACTCTCATATAATAAACAAATACTTTTCTCAAGTTATAGTTAGCACCCATTAACTTTACATAGGCTCCAGGTCATGTTTTTATTAGGGAAGAAGTCTAGAGTGGTCTATTGTGCATAAGGAAGGTAGAGCTTTATAAGAGAGTACATGGGTTACATATGCTTTTTAAAGATGTGAGTTAGTGCGCTGTTGGTCAAGGCTTCAATGCTATTGGGTCAAGAATTTTTGTTAAATAAGGCATTTAAATCAGAAATGCACATAAAACAAGGGTATGTGTTAATTGGCTGATGAAAATTTTGTAATGAATTCACAGGAATTTTCCTTTGGAGTAATAGTTCAGTATTTGTGAATTCTGTGTTCAAGGTGACTTTAAGTAATGTAACTACTGAGACTAATGAGGATCAAGTACATGGCAACCAGGTAAATACATCATAGGAACACTATAATTATATATGGAATAAAGGACATCTCTCCTGAAGACGATATGCTACCCTTCTTACAAAGCTAATAAACAATGAAGAACAAGTAGTGCCCCACTTAAAAAGTCTTTAAAGCAACAAAATAAAGCAACAGAATGCTAGGCAGAGGCAACTGGTCACCTTGCATGAGTTAAAGGATCAAGAGGGAATGAAAGCAAGTTGGGAGATGAAACATTTTTGGTGATGAGGTCATGAGTATTTGTCATACTGTCTGGCTAGAATACAGACATAAATAAATGAAATCATGCAGGAAAGATGATGGTGTATCACTCGTCAAAGACTGTGTTTAGATAATGTTGCATACGCACATGTGTATTCCTACACACACACACACACACACACACACACACACACACACACACACACACACGGTAAAGAAATAAATGTATATTTGCATTGATGTCCATTGATATACATCACTATCTTTCATACCCTCAAATATAAAAGGCATTTTGCCAAACATCATCATCTTCTCTTTCTGCATCATTGCCTCTTTTTTTTTCTTCATTGTCTTTCTTCCAATGTGTCCTCTCGAGTGCTGGAATTGCAGGCATGGAGCACTACAGCCATCTTCTAAAGCTTTCTTTCCAAGTTCCTGAGAGAGGAGGCATTCATGAAGAGTGGGGTGGGGTGAGGTCACCTGCTGCAGAAAGGAACAGGGAGTTGTCATTCATCACTCGGTCTTGCATGGTTCTCATCCTTCCCAACATGGAGACAGTGTGTCCATATGTCCAGAGAGAAGGGTGTTCCCAAGTAACAGAAGGATATCTAGATAACCGTGATGGAGCCAGTCAGACAGCTGACCATAGCATTCCAAACCAAATAATCCTTCAGACAGCTCTCTGAGGAGGCAAGACTAGATGGAATGAGATTTAAGTTTGCAGATCAGGATTGAAGTTAACTTGAAACAGAAGACATCTGTGAGTGTGGGAGGTACAAATCTGCTTTATTATTGAGGTCATCACAGAAGAATGAGAAACTTGACAAAAGAGAAGATTCCTACCAGTTTGCCATGATGACCAAACCTCATAACAGTACAAGACTGAGCAAGGTATACTTTGGGATATGCATATACATTATAATTTAACAACAGATAACAAAAAGAGATGATGATTTTGAAGGAGAACAAGGAAGGCAGAGTTTGGAGGAAGGGGTAAAGAAAAAAATTAGCCTGCAAAATACATGAAATGCGACTATGTGATTAACATTAAAACCTGGTGGGAAAGTCATCTAAGAGGATTTGGGAAAAGGCAAGTGTTCCTAAGGCTATAAAGCACACCTTTTCACAGGGTGACCAAGAGTGGCATATCCCAGCAGCCTGGTCCTTCCCAGACTGACGTGTAAAATGCACCTTGTTGTGGCATGCAGATGACATGGCCCCTCCTCCACCTACACCATAGCCAAATCAGGCTGGGGGCACTAAAATAAATGTCTGATCTTACAGTGTCATTTACTCACACATTGAGCTTGATTTATGAATGCTATTGTCCTTCTATCTTCTGTTAAGAAATTATTAGCAGGAAATAACTCGGCCCAAATGCCACAACATGCTGGATCAATTTAAGACACCATATAGATCACTGGGATTTCTCTTGTCAAATGGAACTATTAAACTTGCATATTAAAAAAGTATATATTTCTGTGTTCAGAGGTGATGCGTTGGGCACCATTATGCAAAAGATCACCAAAAAGGCAAGGGGATCGGTCACGAATGAAGAGATAATAAATATATCATTGAATATGTGGCATATATTAGATCATAAGTATCTTGTTTCATTGAGGGGAACCCATGCCTTTCTTTTTACTATGAAGTGATCAGCTAGTCACTTGTTGATCATAAACTAAGCAACAGAGTCCACCTTGTGTTCTGCCCACAATTGTACTATACCTAAAACAGGACTACAAAGCACTCCCATTGCTGTTCTTAAGTCCTGGTGCACCCATCAGCCTCTGACAGTCACCGTCCCTTCCTCATTCCAGGATACAGTTCCACCAGTATTTGTTTTTCTGTGTTCCACGGAGCTTGTTCTGCTGTGTCAGGCTGTCATTTGCTAGCCAATGCCTGGACAGACCAGCTAAGTAATTACACTCCGAAGACTGCAAGTTTGCATTCGCTGCTTTCTTACTTTTCTCCCACGTAGGTGAACCACGAACTAACAAAGGGTGGGTGGCATTCCTTGCTGCAACAGAGTGACCATGTGACTCTATCCACTGGCAGTTCAGCAGGAAGGTGAATCACACCAGATAGCCTTGAGGATTATTAGTAAAGCCAGTGAGAGAGAGAGAGAGAGAGAGAGAGAGAGAGAGAGAGAGAGAGAGAGGACCCCAAAGCACTCTGTCATCAGTGAGTCTGGCTCCAGGACCTCAGCAACTGAGGAAGATCTAACAGTGAGGCAGAGTCAGCACACACTCTCTCTACTCTGTCTACTCCTGCGCAACCTTGGACCAGACTTTTAACACCTTGGGCAGCTGTTTTCTTTTCTGCCTCCCACACAGATGTGTAGTAGAAACCAGTAATAATGATGGTAACAATTATCAGCATTTAATGGTTTAATGAATGGTTTGGAGATGCCCTTGATAATTAGCCAAAAAAGAAAAAAAGAGTACTGAGGTTGAATGTGGTGAAGTAATTTTCACAAAAGCAAGTTAAGAAAATCAAAACATCACCAGTTGATTCAGATGAGTTTCTCCTGCGTGCTGTTTTGCAGGGCTGCCAGTTTGGGCATGCTCCAGGATAAATGCATAAGGGTTGCTCTACGTTTAAACACTTTTTCTGTGTTTCAGACATTGCATTGCTGTTGTTGTTTTCTATGTTTTATTGTTTTCACAGTTCTAATTTACTTCCAGCTGAGCTATTCTCTTCTTTGCTATTTGCAGCCATAAAACGATGCTCACTCTGTTTGCCTCCAAGTAATACCCTATTGTGACCCTATTGTGGGGCATTTTGTCTGTGCCCATAAATCTCTTGTTATTCTCATTTAGTTTACTTTATCTTATACACTTAGTCAAATTCTAGAGTGCCTGCTTTGGGGCAGGGAGCTAAAGCTTGTCAAAATAAGATCCATGGAATGAGAATTTCAGTACTGCTCTTAGTGACTGCCCTGGCTGATCACCTCGAAATGTCACAGATGGAGCTGGGGATCAAAGCTCTAGTTGCGGCAACACCAGGCTATGCCCAGGCTTTCATAGAACTTCCAGCCGAGAAGTAAATGCCAATCAACAAGGAAACGCATCCAGTGATCAGAGGATTTTGAGTACCACTGTGAGTCAGACACAGACCCATGATACATTGGAGGAGAAAGTGCTGCCGAGAGCAGACCAGGCGAGGTGTGTGTGTGTGTGTGTGTGTGTGTGTGTGTGTGTGTGTGTGTGTGAGCATTCTAAGAGCACTTATAGAAGCTTATGTAAGACAAAATATTTTATAGAAAGGAATATGAAATAAGATGGAAAAATTAATTTGTGAAAAAAAAGAGATCTGTGGACACAACAGCGAGGCAGTATTAAGGATTGACTCATGTTTACAGCAAAATGTGAATGTTACACTTGGCTCTTAAGTGTAAGCACCTTATAACCTTGTCCTGATACAAAGGGAGAAGTTACAGACAGACAGACAGACAGACATATACACACACACACACACACACCCCCCCCCACATGAAGCTATGTGAATACAAACGCAGAGTTCAAGGGTGAACAGGCATGTGTGGTATAATAGGTATGGACCATAGCCCTAGACGAAATTAATTTGCAGGCACCTCCATCTCAACATTTCCAAATGGGTAGACATTTTTATGGCTCTGGTCTTATGGCTTGTCAAACTTGGTAATAGTGGACTATGAGTCTAGGTGGGCAGCCAGTGTCCTCAAGTCCTCCTAATTGTGTTAGATGCTGCTCCTGTATCTCAGTGCTTGCCTTGGTCTAAGAAATTTTCTTAAATTAGACCACAGAACCAGAACCAGATATGGTGACTTACATCTGTATTTTGAATATTTGGGAAGAAGAATTTAGAGAGTCTGGAGTTAAAATTGTCAAAACCAGCGGGATTAGCCCTACAGTTACACCTTTAACCAACAAAATATTTGAAATTGATAGATGCTTGGAAAGTGAAAATCTGTTTTCTCCCATGGAGTGACACTGGGTAAAATAACGCCACTTCAGGTCAGGCCCCATCCTCAGGAGGAGTTTGGTTATCCCAAAGCAGACTCCATTACAGCTCCTGTGTGCAATTTTATTTTCTTTGTTTTAGAAAGAGAAAGAATGTGAAGTTTGGTGGATAGGAGGGAGAAAGGAGCTGCAAAGGGCTGAAGGAGGGGTAAGAATATGATTAAAATTTAGTATATAAAATCTTTTTAATTAAAAATTAGAAATGTTAAAAAAAACAGTGCAATTTTAAAGCAAATAGGCATTTAAATCGTACCTAATAAACATCAGATCTACATGGAATAGTTAAAACAAAAACAAATACTCAAATGTTTTAGCTCAGTGAGTTTAGTATATAGCCCAGGCTAGCCTCAAACTCATAGCATCTTCCTGCTTCTGATTTCCAAGTGCTGAGATTTCACGTGTGAACCTCTGGGCCTAGCTTAATGGTTTTGCTGTTGTTATTGTTGTTGGTTTGTTATTGTTTTAAGACCAGATCACACTATGTAACTCAGTCTGCCTTCGCACTCAGGATCTTCCTGACTCAATTTGCCAAGTACTAGATTGCAAGTGACACTTTTAAAGGGTGAATATTATTTATCATATCAAATATACCTTAGTTTTCTGTGCCTAAAGTTTTTTAGTTACTAGGTTTAGAACTTTCTTTTCAGAGAGGGATGCTACAAAAGTAAACTTGTATCATTTTCAGGATTCTCTGTAAAGAGTTTCATAATGTCAACTGACCTGTCCCATTTTGGGTAACTTTTACATTAATTCATTGATTAAAGTGAGAAATTTTTCTACATAATTACTAACTAATTTAGGAAAAGAGATATTTCAAGTTCTTATATATAATATTTTCCTCTAGAAATTTCAACATTGTACTTAGTGTCTATTAGTTAAGTTCTGCTTGGTTCAGTTATTATTTTGGTGATTGTACAATGGTCTTTGTTAACTGCTTTGGTTTTGTACCTTTCTAGCTGGTTTGCTACTCTGACGTCTCTTCAGTGTTTATCCGTTCACAAGAAACACAAACTTCTATATTATTTTATTCAGGGTATAGTAATTTGTTAGTTTCATTATCTGTTTTGAATTACACACTTTTTCAAACTGGCTTAGACTGGCCTTCTTCAAGCAGCTTCTGTTTGGCTCCTTTGTATCCTTTACACATCCTCTTCAGTTTCTGAGCACTTTTGATTTTTGAAGTACCACAAATGGTTCTAGTTTACCCTAGGATTTTTATTTTCCCTACGTAACTATGACACTTGATTATAGCTGTTTCTCTGAGCAACTCTATCTTCTTTGAATGAGTGATTCAGTGTAAAAATCAAGATCTAGGAAATAATCAAGTTCAACCATATCATCATTCCATTTATCAAGTTTACTGTATTCACCATTTGTTGGCACAATGTAACTTGACAGTCTCTTTCAAACTCCATATATATTTTCATCTCTGTCTGTCTATCTGTGTCTCTCTCTCTCTCTCTCTCTCTCTCTCTCTCTCTCTCTCTCTCTCTCTCTCTCTCTGTGTGTGTGTGTGTATTATTTTTTGAAAAAATATAGGTATATCTGAGACAGGTTCATTTTCTTTCTCTTCTGCCTCAATTATCACAGTTACCATCGCTATAAGTACTAATAATGTAAGGTGATCTTTGTCAATATCTTTGTCAGTCATTTCAATTCTTTATCTTTCTCTATCATCACTGTTTATAAAGAAACTATGATAGAGCAGGGTATTATGAATTAGTATTAATATGAGCTACTAACACAGTGTTTGAAGTGAGAATAAACGCTTCACATCCTTCTTTAAAAAATAAGCCTAAGAAAAATATGACTTAGTATATCATAGAGGTCACAGAATAGTAGCTCTGAGCATTTGTACTCAATGGGTGAAAGCTGAATGTTTTCCTTTGGCATTACTAATAGGTCAAAGATGCTTAATCTAACTATGTTATAGACAACACAGTACTAGAAATCTTAACCAAAGCAATCAGACAAGAAACAGAAATAGAAGGTGAGATGGTAAAACGTTCACTATTGTCAGATGATATAGTGTTTCATCAAGAAAAACCTTAAGAAGTTATCAAAAGCCAATTAGAATACACAAAGTCAGTAAATATACAAAATGTAAAATCAAAATGATAAAATTCTATGTAGTAATAAACAATACAGAAAAGAAAGCAACTTCTTCAAACAATAACCAAGAAAGTCAAAATGGTAATAAATATACTTAATAAACATGAGATTAATGCATAATAAGAGAGAAATTATTGATGGAATTAAAGACACAAAAAAGATAGCTAGTTCTCATAGAATTAATAGTATTAAAATATCTGTGATACTTAAACTAAGCCACAGATTCAATGCAATCCTTAACAAAATTCATGACATTGAAAACAACCCTAACAGTAAAGTGAACCTGAGTAAAAGGAAGATCGTTGGATGCTTCACATGTTATGATTTCAAATTATCTTATAACATTCCAATACTTTAAATAGCATGACGATGTTGCAAGAAACCCACTCCTACTGACCAGTACAACAGAATAGAGTTACAAATCCATACACATATATGCAAATGATCCATGACAAAGATGGAAAGAAGAACTAAAGTGCAAAAGACAGTCTCTTTAATAAATCTTGTTGAAAATGGGGTGCTCACACATGGGAGAATCAAATGAGGCTCTTATCTCACTTTACAAAAAATTAAATTTCAGAATGAATTCAAGTCATCAAAGTGAGATCAGAAAATACAAAACTACAGAAGCTAACATGAAGAAGAAGGTTTTGATATGAGTTTGGACTGGTAGTTTTTGGCTATGAGTCCAAAATCACAGGTATAATAGTAAAAACAAATGACAAGTAGATTGCATCAAACTGACGTGGTTAGGCAGGGGAAAGGCAAGCACAGATGGAGGAAAGATTGAGTAGAATATGAAGGAATGTCTGTGAATCTCCCCATTTTAGTGGGATGAATATCTAATACATGCAAAGGGTTTAGAGAACTTAAGATCAAGAAAGCAACCAATTTCTGATATCATAAAATTTGTAGGCAAATAGATCCAACAAGAAAGAACCATCCCAAATGAGAAAGACAAATATAGTATGTATTCATTTATAAATAGATATTAGCTGTTAAATGAACGTTAGTGAAGCTACAATTCACAGATCTAGAGAGGTTAGCTAAAGAGGCAGGCTATAGCGGGACCATCAATATGCCAGGGAAGGGAAAATAAAACAGATTCTATGAGTGGACTAGGTACAGAAGTAGAAAGGATCAAGTGTCAGGACTGGAAAGGAGTGAAGGCAGAGAGTACTAAGGAAGACAGCTGGAATTAGGGGACATTTGGGTGGTGGCATGGGAACCTAGTGTAGTGGAAACTATGAGGATGCCCCTTTTGGAAACTCCTAGTATAAGAGGACAGAGTCTGAACTAGCCATCTTTGGCAACCCAGGAAGCGTTTCAGTGTTGAGACTGGGTTACATTCAGTTGTGGCTGAGAAGGTTCTGTGGGGATTCCCTAAACAACCCAGACTGATGCTAGGACAGAGGGTTGCCCTCTGAAAACTGGCAGGGAGGGTCCACATTGCTAAGAACAACTTCTTCTCAGTTCATCGAACATAGAAAGGCCAAGCTGGTGTAGACGGGAGCCTTCATGTTTGAATTCTAGTCTCTTTGGAATGAGAAGGAATTCTTCTGGTTAGGGAAAGAGACACCAACCAAGCCACAAAACCCTCTACCTAGACTGTGTCCCACCTACAAGTTGTGCTAGGGCAATGGTGGTATAAAACTTGTGGAAGCAGCCAGCCAATGTCTGATTTAACTTGAGGTCCACTCTGCAAGGGAAAGCCTGTTCACATACTAGGGTGGCTAGAAACTGGAGACTGGATATCCCAGACCTAGGGTAGAGCCAAACAGGTCTTAAAACTCGTCTTTAAAAAAAACCAGTGAAATGATTCCTAATGATGTGTTGTTGTATTCATACATCAGTCCACTTACCATCAGAGAGGCTTCTTCCCACAGCTGATTGGAGCATGTTCAGAGACCCGCAGCGAGACATTATGGAGAGAAAGAGAGAGAGAAAGAGAGAGAGAGAGAGAGAGAGAGAGAGAGAGAGAGAGAGAGAGAGAGAGAGAGAGAGAGAGAGAGACTAAATTGGAGGTCTCCCCTCAGAAATTGAGAACTTCCCAGAAGACAGGGAGGGAAGACCGTAAAAGTCAGAGGGGATATTTAGCTTAGTGTTCTTGTGAGTCTCCTAACGGTAGGAGTCAGTGTATCTTTGATTCTTGTACCTGTGGTTGGGACTCTTTTACTCCTGTTGGGTTGCCTTGTCCAGCCTTGATATGAAAGCTTTGGCCTTGCCTTACTGTATCTTGTTTTGTCTTGTTTGGCTGTCATCTTCTGGAGGCCTGCTTTTTTCTGAAAAGAAAATGGAGGTGGAGGGGATCTAGGGGAGAGGGGAGGTTGATGGAGCTAGGAGATGTTGAAGAAGGGGAAACTGTGGTTGGGATATATTGCATAAGAGAAAATTCTATTTTTAATAAAACATATTTTAAAAGATACAAACTTTAAAATATGTTTTCAAGACATGGAAATTACCAGCAAGACAGAGAAAGGGGATGGGTTCAGGGAGAAGGATAAAGAAGAGGAAGAGGAGGAAGAGGAGAAGAGGAGAAGAGGAGGAAGAGAAGGAGGCACTTCAGGATAAGGAAATATGTGTAGAGTGAGAGAGAAAGTGCTTGCATGAGGACCAGAGTTGGATAACATGGGTTTGATTGCTCATCCATTCAGTGGACGATTTAAATTCTGTTTTTCTTCTCCTTCTTTCTTTTCTCCACAGACACAATGTACTGTTGTTAGTACACTGTGAACAAATGTTCTTACACTTTGATTAGACCTATCTTTTAGTATTCTACTCTCTCCTTGGCCGCAAAAAAATATTTCCAGGTTTGAAATAACTCAAACTCAATTATGATTATCACAGTTTGCTTTCCCATGAAATCTATCATTTCCTTGGCAAAATGTTAAAGATTTTTTTTCATTTAAGAATACAAATTCCTTCTAAATATGAAATGTAATCCACTGGTTCATGAGTCAGAATACTTTTACCCCACACCTGACACTATTTTGGGTGGTTACACCTTAGGACGTAATTTGTAGCTAGAAAAAGTGGGTTCTTGGGGGTGAGGAGAACATAGTAGAGGCCAGCGCTGATGTTCCCTACACTCTGCTTCCTGACTTACAATGCCATGGAATTGGCTACCTTAGGGTTTCCCTGCCTAGCAGCAAGCCTGTTCCATGCCTTTTCTATCATGACTGACAGTATCTTCTCAAACTGTGAGCAAAAAATACATTCTTCTTTACATTGCTTCTTTCAGACATTTTCCATAGTGGTGAGAAGATTAATGTGGATGGCTTTGAAGTTTTCTGGAGATGAGCTGAGACATTTTCTTTTTCCTTCCACTATCAACTGAATTCAGATTTGTTTATTTCTTGGAATTGTTACTTGATATCATTAGTACTTCTAAATAAAACTTTCCTTTCTTAAACTGCTGATTCTTTTGAAAAGTGTACTAAAATACATTTAACAGAAAATTTTCCTTGACTATTTTGAGTAAACAGTTCAATGTTTTTTAACTGACAATGACATTAGCTGTGTAGGTAGAGTTATGGCCTAATAACTATACCAAGGGACTAGGTTCAATACCTTGGCACTTTCTAGATTGTTTGCTGGTACACAGGCCTGCTTTAGTTATATGGGGCCCTGTTCTCAAATCCACTGCCCCTTCAGAAAAGTTAGAACTCTAATATTTCTTCTAGTGTTTTATTGGTTGTTCTTCATTTTTAGTTCATTTAATTAATTTATTTTTATATGTTTTTAATTGAAACAATTATATTACTTTTCTCCCTCTCTTTCCTTTCTCCATTCCCTATCAGCTGTCCCACGTTCTTCTCTATGACTTTCAAAGTGATAATCTGCTTTTTCTTTATCATTATTGCTGCATACACGCACATATATGTTACGTGTACAAACATATACATATGCATGAATGTACATATAAATACAACATGCTGAGTCCATTTTGGTTGTCTGGGCATCTATGGTTTCAAGGCTGACTATTCTACATTGGAAAGACAATAATGAGGCTCATTCCTGGAGAGGATAGTTCTCTTTCTACCTGTAGTCATTAGTTGCCTGGACTTACTTGTCTTGAAGTGGGACCCTCTGAGATTTCCCCCTTCCACATTAAGCTGTTAGGTTAAAATGGAGAAATACCATAATGATCCTAATGGACAGGCCAATGAATTCTAAGTCATTGTGGAAATTGTCAGTCATGTAGAAAATAGTTCAAAAAGTTTCCTTTCATGGAAAAGAAAATAAGCTGCTCTTCAACACATGAACTTACTTGAAGTCCAGATTTAACCAATATTTATAAACTTTTCATCTTAAAAAATAAACTAAATTCTATATCCATTAGACAATAACCTTGTGATCTCAGTGTTGCTGTGGTGAATAAAAGGCAGAGACAGAAGAATACCAGGAAGCTCATGGGCCAGCTAGCCTGGCATACATAACAGAGAACAAACTGAGATCCTAGGTCAAACAAAATGAAAGGGAAGATCCAACACCAAGGTTTTCCGCTGACTTCTACACATGTACTATGTCCTAAGTAGCCATTTCAGCACAAAACATTCACAAACATCATATATACCCACCGTACCCAAAAATACATTTCACAATGATAAGAGTAAAGACATGATAACTGAAGCTAACTATATAATTCAGTAGGAGCTTGATTGAGAATTAATACGATTGGGGACAATTTTTATGAATCCTGGAAAATGGCAGAGGATGCTTCTAGAAAATAAATGCCATAACAATATCTAATTGTCTCCAATTCAACATCATAGAACATTCATTATGAATGTATAACACATCCTTGTCCATTCACTTTTGAGGGACAAGGATAATGGAAAAAGTTTAGATACTAAATGATGAGCATTGTATGACCTTACCTGTTGAATCTTAAAAGTTAGATACAGGGATGTGGAATAAAATGATGCTTACTAGAGGTAGCTGATGGGGTTGATGTGGAGAGGATGAATTACAAAGGAGGTTCAAGACAACCCAACCACTCCATTCATGAGATGCAGAGGGACCACCAAATGACCATTTAAGCAACAGTGAGCACAGTGGTGGGTTCTTTACAGCTGATTTTAATTGCATGAGATAGTCCCTCTCCTCAAAGGCATGCTGTATATTGGTTAGCAAAACAAAACACACAGAACAAAAACTCCAGTGAGTATGAGTAAAATTCCTAGCAGAAGTACTAAATGGAGATTAGTGTAGACTCAAGCTGATAAATGAACACAAAAGAGCCAAGAGAAATGCAGTTACCCTAAACTATAGTATTCTAGGCAGGACAAAAAAGAAAATTGTCTAAATGATGGGCACCCAAGCAAGGCACTGCAGTTTATGGCCTAGAACAGACCACTATCAGAAGCTGGCACTAGGCTATTAAAGGTGTAGCTACAAGAGGGAAAAAAAGAGAAGCTCAAGAAGTGTGCCTTGAGTGTAAAGCTACATTGGAAAAAGAGAAGGACGGCTCAACAGGCTCAGTAGATTGTTTTCCAAAGATGTGGTGTGTAGCCCAGCCTCTTTCCAGTCTCCCCCACTGTCCCAGGCAGTGCTGGGAGCTTCTTGACCTTCCACAATTTCAGTTCTGAGAGCCCAGCTTTTCCCTAACATCCCCTTGAACACTTTAAATACTTTTATACTCCTTTAGTCATAATAAAAAGAGCATTTCCACAGGGCAGTGTCATGAGGCCTAATTAGTACCTGTAGAGAACTCTGTGTTCTTCAAACAGAGAAGTACAACAAGAGATTGATTTAACCTGAGAACCAAAACTGGATGAAGAGACTGCTCAATTTCCTTAGAGGCACAGTCATCCAACACACTGAAAGGAAATGGAGGTCTCTCCCCAGGGATGCTGCCCAAGGTCAGGATTTCATAGACTCAATGTTTTCCTAGCGGGGATAGTGAAACAGAACAGCTCTTCATTTCAGCAGCTTGGAAGACAGCCTGATGCTGAGAAAGGATGGATACATGGGAATCAAATACTAATCCAAGGTGTTCTTCTCCTACCTACTAGAGCAACATAAATTAGTCATTTGCCGCACGGGGTGCAATTTATTCATTTATCAATTAAATGGATGGAACTAAATGGCATCTGAAGTCCTTTTTGACTCCAGCACATTTATCATTGAGATTCCTGATTTTACCTTGAGCAGGGCCTGTGTGTGCTATCACAGTCTCGTTGAGTTCATATGAGGATCAGCCTGGTTCTCTCTGGAAAATGTTATTTCCTTGGAGTCATCCATCACCTTCGAATCATGCAATCTTTCTTCCTTCTCTTCTGCATAGATCCCTGAGCCTTGAGGGGAAGAGTTTGATAAAGACATGCCATTTAGGACAAGATGCTCCCAAGTCTCTTACTGTTTCTACACTGTCCAGTTGTGGGGCTGGCTGTTAATGACCATCTACTGCAAGAAGAACCTCCTTTGAGGAGGGTTGAGGGAGTCACTGATTTATGGATTTATGAGTATGACATTAGAAATCATTTGCTTGATATGTTCTTTTAGGAAAATAATTATAGTGTGCTCAGGAATTGTTAGCCAACATAAAAAAGAAATCCATGCATTTTTATTTTGTTTTCTGTTTCTTTTTGTTTTTCTTTTCTGTTGGTTTGGGTTGGTTTAGGGTTTTTATTTAAGAAAGAGAGAGACAGAATGTGTAGTTGGGTGAGTAGAGAGGAGAGATTTGGGTCACATTAGGGAAAAGAATATAACCCAAATTTACTCTATGGAAAAAACTTAAAAAGGAATTTCTGATTTTGTATTAGCTAAAACCAGTTTGATCAGTGTCTGCTGTGTAGGTTCTCACTAGCAGGTATTGTGGTAGTAGCTTCTAGATCAGGTCTACTTTGCGTACATTCAAAGGCACATAAATGTAGAAGACAATGCCTACATCCTGTGATGTGTTTGTAATGCAAGAGTCCCCAGCTGTAAAGCTCAGTCTTTTGCCAGGAAACAGCCACAGGAACTAAATTTGCATTGCTAGGCCATTAAAAAAAAAAAAAGAAAAAAAAAAAAAAAAAAAAAAACCCAACCCAAAGCTTTTATGATGAAGTCCTGTCTATAGTGATTTGAGGTGAAAGATAAATTTTTTTTTTTTTGCAAGTACACAAAAAGATTAGAGTGAGGTTTCTTTAAGAACAGATTCTGGTAAGAAACACAAGAATATACAGAAATGTGGGCATCACTGAATATGTGCTGGATACAAATACTGTGAGCATGGAGGTAATAACCCAATACACTTTAATGTGATGGTGTGTCTCCCTATACACACATAATTTTATTTTGTCTACCAACCCAAGTAGTTACGATTATTTCTTATATCGGTCAAGATTCTTTCAAAATATGTGCATCTCAAACTCATACAAGGTGACTGAAGAAATAAATAATTGAGCTCACACAAGACAAGCTCAACCTTGCTTCGTGTTTTCTGACCTGTTTATAAAAAGGGACCCAGGATTCCCTACAAGGCAAATGACCTTATGCTACTGAGTTGGTTTCCAGGGGAATTCAGTGACTATGCCTGGCTTTGTCCCGAATGTGTTACAGAGAAGTACAAATAAGGAGACTGGAAAAGTCAGCCAAGTCTTCTCTAAAATTATCCCTGTCATCAGAGACAATTATTACTATGTACAGCACAGTATTGTTCTAGGAATAAGAGCCAACAGCGTTTAGGGAGATTTGCAGATCATATAATTTTGTAACCTGAGTTTATGGTTGGCACTAGTTTGATGGTGAAAATTAATTGGTAGGAGGATTTGTAGGGGGTACAAATGAAGCTATTCACAAAGTTCAAACAATATTGCTAGAGGAAGATGGTACATATCATTATCCCATTCTTGGGAAATTGGATCTTTCATTTCTATTTGAAGCTGATCAAGATTATCAGATGCTATGGAGGCTTTGTGGACCTTGTGTGTGTGTGTCGGCTTGTGTGCACCTGTGTCTGTAAGGATATAGATTTTTCTCTTCCTTTCCTCACCATGCACTGCAGGTACTGAGTAAATGTCAAACTATCACATCCAGGCAACCTTTTCGGACTGAACTAATGGACCCTAAGATGAATTTACTCAGAGTCCTTTGCTTTTTGTAAATCCCGAGCTCTGTCACACCTGACATTCTTCATGCATTTTAAGAAAAGCAAAGTCACATTGCAAACAAAGACTGATATACCTGGGGAATGAAAAAATATTTAAAGTAAAAATATGATCATTGTCTGTTAGAGTCAACTCTTTTTTTTTCAATTTGGTGTCAGAACTGTTCTCCCCTCTTCACGTTCTCTACTGAAGTTGGGCAAGGAGATAATCCTAATTTTTCATTACTGATATGAATGGAACTGAATGAGTAGTTTCCTCATATGTTCCAGTATGTTGTTCGTAATTTGGACATTAGTGGGCTTAATGTTGATAGCCACATTTTTATTGAATAGTGTTTATTGTTTTTGTTGTAGAAAAGTACCCTATATATGAAACAAAACAGGATTATACAGAAGAGATTAATTCATTAGCAAGTCCATTCTCTGGATCCTGGTTGGTATTCTGGTTAAGAAAGATTAAGCATGATGTTCATTAAGCTCATGGTTTGGCTACTGTTTGAATTTTGAAGCTTCTCCTGGCTACTTCTGAGGTCTGGGCAGCTCTGGAGTCTAAGTGAGGATTTCATCAAAAGTCACAAGTAGAAATTTTCATATACAAAGAAAGGGAGAGTTTTCAAGCAGAATAAGTGTTTTCTGCACCAAATGTGCCCACATAGCAAGTGTAGATCATCACATTGAAATCATGAATACAGCAAAATAAAAACACAGAACATGAACTGGTCTGGTATATAAGGACAAAAGAAAATAACCCTGTTTTCTTAGAGAATCTACACACATTGTTTTCTCCTGACTCCTGAACACCTCTGCAGTAGAATTTCTAGTGGTCAGAAGAGGACATGGTACAATTCAGCTTTAAAAGGCAACTTGAACCTGGCTACTGATCTCAGGCTTTCTGCACTTCAGGGAGGACAGACTGCCACCTAAGGAGTCACCACCTTGTAGCTGTTTCTGTCAGCACTTGCTTTTCCTTGGAGTTCTACCAACCCTGGAGCATGACCTTGCTCAGAAAGGAAATCTGACCTCATTACAATGCATGTTTAGCATTTTGCAGACACATTACAAAATCAGCGAGAACCCCTTGTCAGGATCTTTTCCCCCATGTTCCCCCCCAGGAAAGAAAGACAAGCCAGGGGGCTATAGAGAAACAAAATGTCAAGAACAGCTGCAAAAAGGGCTCAAGCATCTGTGTAATGATATGTTTAGTCACTAAACACAACTATTCTATCCTAAGATAGTCACAAAAGCCAATACATATGTTTATGGGAAGTCTTCTTATTCTCAGTCTGAGGAAAGTGCCTAGCTAAATGTTCAGTTGGATTAAACCTAATTATTGGCATCTGGAATTTGTTAATGTTAATATTAACCAAAACATTTGACTAAATGAAAGTGATATGGGATAAAAGTTTATTCTGAACACTTACTGTGATGTCAACACAGGCAATTACACATTTTACTGGAAAACCTGCTAGCTTACAGAAAAAGAGTAGATAGATTTTAATAGCCACAATACATTCTGATTTCTCAATTTAATCTTAAATATTAATATATATATATACATACATATATATGACTACATATAAATCTATATTATCATGATCCAATTATCCTAAGCAGGATATGGCTTGTGTTTTGACTTTATGTATACCCATATATTCCAAACTATAACAACACTAGAAAGGGCAAAAATATAAAAGGCATATATAATTTGGCCTTTGCCATCTGATTCTCTTTGGAGTTCAAACCATATATGTTTTTAAAACAAATAAACAAACAAACAAGCAAACACATCCTCTACCAACCATATCTGATGGAGTAAATGCAAATATTTTTGGCCATATTTCACTTATAGAGTGCTGCAACTAAATTTTGAAAATGTCATTATAAAAGTTACCATATTTATCATCTTGAGATAGGGCATATTTGCCCACACTTCCTTGTTTTGTGGTAAATCTCATTGGTTGTGTCTGTGATGGAATGAGAAATTCAAGGGGGTTTTGTAGATTGGGGAATTCCAAAGCACCAGCCAGCCTTGAGCTAGACTTAAGAACAACACTTTACCAGAGCATTCTAACCCAATTAAAACAGCAGTCCCTAAGGCATCTTGCTATAGCAGTAATTGAAGCCAATGACAAATGTGTTGCTCTCATGAAGGGCACAGTGTTAAAAAGCTAAACAATCTTCAGTTATTACTTTTTATTCATTCTTTGAGAAGAAAATGTTTTAAGAAGTGGTTAAAGAAAAGTATGGGGTTATGTCAAAGAGCACAGGAAACAAAGAACAAGGAGTCCCTAAGGACTAAGACAGAAAAAGTTGAAGGGCTGAGAAAATTTTATAAATGGATTATAAACTAAAGCATGAGATAAACACACATGTATCATAGCAATAGAGGCAGTTTAAAGGTAAAAATGGAAAATAGGTAAAACTTCCTTGCAGAAAGATGCAAATGATCTCTAAGCTTTTAGTGGAAATAAAACATATCGGCTTGCTCCCTGAAAATAGAATATATGAAGGGAACAAAAATGAAACTCTCCAGCCACTGACCTTGGTAATGAGTGTGGTTAATGTTATCACGAGTGTCATACAGAAATTAGGTTCCTCCTGGCATAGGAGATGAAGATCATATTCTAATATATTATGGATCCCAAATCCATAAGCCCACTTGTAGGAGGAACAGTGGTGGCTGCCTCTACATAAACGTTGGGGGCCACAAAGGCAACTCCTGCAGGAGGACTTAGTTGAAGACTGCCCAAAAGACCAAGGATGTGGTGATGCAGACAATGCCAGCCAATTGGGAACTGTTGCATGGAAGAGATGCTTGCTTGTTTGGGACATAGGTGGAAGCTATAAAGAGTGCTCCCATAGATTATTAAATGAACCTGCAACAGCGTTCACACGAACTTGTTGTGGCATTTTCACCTGCTCCCAGATTGTGAGCCATTGATTCCTTGCCATCTCATCTCCAACCCCCACGGACAAGTAGGTTTGGACAGTGGATGGTTCAGGACATAAACGACACCAACTCTTTTACAAGAAACACGTAAAACAATGCACATTTGGAGAATGCCCTATAAAATATCTTACCAGTCCTCTTCAGAACCATTAAAACAATGAGTGAAAAGGTGATTGGGAAAATACAGCAGCTCAGAGGTTATTAGGGGAGACAGTGTGGTAGTCAACATACTGCTCTATAATGCAAACAAAACGTTAGCATAAAAGCTAGTGGAATACGAAGAAGATGTAGAACTCCATTAAATAACAATGTACAACACTAGGTGGTATCTTCGATTTCACACAAATACAAGTAAATTACAGTATTGGGAGAAACTAAATCCAGGCAAGTGACATAAAGAACTATCTTTGGGACTTTTCTTTAGACTTAAAACTAACTAATTTTCAAAGCTTTGTTGAAAGCTTAATAAAAAAAATTAAGTGCTGAGAGTGAGGAACTATTGAGGGCTCAACCCTAAGTAGGACGTCATTGTCACACCGTATCCTCAAATCTCAAGTAAAGAGGTGTCAGAATGTATGTAAGAGACACAGTGTGAGGATGAGTGCTGTGAAATGCTGTCTTCTGGACATGTCATGGCTGTTGTATTCACAAACTCAGTGCAGCTATAGGACCTACACAAAAGCTTCATAAGATCCATTCAACAAGATTTAGTCAGTGGTTCAATGGGCAACACTACTTGGACTTACAGGATGAGAAGAGAAGGAGGAGGAGGAGGAGGAGGAGGAGGAGGAGGAGGAGGAGGAGGAGGAGGAGAAGGAGGAGTGACATGAAGAGGAGGGGACTTATTAGAGGTACCTTAGAAAATGGGATGGGAACAATGGGGGGCAGATATGGTCTAGATATGTTCTTTATATAGATAAAACTATAGATATATAGACTAAATTGTAAATAAAATATATTCCATTTCAAACAGAGTATGAGAATATATTTTGAAGATGAAATTAGCAGAATGGTTGAAAGATTATATACAGAGTGTAAAGGAAATCTTTCAAGTTTAATTCCCTGTTCTTGTAATAATTGGGATAAAATCTATTGCCTTGTGTATGTTAGGATATCTGAACTATGTTCCCAGTGGATTGTGAAAAATATTCTGATGTCACGATTTTCTATAGGTCTGAGCCTCAGGAAATGGAATGTTGGTCAAATCACCAACTGGCATTGAGAAAATTTAACGGGAAGGATTATTCTGAGGAAGGGATCAACACTCAGAGTGGGATGTGTTATCTTAAAGTACCAGGCTTAAGATATATATGAAAGCCAAAGATTCAACATGTTAAGTGTGTTTTAGATAAGATGCCTAAGCTAAAAATGTAAATTGGAGAGTCATTAGCATATAAATGAGATGAAATGATAATAGTAAATAAGCGAATAGCGAAAACAGGAGTGGTCTCTGGGGTTCTCCAATATTCAGAGATAAAGTAGATGGGGTATGCAGGAGTGCAGTGTAAAAGAGAGAAATCAAAGTGAGGGTTCATTGGTCATTGTGCAGGGAAGGGAACACAGAGCCTTGGTGGACATCCTGGGTTACAGAGAGAATTAAGAGACCAAGAGGATCAAGATGATGAGAATTCACATGATAGACTATCATGTAGAAGGCAGTTTCAAAGGGGGAAAACTCTGGAAATGTGCAAAGAGGCCCCTTGCAGGTGTTTTACTTTGAGAGGTTCTACCAGTAACTGGCTGAAACAGAAGCAGGTATTCATAGCCAAGCATTGGACAGAGATCTGGGATCCCCTATTGAAGAGTTAGGGGAAGAATTGAAGGAGCTGAAATGGATGGAAACCCCATAGAAAGACCAACAGTGTCAACTTATCTGGACCCCTGGGAGCTCCCAGAGACTAAACCCCTAACCAAAGAGCATACACAGGCTGGTCTGAGGCTCCTGGCACATATGTAACAGAGGATTGTCTTGTCTGGCCTTGGTGGGAGAGGATGTGCCTAATCAGGGTGAGAGGCACCCTCTCAGAGGCAGAGTAGAAGGAGGCAGGGGGAAGAACTTTGGGAGGGAGACCAGGAGGGTGGGCAACATTTGGAATGTAAATAAATAAAATAATTAATTAATTTTTAAAAGAATTTTAAAAAAGTAAAAACAAAACAAAACAAAAGGCTGAAAACAGCTCTCATTTTTTATTACTTATTTTATTAATTTACATTTCAAATGATATCTCCCTTTCAGGTTACCCCTTCACACCCCCCCCATTCTATCCCTCCTTCCCTCCCTCCCTTTTGCCTTTATGAGAACATTTCTCCACCCATTCTCTACTCCCGCCTCACCATTCTAGCATCCTCCTACACTGGGGCCTCAAACCTCCATCTGTAGCTGAGGATGGCCTTATCTGACAACTCTCATTTTTGACAGCCTGAAGATATGCAGGGCCATTTGGGGAATACCCAGAAGGCTTTTGTTCCAATCATGGAGAATAAATATCGCTAGACAAAATTCTTATCTGTTCTTGTATCAAAATTTACAAGGAAGGTTTGATTTCTTATGAAGCTACAATAACTCTATAAATCTGCATGAGAGCTACCCTACAGTGGGCCTGTCAGCATTCCATCACAGATAGTAAGGGACTCATTCAGCCTTACATTTAACTGAAGAGCTACTGGTAGATAATGTGTTTCCCAGGAACAGTAAGGCCACGCTAAGTTGGCCAAACGCCAAGTGATGCAAGGAACTCTAATTTAACTCATTGGGTCATACTTGCAAAAGACATGGAAGTAGGAGTAGACTAGTTGGAAAGAAGTATGACTGAACAAGAGAAGGAAAAAAATAAAGTAATGGATATGATTCTGCTCAAAATACATTCTACACATGCATGAAACTGTGGGAAGAAAAGAGACCTCAGAAGCTTAAATTGTTTTCATGTGAACATACTGTATGCCAAAACAAAGTTCAAAGCTATTTATAGAAATACAAAAAATTCAGAACTCACTAGTGTACAACTCATTATGTCTGGCAGTCAAAGGAAAAATTTAAAGCATAGCGAAATGTGAGAAAATTATGATTTAGTGAAGGGAAAATTCAAATTTTTTGTATCTGACACAGATGCTGGAATTAGGAGATAAAGCTAATAGAATGATTACGACTATATTCCATATGTTCATGCAGAGAAATGAAGGATTAGTAGGACTAAGTCGAGATAAAGGATGTATAAAAAGACCCACAAAAAATTCTATAGATGAAAGAGACAATATGAGAGATGATACATATACTTCATGAGCCTGATGGAAAAATCAAATCCCAGAGGGAAAAAGTAGTGAAATAAAATACAAGCAAGCAACTTAAGTCATATCAGCCTTGGTTAACTTCATAAGAGCTATAGAAGATTGGAACTGCCAACCTTCCATCATGGTCACGGAGGGACACAAGAGGCCACATCCTTTCTTGAGGAGCTACTGGCAATTCATAGCTGCTGGAAGAGGGGAGACTGAATCATCTTTCTTTAGTGGTGTAGCTTCTGGCAAGTTTCCCACAGTCCAGTAGATAACCTCACACCCATGCTCATGCAAGCAACCCTGAATAGAATCAGTGGATCAAAAAATAAAGGGAGGGAAGTTATGAATGGGAGGAGAAAACATTTTGAGAAGTAGAAGGAGTAAAAATAGAATGCAAGGGGAATACAGGAGAATAAGGAGTGACCAGTGGGATCTAAATATCATATTAGTGCATTACATTGTCAAAGGGCAAAGAGAAATATTAAAAAATAAATGTGTTGTTATTCTATTTAAAGTCCTAAAATAAAATGAGACAGAAAAT
>CM052712.1:40341721-40399242 GCA_028551405.1 Uromys caudimaculatus | reverse complement strand
AGGAAGGGGGGAGGAGGAGGAGGAGGGGGGAGGAGGAGGGGGGAGGAGGAGGAGGAAGGGGGGAGGAGGAGGAGGGGGGAAGGAGGAGGAGGGGGGAAGAGGAGGAGGAGGAGGAAGAGGAAGAAGAAGAAGAAGAAGAAAGAAGAAGAATGTGGAGGAGGAAGAAAAGGAGAAGAAAAAGAAGAGGAGGAGGAGGAAGAGGAGGAGGAGGAGGAGGAAGAGGAGGAAGAAGAAGAAGAAGAAGAAGAAGAAGAAGAAGAAGAAGAAGAAGAAGAAGAAGAAGAAGAAGAAGAAAAAAAAAAAAAAAAAAAAAAAGAAGAAGAAGAAGCTTCAGCAAAATTATTCACAAACCACAACATAAATTGCTCAAAACCAAAGTTAAAAAGAAGATTACACATAGGTCATATGAGGGGTTGACACAAATGAGTTTCTCTGGCCAGAAGAAAAAAATAAGAGGGATGATAGGTAAGTAGAATGTTTTATTTGGCTAAATTATTTTGGTCAGAAGAAAGGACAGAAGTAAAATTAAGAAAATTGGTATACAATTTTAGCTAATAAAAATACATAGTACTTTTAGCCATACACCATTGCCAGTAGTAAATATGATCATAGAATTAGGCTAAAATCCTGACAAGAAACAATTTAAGGGAAGGAGGCTTATTTTGGCTAATAGTTTGAGGAGCTAACATCCATCACAGAAGAAAAGGCATTGTGGTTTGAGCATGAGGCAGCTGTTTGCACTGTAGAATCAGGGAGCAGCAAGTAAAGAAGTGGAGCTGGGCTATAAAAGCTTAAGGATGGTGGTGCACGCCTTTAATCCCAGCACTCGGGAGGCAGAGGCAGGCGGATTTCTGAGTTTGAGGCCAGCCTGGTCTACCGAGTGAGTTCCAGGACAGCCAGGGCTATGCAGAGAAACCCTGTCTCAACCCCCCCCCCCCAAAAAAAAAAAAAAAAAGCTTAAGGATGTCCCCCAGTGACCCATTTCAGCTAGTGACTCTCCATCTTCTAAGGCTCCACAACTTTCTGAAACAGGATCATCAGTTGAGGACCAAGTGTTCAAACTTATCCTGCGGGGAAATGTTTCACAATATAAGCATTACACTCCTCCTCTGGAACAATGGGCTCACAGTTATCTCAGAATGGAAAATGTATTTATCCCAACTTCTTGAAGGATTTAGTAGACTAGCTTCTACATATGAGAGAAATAGTGTAATACTTGTCTTTTTGAATCTTGTTTATTGCACTTAACATCATGATTACTTGTTCCATATTTTTAAAAATATCACAATATTTTCTTCTCGTATATGGCTGAATACATTTTCTATACATTATCTTGGTTTGTTTCCTGTTGTTGTGGGAAAAAACTATCAAAAGCAAAGGAATATTAGGACATAGAGGGCTTATATAGGTTATAATTCTAGGTTATAATCCATCTTTGCAAGGAAGTCAAAGAAGAGGTTAACTGGAAGTATAAACCAACATCCACAGTCAAGAGTAGCGAGAGGATGAATGTATGTATCCTTGTGCTCAGCATACCTCTTCCATTTTTACACTGTCCAGGCAGGACCCCAAACAAGGAAATGCTTCTCTCAATATGTGTACTCTCTCTTTTATCCATTTTTATACAGTCCAGCATCCCAAACAAGAAAATGGCACTGGTCATAATTGATGGATATTCACACTTCAGTTAATACAATCAAGACAATCATTCACTGAGACTCTCTTCCCAAGTGACTATTTAAAGTGACAGTTAAAAGTAAATATCCTATATGTACATCATATCATACTTTTTGATACATTTCCATTGATGAACACATATACTGATTCTGTGACTTTGTTGATGAGAATAGTACTGTCATAAACATGGACATACAAGATTGTTTACTTTATGTAGACTTATTTATCTTAGTTATGTACAAGACGGATATAGCAGGATTGATGGTAGTGATTCAATTTTCTGAGGAAAATTTCTACTTTATTGTACAGTGAACATACCAGTTCATACCACCAACAGTGTATAAATGTTCCTTTCCTTTCCCCTACATTCTTAGTAGGATTTTTGGTGTCTTGTTAATTTTTGTTTGTTTGTTTTTGTGATGGTAACCTTTCTGAACTTGTTCAATTTTGATCTCTATTTTCTCCATAATTAAGAGTTATGGAGAGCTTTCACATATTTATTGGCCTCTGCATTTCTTCTTTTGAAAAAAACAACAGTTTGGTTCATTTGCCCAACTCTTACATTTTTCTTCTTTTGCTATGTTGAGGTTGTGAGTTCTTCATAGATTCTAGATACTAATCCTCTAGCAAATGACTAGCTGGAAAATTGTTTATGCTGTTGGTCAGGCTTCCTTAACATGCTGATTGCTTACTGTGCTGTGCAAAAGTTATTTAATTTGATGTAGTCACATTTGTTAATAGTCACTATTATTTTCTGAGTTTCAGAGCCCCTATTCAGCTTTGAGTTTAAATTGTTTCCTTTAGTAGTTTCAGGTCATACATTAAAGTATTTGATCCATTTACAGTTAACTTTGTATGGTAAGAGATACGGATCTAGTTTTAGTACTCTTTATATCGATATCCAGTTTTCTTAGAATCATTTATAAAGTGGCTATTTTTGATGTATAGTATTGGTGTGTTTTTGTTTGTTTGGTTGGTTTGAGCATAAGATTGTTAGAGGTGAATCAGTTTATTTCTGAGTCCTCTTTTCTCATCCATTGACCAACATGACTGGTTTGGGATGTGTGTGCATGTGCGTGCGTGCATGCGTGCGTGTGCGTTTGTGTACATGTGTATGCGTGTGTGTGTGTGTTTGTGTGTGTATATGCATATAGAAACTAAAACAGCATGATGTTTTAGTTTCTATAGCTATGTATTATAATTTTAAATTGTATGTCTACAAATGTATAAGCATTCAAAGTCTTTCCATCTAGTATCTTCAGTTTCTTTCTTTAGTATCTTATAGTTTTCACTGTAAATATATTTCATCTGTATTTTTCTTTTTAAGCTAATGTGAATGGGATTATTTTGCTGATTTCTTCCTCAGTGGGTTCATTACTGCTAAATGACACAAAATTCTTAAGTCACAAGAGAAATGAAATAATTATTTTCCTCATTATTTTGGCATTAAGAGAAGAATATTTTAATTATAACCAAATTCATATATAATATTCAGAGTAACTTTCATTTAAAGACCATATGTTTACTATTTTAAATGTTGCATTTTTGTGTCTAAAACCCTAGAAAATAGTAACTGGAGATCACATTTCTATAGAGAGATTATCCAATTTATAAAACATTGAGAGGTGTTTTTTGCAATTTTGTACTAGTATATTAAACTGTTACTTGCTAGGTCATTAAATGCTTTATAGAAAGTGGTAAGAGTAGAGAGAAAATAAAATTAATCTTCAAGAATGGAATGTTAAAACTACTTTGAATTGTACTCCATAAATAAGAATTTAAGGACTTTTTCAAAAGTATACATATTTAACAAAAACTTAGTTTGTGATGGTAACTATAGCAGTGGGATGACTGTATAAAGACATAGTGTGACTAAGGAGCGTGTGTATAAAGAACACTTGAACGACCTGTCTGAGTGAATTAGATTTGGCAAAGCAGGATCATGATTTTACCAGAGAAAATTGGTTACCAAATAAAAAAAATAGTGTCAGATGTGGAATATCTCCCACTGAGTGTTGTCCAAGAGTAGACAAGACACCTCCAAAACAACAGAGGATATTGCCATTGTTCTTGCATACCTACCAGAACTAGATGGTAAAGCCCTAATGCTAAAGACAGCACACACTTCAATCACAAGACATGAAGAATTGAACTTGGTACACATCTGGAAGTTTCTTCCCTACCAACTGGTTTTCATGATGCCGGAGGCTGCTAGAAGGAAAACAAGCAAAAAGAGGGAAACAAAATAAAAAACAAAAACCCAGCAATAGCCTTATTCAGCTATGAACTCCATGAATCACAATAATGACTGGCTCAGCAAGCTTTGTTCAGTGTAAAATAAAGATATGAGTGCTATGGTGAATAAACTGTAATTCGATGCAAAAATGGCTGGAGAGTACACCAACCCCAGGAAAGCACTTACTACTATTAATTTTCTAAATGGTGATAGAATGAAAGTACTTTCTATATTTTTAGCTTTATACTCATAAAAGTTCCCAGCCTTCATTGACAAAGTTTTTTGTAGTGGAAAGTGGCTGTTATAGAGATTCACCATTCATAAAAGCGCAGAGAATAAGAGATAGTGAAGTGCTTATACCTTAATATAATATAATATCATCTTTCTCCCCGAAGGCTCAGGTAACATTGAGGAAGTGGAGGATGAAAGTTATAAGAACCAGACACTTGGCAGGATTGCTGTGAAATGATATCTTTTGGACCCTACAGGGCCATTGCTCTCATGAAATTACTGTACTTGTGGTTACCTACACAAGACCTATGTAAGATCAAGCCAGTAAATATTCCAACCTGGATTGTGGAGGGACTCGTGAGGGCTAACCACTATTGGAAGTATTGGAAGTTGTTGACTGATGTGAATAGGATATACTTTTTTTCTTGAGGGTCATGTTCCCTAGTTGGTTGTCTTTGCTGTAGTGGATGGTCCTATATCCATATGCAAATGGGTGTCACTAAGTGAACTCAGTAGGTGATAAACAATAAGAAGGCATAAAGTTTGGAGAGGGAAATTGTGGAAGGGAGTCTAAGATGATTTTTGAAAAAAAGGAATGGGATGTAAACATGATCAAAATACAATATATACATGCATTAAGTTCTTAAATCATAAAAACATTTTAGAAAAAAGATTTGGCAATTTGTTTGGCTATTCTATTTATCTGAATACATGTAGATGAGAATCATTGTTGTATTTGATATCAGCAATAGGCATACAGTAGAAAATTGTGACATCTAACTTATACTTGAAAAGTATTTTCTAGATCCTGTTATTACAATACTTTGTCTCAGCATACTTGTCTCCATAGGACTGATAAAAGTGAGTTCTGACAGGTTCAGGTTATTATTTTTATCTTGATTCCCTTGTATCAGATGAGATAAGCAACTATACTTGTACAAATATACAGGTGCTCATTTCTAATATTGTTGCATACATATAGAGTATGGTATCATTAGCAAATTGTAAAAGACTACTTAGGCTTTTCATTTCATTTGGTAAAAAATGAAATGTAGCCATATAGCAATTTACAGGCTGATCCAAAAGGAGTTTCATCCTGTTCAAAAAATCTTAGTGTATATTACTGAGAATAGGCAGAAGTGCTATTTGTATTTATAAATGAGTCTGTGTGAAATAAATAAATAAAAATAAGTAAAGAAAGCAAGTAAACAAATGAAAACCAAAATCACTTCTGTTATGCTGCTTTGCCTTTATGGGAAACCAATATGTTCACTGGTGTTCAATATCAGCAAATCATTTTTTTTCTTCTTTTTTTCTGTCACACATTAGTGATGAATCCTTCGTGGTCTGTTCTCAGTGATACACAATGAAGGTACTAGGAACTTCATGTACATAGACACTTCATATCCTGTGATCCTGATGTTTCTACTGTACATTACCCTTGTAGGCTCTTTTGATGAGTCACGCCTTGGAAGTGTCAATGCTCTGCTCAAATACCCAGAAAGCATGAAGAGAAGACCCTCCTAGGTGATAAGGAGAAGCTAGTTACAAGCATAAACACACTGTGTTCAGATGAAGCTTTCTAAGGTGGGAGTACCATATGCAAAGGAGTCTTGAGCTGCCAGGACTGTTGGGAGAAAAATTGAGAGAGGACATGCTGAGCTCTCTCTTCAAAGTAAAGGGAAATCAAGAGAGTTATGGAGACCAGGGAGCCAGGTTAGCTGTTTTGAATAGGTTTTTTTATGGTAGTTGTTAAAGAAAAAACTTGAGTGTGTATTAGAAATATAGGAGATGATGAGAAATATAGCCAACTGAGAAGGTATCATAGGAGGACATAATACCAACAGGCCTGCTGGTTGGATTGATATAGGTGCTAAAGAAAGAAAGGTGTTAGAGCATAAGTGGTAACTTCCAGGCTTCTCATTCTTTAAAGGAAAAAAAAATTCTCTGTTGCTCAGGTACTCATAGAATTCCAAAGTAGTACTCTCTTGACCAATTGTACATTTTTACGGGATGCCATTATTGGCAATGTCTCCCTGTGTGCCAAGCATGGTGTTAGAATTCTCAGCAGGCAATCCCAGATGAAATGGGAATATAATCCCATTAAATTTTATATTTAATTTTCTTTAGCTCAAGAAAGCAGTTAACAGAGCTGGGGTGCTGCTTGCCATGAATACATAGAGAGCCAAGGTAGAATCCCCAGAACCCACGTAAAACCAAATGCAGTTGTAACATGCTTCTGTAATGCCAGTCCTGACGTGAAGAGATGGGATAGAACCTCTAAATAGCTTGGTATATGCAGTGGTGACTAAGAGATCCTGCCTCAAACAGGATGGAAGGTGAAACATAGCATCCCCGTTGTCAGTTTCCATGTGCACACTGTGGTGGGCACACTCTCTGTCCCCATTTGTCAATCCAGGCATTCAGTTAAAAAAAAAAAAAAAATGGAAATACAGTTCAATTATAGAGTACTTGCCTAGCATGTAGAAGGCCTTGGGTTTGATCCCTAGCTCTTTCAAACCAAACCAAACCAAACCAAACCAAACCAAACCAAACCAAACCAAACCAAACCAAACCAAACCAAACCAAACCAAACCAAACCAAACCAAACCAAACCAAACCAAATCAAACCAAACCAAACCAAACCAAACCAAACCAAACCAAACCAAATCTGTAACAGTGACACTCCCTCTTTACTCCACATTCTTCTTTCCCTGTCTCTACTTGTTCCTAAGTTTCAATCTCTGTTCCTCCTTTTCATTTCTGATAGCTATGTAACACGCCACATGCAAATTTTCTATGTCCTTTTTAAACATTTCATTTATTACTCTTATGATTGGATTTTTTTCTACATGTATATCTGTGAACCACATGCATGCAATGCCTATAAAGTCATGAAAAGTGTGACAGATCCTTAGCAAACAGAGATATGGTTGAGAGCTTCCAGTGGGTACTGGGAATGGAATCCAGGTCCTTTAGAAGAGCATCTTTTTTCTTTAACTGCTGAGTCATCTCTCTAGCATGTTATGTAAAGAATTCAGCAAATGCTCATGATTCTCCCCAAATTCAAAAGAAAACCAGAAGGGACTGAGTCTTCCTTGCACACTCACATAATGAAGGACCACAACTCTCCATTGCTGTTCAGCTTGGACAGAGCTGAGCAAGGATATATTGCTTGATGTTCTAATTCTACAGGTACTATTACTACAACTGCTACACTTAACTCCACTGAAACTGTGTTCTCAATTGATGTGTATTGCCCTACTGTGAGCTTCATAAATTAAAGAAAAAATTCAAAAGAATAGTGGGCCCACATGTGTACATTGTTTGTATGTAAAAATATTCGTCAAATGCATGTATAAGCATATTTAATGTTTTATATATATCTTAATGTATATATATATATATATATATATATATATATATATTCTCAAGTCTTATTCATTGGGCTCTTATGCAGTTGGTGTGGGCTTTGTATTAAATCAATACCTGTAGGTTAAATAATTTTATTCCTTTCTTTATCTTTTCATTAACTACAAATATTTAAAACAGTCAATGTGAATCTAATATTTCATAAAAAATTCTTGTATTGCAGTTATAAGTTGACCAGCTCTTACATGTATTTATATTATCTTAAAGTTAAATATGAAGCTTCACAAACTACAAACATTTCTGATGGACTGCCTGAGAAACAGTGCCTTGAATTTTGCTTCCTTATAGAACAGTCTAAGCATCTCACATCAGCAGACTTCTGTCTGGAATACCTAGCATTCAACGAACATCCTCAAATCCATCAGAATTTCAGAAAAGAATAAAGATTATTATTAAGTCTCCCTCCACACAATGGCTATGACTGCCACTCTAATGAAGTCTAGATAATTCTCTATAAAGAGGTAAGAGACATGGTCAGTTTCTGGATTGCATTCAGTTGCATGGGAAACTCCCCTCTGTTTGGTCATTCATACTATGAGACCATCAGAATATACAGTCTAGGCCTTGTGCTTGGCATTAGAATCCAGAGGCAGATGAAATGCAATTTCTGCTTAGAAGAAATGGACACCTTGCCAGGTACAAGAGGGACATTCCAAATTCAGACTCAGTGACCAGACAGACTTTCCATGTTAAGATGATCTGTGAACAAAACCCCAAAAGGGAGAGCAAGAGTAAATCAAAGAAAGGAGAAGGGATATTTCCAGCAGCAGAAATAGTCTGTGCCAAGGGATCTGGAAGAATTGTGTTTGTCTGGATCAGAGTGAAAGGGGCAGGGTGGTGTATGCTAAGCAGGGGTCGTGTCATGAAGTGCCAAAGCGTAAAGATTCTGGACTTTTGAATGCTGTGAGAAGTCTGTGCTGAGTACCAAGCAGAACAGCGGGGTATTTAATAAAATCTTGAACTGTGAATAGAAGGAAGGTAAAAAAGTTAGATAATAGTTATCTAATATTATGAAGACTAGTAAATAGGATGAAACAGAAAGAAGATGCACTCAACTAGAGAATAAGGCAATGAAACAATGAGATTGAGAATATGTAAAAATGCCCTTTTTTTAGTTGTTTGAATTTGCCAAAAAATTGAATCTTAAAAAAATAAAGATAAGGACCTGGTTTTTGGCTTTGACATTAATGGATGAGGAGTAATTGAATATTTAATATATGCCAGACACTTCAATGAGTGTTTTATCTTTATTATTTCACTTAATCTTCTTTATATTCTATTAAAGATGGTGCTACTCTGTCCTTTTCTTTCTTTTCTTTAACTTGAAGATCATGATGACTCACAGTGATTCCACTGCTTGCCAAGTTTGAGTCTCATTCACTGAGCTAGAAAGCACAAGAGGAACACTGTCCATTTCGGGAGTGTAAGCGCACTTTAATTTTAGAGAAGTTGACTTGGAGTCATGCTTTAAGAGAGACGGAAAACCTCACAGCTCCAGGAGGACCATTTCTGCAACCCATGACCACAGCACCCTGGAGTACCATCATGCTGTGGATTGCCACAGGGTGTGTTTAGTATATAACACTACAAAGACATCTGAAGCTCAACAGATAGCACTAGGTCATAGAATTCCACTCAGAGTATAAAGCTATAGTCCAGAAAAGACAGAGCGTGCCCAGTAAATATATCCTGACTGTATGACAAGTCAATGAAAATTGAAACTTGTAGCAAGAGTTCATTTAGGCAACATAAGCAGAGGAAAGGATTACATTAAGCATACAGAGAGTAAGCAATAGAAGAAAATTCACTGAAAGAGTTTGGGAAGAATCTGCAGGGACAGTGTAAGCAACCAAAAGAAATGCACATTCAATAGCAGCGTGCTTATTGGTATGAAATACTCCCCCAAATCAGGAAAACCAAGTCTGAAAAGCAAGCATAGGAATGGTTTATGAGTTTGAAGACAGGTGTGAACAAAGGAGGGTTCTAGAGAGGCTTCCTCTGGGACTTGGTAGAATTTAGTATCATTCACTTGAGTTGTAAATGAGTCTAGAAAGCCTTGCTATGGCAGAACTGATTTGGCAGACCCAATGCCTATGTTGTTCTAGCACATGTTTTATCAATTTTCTTTAAGATTCTAGTTGGTTGATAAGCATACATAATTTCAGATTCAACAATGTCTGTATGTTTGAAAAGAAAACACAGAATCATGGGATATGAAAATACCTGCAGTGCTACCAATTTGATCTCAAAGACTTCCAAAAAATAGGAAGAATGAGGAGGGGGGAGGTCAGAGTTACATTCTAAGAAGTGTGACATAGACAATGAGGTTCATTGTCTGTGCATCATACTAGCTTACAAGGTCCAATGTTTTTTTCAACATTGTTCAAGGAAACCTCTGTCTTTCTAGAAATAACCTAGGATATATAGCCTCTTTATGGAGATGAAACACATACCTAGAACACAGAACGAAGGGAAGACACAGACTTTTAGGAAACACACATAACACAATCCCACTTTTGTCTCATAGACTTTAAGAACCAAAACAGAAACTTCTTCCTGACTTTTGTTAACTCCCTTGTTATGATGATCATCCTAGAAGTCAGGTGCTAAAAATTTTGGAGAATAACATTCTGCAGGAAAGCCCAAGATGCAAATACACTGGCTTCAATGATGAAAGGAGGGAGGGGTGGGGAGGAAAGAGAGAGAGAGAGTGAGAGAGAGAGAGAGAGAGAGAGAGACAGAGACACAGAGAGACACAGAGAGACACAAGAGACAGAGAGAGACAGAGAACTTGTTAGCTCATGTGGTACTATCCATCCTAAACAGGTATCAGAAATTTGAATTAAGAAACTACCTTGACAAGTCCATTCTGAGGAAAAATAATTTTGAAAAGTCAAGAGTACCACCCAGAGAAGAAACACTCTTGGCATATCTTCCACATCAAGCTGCTCAAGGTAAATGTAGCCATTAGAGCATCTGTCTGAGATCTCAGTTTCTAAAGATCTAACCTTCATACCATCCCTGTCTGATTGTGAGTATAATAAAATGGATGGTCTGTGCTACTAAAATATGAGAGGGTTTGTTATGAAGCATATGTAAACTCGATATCTTAGACAGAAGTTTTGATCTGACTTCATGATTGAGAGCCTTTCAAAATCAGAATTGTTAGTCAAGGAGACAACACAGTGAAATTCAGTTACTCAGAACTGTGGGGAATACATCATTCAGGATGATGGAATGACAGTAACACAATAGATGGAGGTAATCAATCTTAAATGCTAGGAATATTATAATTTCACAGTTTTATATAAACTGTTATAAAGTCATACATACTCAAAAACTATATATACATATATTTACGTTCACGTTAAACATGTATTGTGTGGTGTTAAGTAATGGTTGGGAGTCTTGCTTTGATGTACACAGCCCTTGCTTCCCACAAAATTTATAGATTATTAGGAAGCTGAGATATGAAGTTGCAAAGACCTATTTTTTCATCCCAGGTCTAACTCCAAAATTCATGGGGAGACATTGATAAGGACAAAGTCAAGGTAGGACAGCTGAGGTCAATAGTTTCATGTAACATTTACCTATGCCTTCTCTCATACTTTCAAGTACCTCTCCCTGAAAAGGAGGTGTATTGAAAAAACCGTGTATTTGTATATGTTTACAAACTTAAAAAATAAGAATGAGATACACTGTAGGAATGGATTTCGCTTATGTTTCTGCATGGTTATAGCTATGAGTTAATCAGCAAGTTCAGGTACAGCATGTGGCTTGCAGTCATTTCAGATGGCATCACTGATAAGAACGATTCCTTAACATCTCTGGTGCCTCTCATCAGAGGATAGCAAAAGTTTTTTTACCAGCATTAATTAAGGCTTACAGGATTTCAATGAGGTCATGAAGCGGTTTAATTACTGTAATATATTGAAATTTTTAAACAAAGCAGACACAACTGGAGGTTTCCATTTCAAAGCATTCTCTTTTGGTCTTGGTGGCATGGACCCAAGAACCTGAGAATCACTTTTGCATTTCTTCATTTGTTTCCCAATTTTTAGGAAATCTTGAGACTATAATATATTCCTTTGTATACTGAGAGACACAAGGACAGTGGCATTGTGTGCCTCCTGTGAATTAATTGATTCATCCACAAGCACTTCACACACAGGCAGTCCTGGGCTCTGTGCTACATATTCAAGAGTACAGAGAAGATAATGCCTTTCTTCAAGGATCTCACAATTAAAGGAAGTCTGCAGAGATAAAGTACAAAATCCACAGTGAGACTGGTGTAGTGACAGAGAGCTTCAGAGTGTTATTTGGGTATGTAGATGTGTATCCCACATTGAAAAATGATAGTGAATTCTACAGATGGTTGATTATGTTTTAAGCACTCTTCTAAGACATTATGTGTATTAGCTTATTAATTTTCACAACAATAGTGATATGTAGGAGGTGTTGCTTTTCTACTTTTATAATAAATATATCTGATATGTAGAAATCTATAGTCATAGAAAATTTCCCCCATATTCTAATGACAAATGTGTGGTACAGGCAGGATTTGCCTGCAGGCATTCTGCACAGTTTACTTGCTCTTACCAACTCTACTTTAGTGTGGCCATAGTGGGAGAGGAGCAGATTCTAGAGGAAGGACAGACAGAAGGAAGTCAGAGCCAAGTGCTCTATTACCGACACAGCATCTTGTTAGCTGGGCTTTGGTGGTAGGTAAACTCCATTAAAAAGTTAAGAAAAGAGGATGTCTGTTGTATTTCTAGTCAACACTAACATTTGGGCCATACTTTGCAAAATTGTTATCAGTATCTTCCAGCCTCTCTAATGGTATGCTTGGCTTATGGTTCGCTGTTCCACTGTGACCAGGGTTGGTCCTTCCTCAGTATCCCTTCTGGATTGACTCAGGAACAGGGTGTGCATGGCTACACACAAGCAGTGCATAGCTATATACTTGGATAATTAGGATAAAACTTCCCCAAGAGGCTGGCCTTCTATAATTACTTCTGCTCTACACTTCAAGTGATTAAACACAATTCTGTTCTCATGGCCAAATCTTGGGTCTCCTCCATCATTATCAATTTTCCTTTGCCTTTCCATATCTAGACACTTACTAAGCTTTGAATCAGACATTCCCTCCATAGAGTCATGTTTGGACATCTGAGTCCCTAGCCTGGGGAACTATTTTGAAACTTATAGAGGCTGAGTCTTGGAAGGAAGAAATAGGCAATTAGGGTAGATCTTTTAGTGTTATTCCCACCTATGGTTCAGCCTTTTCTCTTTGCTCTCTGGTTCACCTTGTTGTGAACAGATGTTGCTTCTGTTTCTATATAAGGAGATCCTCTATTACACCTTCGATGCTATGATGGACTGTCATCCTCTAAGATCATAGTCTAAATAAATCATTCCTCCTGTAGCTGTGTCCTATTAGATATATTGTGATATCAATGGGAAAAGTGGTTAGTGCAACTCTAGTCTTTTTTCCATTCTGTTCTGGAATATCTGAAGCCATTATTTCTGTGTGAAGACACCTATTTCTATGGTCTATGCAACTTACCACTTAGTGATTCTTGAACAATACTGACTGTGTGAGTAGAGCATATTTTACACATCCATCTGGATGAAGCTCAATATCTTCCTGATTGATCTAGGGAACCAATAGTTCCATGTGGCAATGTATTGACTGATGGCATAAGACACCAAAATATATAGAGTATGCCTATAATATTAAGAGGCAGTCAGCATTTTCTTTATATTTTTAGTAATGTATGGGCCTGCATTTAAGTATAGCATATTTGAGTCAGATATTAACAATTTAAAAGTTATATGTTGCATATGAAAGAAAGAATGGGGAGATGCATTCACCCAACAAATGTGTATTGTCTGCTATATGTAGCTGTTGTATAAATGTCTAAGAACTCATAGCATAATTTAAAGATTGAAAAGGGTTACAGTTGACTTGTAAGGAAGCCATTTGGGCAATCAAGTCATTCCCTTCACTGGCACACTAGACATAAAAGATGGTACATAATATTAGGTTCAGTTTTGAAAGTAAATGTAAAAGAGAATTGAATCCTGGAGACACCATTATGTAAGGGGTAGTTCTGATGTTTTGATCGAAAATCTGTGTGTGAGCATTGAAGGTCCTGTTTTCCAGTTGGCTCTTAATTGATCAATAAAGATGCTACTTGCCAATGACTGGGTGGAAGAGGTGAGACTTTCAGGTTCCTGCAGGCATACAGGAGGAGGAAAAAAGATTCACCATGCTTAGGAGGAAGAGAGAACCAACAGCTATGTGAGTTCTCTGGTGGAATGGCCATTGGCTGCTTATCTGACTGGGCTGGAGTAGCAGATAGGAGATTAGAAACACAGTTAAGCTGAGGGAAGATTTAGAGGTGTTGAGGTTAGAGTAAAGAGAAGGGCATGTTGGCTGAGAGAGGCTTAGAAGAGCTTGGCCATTGAGCTAAAAGCATATATGTGTGTCTTTCATTCATGGATCAATGGGAACCTAGGTGATGACTGGTAGTGCAATCCTCCTGGAGCTTAAAGAAGGGCAGAAGAATCTACATGCTGCACCATTAGCTGCAGATGTCCTTGGAACAATGGGCATCTCAAGTTCTTGATATTAAGTATGTTAAATAACTGTCTTGGTTAATTTTACGTGTTGATGTGGCTAGAGCTCAGTGTTGAGATATTTGGTCAAATATTCTTCTGAATATTTCTATTAGAATATTTTAGGTGATAATCATATCTATATTAATGGACTTTGAAGAAAAGATCCAGCCCTCCATTATTAGAGTAGAATGAATCCAACTAGTTGGAGACCTAAACAGACTTTCTCTGGAAATGAAGAAATTCAGTAGAGGCTAACATTCAGAAAACACTAAGACCCTTTTAGAATATTCACCCTTTGGCTTGAATTTCATCATCTACTATTCCTTAAGTTTTGACACACTGGATCATCCTATAGACTTTGAATTTTTAATGGTCTATAATTTTTTAAGAAAATTCCTTCAAATAAATCAGTTTTAAGAGGTATGAGTGTATATATCAGTATTATGTTTTGTTCTATTTTCTGCTACATGTGTATGGATCAGATATCTCATTTCCAACATGCATTTGCACAGAGAAATATGGATGTAGACTTCAAGAAAGTAAAGTAGGTTGGAAATAAAGTTTTGGCATCATTAGCACAGAGATGATAAATGATGCAGTTGGAACAGATTGGATTATATAGAGAGGGAGGAGATCTTTTTTTTAGAATGCCTTATAGCAAAAACTTAAAGCTCATATTTTAGATATGGACAAAGACTAAAAAGGATAACACAAAAAAGTGGTGAACTAGGAGAGTGTGTTATTAAAGCACCACAAATTCATGTACAATTGGGTGTATTAAAGTCACCTTGCAGCATTAGTTTAGTGACTATGTTTGGAAAGAACTTATGTCCAACTTCACTTTGGTCTGTGCAAGTTTACACCCTTTTTCAAAATAATTATTAATAATAGTTAAAGCCATGTAGGGGTCAGCCAAGGAATTCACCATTTGGTTTGAGACAGCTCACTCAACTGAAAAGAAAGGATCTATAAATGTACATAAAAGAGTGCTGTTATTCTCTTCTTTAAATCACATTCTTAACATAAAGAATGAGGAATATAACACAGAATGTTTCTATTATGGTCTAAATGCTGGATGTCTTTTAAAATTCAGGTTGAGTCTTTATCCTCATGTCATTTGTTTAGGTGGAACTTTTTGGAAGAATGTAATGAAACCTCTACTCATAAAGGGAGTTAGTGCCTTTATAAGTAGGCTTCAACACCATTGATAATGGGATGGGGGAATGCAGAAACAAAGCTCCATCTATGAAACAGACAGTCATCAAATATCCATCAAATCTCTTGGTCACTTAACCATGGTGACCCAACTGGCAGGACTGCGAGCAAACATTTCTACTTTACAGAAGTGATCAAGGGTAAGGCTTGTAGCAGTATTGGTAAGGCAGGTCTTGATAGCCATTTTGTTTTCAAGGTGGAAGGAAGCCTGAAGGTGAAACATTGCTGGGCTTTTAGACTTAAGGTAAGTTGTTTATTCTTTAAGATACTTTACATAGGTTTATCCTATAACTTGGACCCCTAAGTATCCCAAAAAGACAGAGAGATAAGAAGTAACATGTGGCTATTGTACATGAAAGTATATACATCCTAATTTTAAAGTAATTTTAAAATAAACTGCTTCCTGCACCTATACCTTCTAAAAATGCAAAATCTCCCTTCAGTTAGAATATAAGATCAATTTATCCACATGCGGATGGATATGAGGAGCCAAGCATGAAGAAAAAAATGGGGGCTGCTAGTATTCTAATGAAATGAGGAATTATGGAAGTGGTGAGAGTCAAGGAGACATGCATGAAACCAAACTGAATGCAACAGAAAGAGCAGAAAACAGAAGGATTGTTGTATGTGATAAAAACACTGTACAGTCGTTCATTGCAGTGATTGGAAGTCATCCTGAAGCCAGAGAAAAGAGAGAAGAGGCTCTTGGTTCTAGAAGTCCCATAGCATGATGCTGTCATCATCATCATCATCATCATCTCAAATGAGGATCTCAGGGCAGATGGCATGAGCAAACGCCAGAGGAAGAGGACTCAGGGTCAGTCAGAAAGCCAGAAACAGCTTCGGGATTGGAGTAAGGCTTACTCTGGTAACCTGCTCTTGAGGTTGATCAGTGGTGGCCTGAAACCTTCTCACAACCTTTTCAGAAAAAGATTCCTGGCTGACTCAGGAACAGCCTATTGTCTGTCCTGTCATAAAGGTTTTACAGCGCTGAGGAGCAAGCTTCCCACACACAATACATTGGGAACATCCTTAACCAGACACAAACTGTAGCACAAAAGGATGTTGATATATATATAAAATTTTCTATTCTATTCTATTCTATTTTTTCCAGGAGAAATGTTCTTCTCTACTTCGGTTTCTGTCACTGTGATAAACACAAAGACAACCTGTGTGAGAAAGGGTTTATTTGCTTGCAGGTTACTGTCCCATATGGAGAAAACCTGGTGTCAGGAACCAAAGTAAAGACCACAGAAGAGTGCTGCCAACTAGCTTTCTTTCTCTGATGTTCTCAGTTTGCTTTTCTAAACCTGTCTAGAGATGGTACAGTCTGTGGTACTCTGGATACTCACATATCAGTTAGCAATTAAGAAAGTGCCCCCTCGGACATGCCCACAGGCCAGTCTGGTGGAAGCAATTCTGCAATATAAGTTCCCTTTTCACAGGTGTGTAGCAATCACAAACATGTTGACTATCATAGTCCTTATTTATGAAACTTTAATAAACTATACTTTAATTAAGAGCTAATGATTTGTGCAAAGCAGGTTCTTTTCTGGGAATTTCCAGGTAAAGCCAGTTCCAGACTAAAGTTCTTTCAGAGCTGAAACAAGCCACATGGATTAGGATTATGTAAAGACTCACAAGTTACACTTTGGACCTTATACATTATACTTTGGAAATCAAGTAAGTCCAAAAGTTAACTGTGTTCATGATAAGATTGCAAACATCCAACTGAGAGAAGTTGAAATAAGGGGAGGGATGTGGGGACCTTGAGAGGATGAACAGAGGCAAGCAGCAAGTTGCTTGCTGAAGAAGCACAGGATTGAAAGACCACAAAAGGAGGTCTGCAGACAAGAGAGAATATTTTGTTTTGGTTGTTATGGGCTGCTAATGTGAACTAATTTTAGCTTTCCTGAAAACAGAGCAGAGGTTGCTCTTGGAGATAAATGATTTTAAATGAGGAAAGATAAATTGATTCAGCTGAGAGAGAAGATGACTTCAAGAGATAATGAAGTCTTTGAGAATGTGAAGTGTGGGACAGAGAGAAAAGCATGATCCAAGTGAAGAGGTTTTGTCTTAAAAGAGGAGACTGATGGACTTCGGGGTGTGTACTGGTGAGAGCAAAGGGGCTGACTGCCTTGATAGTGGAGGGACAAGGTGGCTCTGCAGTGGGACGCATATGCGTCAGCTAAGAAGGAGCTGGTGGATGATGTAGAGTTTTGAGGCAGTGGAGAAAATAAAAAATAGAAATATTAAAAATTAAAAATAGTAAAAAAATAGTAAAAGAGTTTTGTCTAAGGAAATACTGTGTGTGTTAAGCACTCACCAGATGTTTGTTGCCATATATTTGAATATGATCAAGCAGACAAATGTGTACATTTCTTTATACATTAATGCAATTTTGAGTTTGATTGTAGGTATACAGAGTAGTTTGAATTGGATTTAAAGACAGGCTAGCATTTAGGTTTGGGGAAACCTACATACATAAATTAATCCCCAAGAGTCAAGTGTTTAATTCATTCTTCTTATTTTGTTTGTTTCTGATAAAATACAGAAATGGTGGAGGGAATTTGCAAATGTCTATCTGAGCCCTTAACATTTTGAATTTGTTATAATCCAAAGACAAGTGAGCCAGGTAGGTTCTTTCGGAGAGGGTTCAAGACGTCACTAAAAACAGATGTGTAATGTGGCAGCATCTTGTCATTTTCTTCCAATGGCTTTGACAAAACAATCAAAACAACTGAAAGGAAGTCACCACTACCCACAGCTAGGAATTTGGAGCACCCCTCACTGTCAGAAGAATGTGCAGTGGAAGACCACTTGATTACAGACTTGTGGTACTTTGAGCACAGACTTCTGACTGATGAACACTATAAAATAATAAGTAAGAAAAATTTAAGCCATCAAGTTCATAGGACCTAGTTGCACAGTATTAAAACCTGCAATGTAGGAAGTATAAAAGTAGCTCATAAGCATGAGAAGTATTTTATTAACATGATTATGATGCTGTAGGAATGAAGTTGCTAAAAGACAGCTGAAGCACAAGGCTGGGACAATGACAATGATAATGATGAATACCACAGAGACAAGATGTTGAAGAAGTCATTGATGAATGCTATAGTTTGAGTTCAGAGAAAATTAACTGAAAGGAAAGGAGATGTTATGTGCAGGGAGATGAGGAAGAAAGAGGAGAAATACAGCTTAGTAGTTGGTATATACACCAGAATGTGATCGCATGTCAGTCAAATGTGGGGAGTTAAAGACTTAGGAGACATGAGAGGCTAGCCTATTGGTCTAATCTGCTCTGGCTCACATGAGAAGTTTACAAACAGAAGGCTAGAATGGAGCCAGAATAAAATGCAACCACCATATACGAAGCAGGTTCTGAATGAGAGCAATAATATCAAGGAAATGTTGGTGACGATATCTGATAATATAGGTTTTTAAAAACTAAGAATTTTGAAGGGGGAAAAACATGGCTGGAAAGGCGCAAAGGAAAATTCGGAGGGATAAACAACATTTAAGAATCATAAGGGAGATGGCCCAGTAGAAAACAATGCTTGCTAATCAAGGATGAAAAAATGAGCTCCAAACATCAATATTCCTGCAGAACTGTGAGTGTGACTACATATGCCTATAATTTCAGCATCTTGGGGGGCAAAGATAGGAAGACCACTTGGGAATCTTGGCAACCTCACTCCAGATTGAATAAAACCCTACCTCAGGGGAATAGGTCGGAGAGCAATGCATGGGTGTATGTATGTGCCATGCACATTTACACCACACATACACACCACACATAATAATACACAGAGGAGAAAAAGAGAAACAGGCAGGACTGGGGAGAGAGACAGAGAGGAAGACAGAGGAGGGGAGTGACAAAGGGAGGGATGGGAAAAGAGAAGAGAAGAGAGAGAGAGAGAGAGAGAGAGAGAGAGAGAGAGAGAGAGAGAGAGAACATATGTAGAAATGGGAGATAAATATAAATGTGGTTGAGACAAATACGAGGATCAAGCCCAAAGAAGAGGAAGGGAGCATGTTGGGAAGATTTTGAGAAAAGGGGGAGATTTTTTTTTTGGTGTTAGAATAGTATTTTCTGGGGCAACAACGAGACTTTGAATGGGCCTAGGAATGATCAGATTTCAGAACATAGAATCGGATGGGAATGAGTTTCTGGCTCAGAGACTTTGGAGGTAGATGAGACAGAAAGTGGAGCATGGTGGGACTCTGGGATTGTCAATACCAGAAAGTCCCAAGGCTCTTCAATGTGAACTGTAGAGCACACTGGCTCCCCTGGGCTTGACAGAAGTGATCTGAGTAACACTGCCTGCACATCTTTGTTGTAAGGTGGTAGCAACGTGCTGATGGTGGGAAACAATTTATCCCATTGCATTATCACGTTCATGTGAATTACACTCAGAGGACTAATGGACCCTGCCTTTTATTATAGTTCCACATTCTCGGCATTTTCCTAGGAAACAGCAATAGTCATCTTCTCACAATTCTTAACAGAGTATGCTAATCTATTTAATGATTAATGTACAGTGGAATTGTTCCCCTTTCTTCTGCAGCTGCCCTCCAAACATTATATGCATTTTGTAAGCACAAACTATTTTTCAGTTCTGCTGAACTAAAAATGTTGTTCAGCAGGGATTATGGTAGGATAAGATTGGGGCAGAGTTATAGGATCCTATTGTTTGCAAATCTAAATCAAGTCTCCCAATCTCCTTTTGTTACTCCATAATGAAACTATATATTTCCCCAAAACCTTCTTTTGTCTATCGTTGGTGGGTTTCAAACCCTGTTGAAGGAAAGCATGCTATGTCGTGATCCTTTAGCCACAAACAGTTATGATAGAAGACGAGGCCTTGCCCAATGACATAGGTATAGCAATGATCTGAAATATAACCCCAGTATATAAGTCTCTGCATCTCTTTTCATTGGTTTCTGGGTGGAGCTTCTCAGAGGAGAGTTATGCTAGGTTCCTGTCTGCAAGTATAACAGAGTATAATTAATATTGTCAAGGATTAGTCCTGCCCATGGGATAGGTCTCAATTTGGGGCAATCATTGGTTAGTCATTTCTACAGTCCCTGCTCTATCTTTGTCCCTGCACATTTTGTGTGCAGGACATATTTTGAGTTGGGAGTGGACATACTGTAAGGAGAGGAAGGGATGATATTGGGTTGTAAAGTGAATAAATGAATAAATTACAATATAAAACCCAGGATAGGAATAGCTGTTCATACAGAAAGAAATATAAAACATAGTCAAAGAAACTAGTACATATTTGGCATGGGGCTGATGCATGATCTCTCTTGCTTGCTTCTCTTTTGAGAGAATTAGATGGCTTTTATTTGATTGTTGATGAGTTCTGTAACTGAGGGTGCTAGACTAAAGGAATTTCAGATATCCGAATCATCATGTGAACTTAGAGTAAAAATTGAAATCTTTACCTCTAATGATCCAGAAAGGGTTTCCCTATGCCCAGATTTTTATGGCAAGAGAAATGAGCTTGGAATGTATGTGTTAATATCTAAGAATCAAACATTTGGCTTCCTGTGCATCAGGGAGGGGCTGAGGGGCACAGAACTGACAGCCTGTGCCAATTGGTTTATGTTGGCTGGTCAAGTTGTTTCACACTCAGAGAGGAATTTGTAGGCAAAGCCTTTGAAGATTACAGCTTCCAAATAAAGAGAGAGTCCTCTAAAGGAGGTATTTCTTTCCTGGGAGGTCACCTCTGAGCATCTATGCTAGACTCTGCCTAAAATTGCCTGTGGTTAAACCCTTCCAGCTCTAAGCTGTCCAAGGAAGCTTGTGTGATAGAGGAGATGGTAAAATCTTGCTATATACATGAGCAGAGATGAAAAGCCTTGACATGCTTGTCACTTTTGGGAGCAGGAGCATCCTATCCCTGGTGGCAATTGAGTTATAAGAGCCAACACACTCCTCAGATAAATTAGACCAAATTGGACCTTTTTTTATTTATTCTTAACTTCATGCTCTTAGCAATACAAAAAGATTCTAGAATCAATTATTTCCTTTTCTTCTATATTTGACTTTTAAATTTCAGTTTCAAAAATTTTAAGAAAATTACATGTAACCTGAAGTTTATTTGATATATATTTTATACTAATTTAAGCACAAAGGAAAGAGGATAGGAAGGTTATTACACACACACACACATACACATACACACACACACACACACACACACACACACACACACACACACACACACACATTCTATGTATTCTAGTTCTGTTTCCACTATTGGGTAAGCTCTAGGCATGAAATATGTACATGAAAATAACTCATTTCAAATTAATGGAACATTCACAGAACTGGGTGCAGAATAGGGTTAGTACCAGAACAGCTTCAAGAAGCAAGAGAATGGCCAATGATCTCACCATGATTGATATTTCAATTCTCCATCTGCCTCTTTTTCCTTTTGTTCTCTGTCTTCCTCTTGAGCTTACTCTTGCTCTTAATGTCATGCACCTCTTTCCTCCTGTCTCCATCTGCCTCTTCCCAACACTTCTTCCTATATACCCTCAAGCTCTGTCTTCTTCTCTTCCATCTCCCCCTGATTCTTTATTCTGACTGATATTTGAAGTAGACTGGAAGTGACTGGGAACCTCTGCTCACTCTGGCCCCTTCCATTCACTCACTTTATTTAACTCAAGTACAATAATGGGAAATCAGTTATACATAAAGGAGGGAGGATAAACAAAGGAAAAGAGTGAGAAGAAAATTAAACTGAAGTTAAGGCAAAAAGTATGAAAATGATCCTAGTGCTGCTATAAAGCAGGGGAAGGTCATTGGGAAACCCAGTACAGTCTGCCGTCTGCCAGCTTGGATAGAGTCATTCCCATTACTCTAATTATCCATTGCTGTACAGTGGCTTGAGAAAGGGTTTGCATTAATTTTCAACTTCTTTCTTTCTTTCTTTCTTTCTTTCTTTCTTTCTTTCTTTCTTTCTTTCTTTCTTTCTTTCTTTCTTTCCTTCCTTCCTTCCTTCCTTCCTTCTTTCCTTCCTTCCTTCCTTCCTTCCTTTTTTTTTTTTTTTTTTTTATGATGATAGGAATTTGGGTAGGACTTTGCTGGAGGTTTGTACTTCAATCCCCCATGTGGCTGCTGGCAGAAGCACAGGGTAGGACATTAGGGGCTTGAAGACTCTGTGACATCAGGACTACTGTCTTTCTACAGATAGTTTTGCTTTCATCTCTTTTTCTTCCCTAAAGGATCACCGTGAGTGTCCTACAGCAGTCCAAATTCTATTACAGTAGCCCAGACCTTCAAAGAGAACAGGTCGAACCTACATGGCATTATGGTCAAGTATTGGAAAGCATGAAACATCATGATCAATAACACCCAGAGTTTAGAAAAGAGGACAGAGACTCCTACCTTTCAGTGGGAAGCAAGGCTAAAAATCTCACTTAAAGGACAACACACACTTTGGGAGTTATCACTAGAAAATGAGATCTGCCATAACTATGGACAAAAATCAGACTGAAACTCAAGTGTAGAAAGTCTCTTGGTATTCTGGTGCCATTTTGATTGTTCTCTCCTTGTCCTGCCCCCTCCTCATAGTGAAGGACTACAGGAGGCTGCTTAAATACTATAGCAATCACTGCCTGGTATTTTTTAACACACTTCACAGAGCAGGGTGAAGTTGAGAATGAAGTAAAATCAATTCCAACAAATGAATTTTTTCTCATAATGGTTTTATGAATATGAAAATACCATTCTTGGAGGACTAGTTTTGAATATGTCAATCACACAAGGAAATGTTTGAGGATATTTCTTTTCAGAGTAGAGGACATTTCATGATGTAAGATGTAGGCATTGTGTGCTGTCTGAAAGTCAAGCAGGACTCCTGGTGGTGGACATGCAGCAAGTAGTAGATGGAACACATATACATGGATTTAAAATTCCTCAGTATTGTTGAAGCCTTACTGGAACATACTACACATATGGGAAAAGACTAGAAAGTAATATGTACATATCCAAGCAGTGCCGCCCTATTGGACGTGCCTCAGCCATTAAGCCACTTCCATGAATGTATTCCAGGGCTTTCTTTGCACAATGCTGATTGAGGGTAAGTGTTCAATGGATATTATCAAGCCCCTGTGGGGATGTGAGGGGATGGTAAACAATGTAAGTAACCTCATAACCCATAACCCCTAAAGAAATAGAAGCAACCGGGCACACGCCTTTAATCCCAGCATGTGGGAGGCAGAGGCAGGTGGATTTTTGAGTTTGAGGCCAGACTGGTCTACAGAGTGAGTTCCAGGACAGCCAGGGCTACACAGAGAAACCCTGTCTCAGAAAAACCAAACCAAACCAAACCAAACCAAACCAAACCAAACCAAACCAAACCAAACCAAACCAAACCAAACCAAACCAAACCAACCAACCAAACAAAAAAGAAATAGAAGCAGTCATTAAAAGTCTCCCAACATAAAAAGCCCAGGCCCAGATGATTTTGGTATAGAATTCTACCAGATTTTCCAAGAACTAATTACAATACTCCTCAAACAAGTCCACAAAACAAACAGAAGGAACACTGCCAAGCTCATTTTAGGAGGCCACAGTCAGGCTGATACCTACACAACTCTAAGACTCATCAAAGAAAGAGAACTTAAGACCAATTTCTCTACATTTGTAGTTATTGGTCCTATGTCTCCTCCACCATAGGGCTGTTCGCCACAGTGGGATGTGGGAAGTTGACTGAACTTACCCCATACCATTGCTAGAAGGGTGTTTGTTGGGCAGTAGGGAAGACGTGGGACACTGCTCTAGGGGTGGTGAAGAGCAGACTGAGGCTTGAGACAGCCAGAGATGGCTTGAGGGTCCCTGGACCTCTGGCAAGGATGGGGCCATCTGGTTTTTAGGCTCTTGGACACCCAGGTGCCGCTGAAGAGCTGAGAACAGAGTGGATCTAATGTGGGCATTGCTCAATTTTTTAACTGATTATGCAGATGTGGGTGTGGCTTGAGCAGACTTAGGGTCAGAGTGAAGTCAGGGCTGTTGACCATGCAAATGTGGGAGTTGCTTCATTTGGTATGCAAATGGTGGCATGGTTTATTTGATTATGCAGATATGAGCATGCCTTAATTGACTATGCAGGTGTGGGTGTGGCCTGATTGGTGTTCCTTATAGAGTTATGGTCAGTCTTGAGGTGTGGCTTAGTGGATCATGCAATTGTGGGTCTCCCAAAGCTGATTATGCAAATGCAGGCATGGATAAAACAGGGTTTGGGTTAGACTAGGATTAGGGTTAGGGTGAGGGGTCAGGGTTTCAGTCAAGGTCAGTGTTAGGGTTAGTATTACGGAAAATTTTTATGAGTAATTTTCTGTATCTGTCTTCAAGTTTAACAGAGTTTTTTCTATATGTCTCCAATTTTATTAGACTATTTTCTATATATTTTCAATTTTATCAAATTTTTCCATACATGTCTCCAATTTTATTATGATTTTTCTGTATATATCTCCAATTTTATCAGAATTTTTTCTATATATGTCTTCAATTTTATCAGAATTTTTTTCTATACCTTCAACTTTTCTATATATACCTTCAACTTTATCAGAATTTTCTATATATGTCTTCAATTGTATAAATATTTTTTGCATTAAAAAAAAAGGGTTTTCTGTAGGTTGGTTGTGTAGCTCATTGAGTAGTTGCCTAGTATAAAAACAATCACAAGCATGACATTTAAAAAAGGAAAGGGACAGGAGAAGGAGAGAGGAAGGAAAGGAGAAAGAGAGAGGAGGAAGAGGAGGATGATATCACCTTTCCCAGAAAGAAGTATATGCCTTCTGTTTGAAGCATGGAAAAGACTACTTGAGAAGGCAAATGAACTATGCTCTTTCCGAGGTGAGGTGTAGGAACAGGGGAGAGCACTGTGACACAGAGTGTGTAAGAGAAGAATAAAGAAATCTGTATAATTTCTTAAGAATTGCAGTCCCTTGTGTTTGTTATTCCTGCTTTTCTCTATTTCCTTAGAGTGATTAATAGTAATTAAAAAAAAAAAAAGTCACATGCACTTGTCTTTGGAGATTGTAGGGAAGAAGACAGTTAAGACAGTTTCTTTGCTGGGGAGCTTTAGGGAAGAAAATCCTCTAGGGCCAGAGATCCAGTTAGCAGCTTTTGGAAATATGGAATGGGTGGAGTCCTGGAGCCTGCTTCAAGCTATTAAGGAACAGACCACTCAGGCTGCAGAGGGGCCAGAGCCTGAGAGCAAATACCACATCTTTGTGTTTCACAGCTGAGCCCTACTGGAATTTTCTTTGGGTGCAATTAAACACAAATGAATGGTCTAATGTTTGCACCTCTGTTCTCTGAGTCTTAGACATGCCATTCAGGCTAGAGACCTTCTGGAACTATATCCTGATTCTCTTAGCTTTCATGAACAAATCACAGAGTGCTGTCATTCTGCCTGTTCATGTATTCCAGCCATCCCTCTATTTCCAGTATTGTTTGTCTGTACCTGTTCAGAACCTTTCTTGTCTTCTACACCAGCACCATACCTGTCCCTTAATTGGTCATTTTAAACGATTCTTTTTATGAACACAAATACAATAATGCCCTTTTCTGCTTAACTTTCTCCTGGGAAGACTCCTCAAGGAGAATCCTCAAACATTAGTATGTAGGACTTCTGCTTTCTCACCTTTTGTGTCAATTTTCTACATCCTCTTAACACATATCATACACTCTAATTGCATGGGTTAGCTCACTAAAGGCCAAATGTGCCACTCGGTTCCCAATGAATGATTTGTAAATGAAATCCATTGTGTCCAGAATGCCCTTCACGTTTTCTCCAGCACAGGACCCCTCTCATCTTATAAGGCTTGCTCAGGCAGTCTCTGCCTTCAGGGAGCCCAGGCTGTTTCTTCCTTGCACACTACAGACTCCCATGGTCTACACTCGTCCTGTTCCCATGACATGCCTTGTTCTGAGTAAGTCCCCATTCTAGATTGTGATAATCTGTGAAAGGAGTGTGTGGTCATCAAGACAGAATCTCCAGTATGTAGCATAGTGGACACCGTGATACTGGAAAACAACACACAATGTGAAAGATTGAATATAAGAATTCATGGGGAATTCAATGATACCAGCAAAAAAATGTAGAAAGAAATCATTATAAGTGTATCTACTCCATGTTCCCATCTTTATCTTAAAATATGCCACTTTTGCCCAGAAATATAAAGATATTAAACAAGGAAATACTAGTACACCATACTATCTTTGTGCTAGTGAAAAAACATAAGAGATTGTCAATTTTGTTATTTGAAGATATTCCTCAATGGTCAGCCTACCAAGAAGTCGAAACTTTATATGGATACTATACTTATTCCAAAGAGATCTGTGTGTCTTCTTAGAGAGTTTGATAATAGAGATATAGGAATGATCCTTGAAGAACTCATTAGAAATGGCTACCAAACAACAGCAACAAACACTGGTGGTGGCTGAGGTTTATTGAATACACTGCATTGTAGTAACCGTTGCAAATGTGTCTGGATATGTTACTTTACTTAATCCTCATTTTGACACCAGCAGGTAAGTGTCATTATTGTTTCCATTGTTACAGAGAGATTGTTACATGAGGAGATAGATTCATGTGGAGTTTCTAGCTGGAAGTAGTAGCTAGGCCTTACCTGAATAATAATCATCAAAACTAGAAATCAAACTCATGTACTTTGACTCCAAGGTTACACTCTTGAGCACATTAATACATTTAAATGATGAAATACACATGGGTAGTTTCAAATACCATGATTTGTAGAATTGTTTTAAAGCAATGGAAACATTCATTTAAGCATGCTTTTGATAGCTGGGTTGCCAATACATATTCACTGGTGTAATGGTGGCACCAATATATGGAAGAAACCAATAACTTTCTGATTGGGTTTAAGTCCCACTCTACAAAATGTAATCCAAGTCTGGTACCATTGTTGGACCAAGAAGCTATGGATATGCAGTTCCCAGCCCTAGGGGAGAATCTATTACCATTATGTTGCTGAATGGCTATAATATTAAATTAACTCTTAATCACTTATAGTTTTATATATATACACACACACATAATATATACATATGTATATATATTTATATATTTATATATATCAATTTATGCTTCTCTCAATTCTTACCAGAGAAAATTATATTTGCACTAGAAGGTGATTGACACAGAGATTCACAACTGGCCAAAATGCAGAGAATAGGGTACTGTAAAAATTTCAGTCCTACTTAGAACATATATAAAGTATATATGCATGTATGTATGTATGTATGTATTCTTCCAAGACTACAGGATCATTGAGAAAAAGAGCGTGGAAAGTGTGTAAGAGCCGGACTGAAGAAGTATCTTCTGGACTCAGCAGGGCTGCTTCTCATATGACCTCAAAGTGGTCTGTCAGCAGCATTGCATTCAAACTTGGGTAAGCCCAAGACAGACAGACTAAATTTCATCATGATGAAGTGAGTAGGGTACAACCCCTTGTTGTGGAGCTCTTGGTAGTCACTAGCTCCTGGGGGAAGAACAGTCAGTTAATAATATAAGTCAAATACACGCCAATGGAAGACCACATGTATAAGAATTCTAAGTCAACAACCAAGTAGTACACGTGGCTCTAGCCGAATATGTAGCAGAGGTTGGCCTTGTCAGACATCAATGGGAGGAGAGGTCCTTGGTCCTATGAAGGCTCGATAGATGCCCCAGTGTAGGGGAATTGAGAGCGGGGAGGCAGGATGGGGGGCTGGGTGGAGAAGCACCCTCATAAACGTAGGGAGAGGGGGAATGGGATAGGAGGTTTCTGGGAGGGGGGAAACCCAGGAAAGGGGATTACATTTGAAATGTTAAAGAAAATATCATATATAATTCATATATCATAAATTATTATATCATATATTATAAATCATATAATTCATATATATATGAATTCTAAGGCATCACAAATCTGTTTTGATAGATGTTTTTAAGAAGGGCAGCACAAAGTTGGATGGATGGGGAAAAGGGGGATTGATCTTGGAAAAATGGGAAGGTGGGATATTATAGGATTAAACACTTTGTATAAAAATCTCAAAGAAATGAGAGGCTTGCTTTTGTTTGTTTGGACTCTGAAAAAGTCCCTCCTGTTTTGTAGAACTGACTGAAGAAAAGTTACATTTCTGTTGCCCAACAGTGATATGCCAAGTGTACTGAAAGTACGTATTCTATAAAGTGTAGAGAAAAGATTAGCCATGTATGTCAGTTCACAAGAGAACAGGTACATTTCCTGTGATACGGTGAAAAGTAAAACAGTAAGTGGAGTATTATGGGATGGATGATATTCTACTAGTAGCCATGGATACCTGGTAACAGAGAACTGGAGATCTACCTTAAAAAGAAAAAGAAAAGCAACAACAACAAAAACATTGGGATCAATGCAAGCGATCAGACTTACTGAAACTGTATTATAATTGAAATTCTGGAAAGAACTGATCTTGAATGAAAGGGTCAATGCATGAATATGGGAGGGTTAGAGTGTGTGCGCATGGATGTGCATGGGTGTGAGGGGGTATGGGTGTGTGTGCATGTGTGAGTGTAAGTGTGTGCATATATCTGCATGTGTTTATGTGTGGGGGTGAGGGTGTGAGTACGTGTGTGTGTGTGTGTGTGTGTGTGTGTGTGCATGTGTGTGACTATGTGGTCTATATTTGTACTCAGTGTGTAAGTAGAAATTTTGTCAATTTCAGCATTGAGTCTTAAGCACTGAAATTTAAAATTATCTAAGAATCTTTTACTTACTTATCTTCCTTGTGACCATCCTACCAGTTGGAGAAAAACTGAAGGAGTCATCACTACAGCCAGACCTCATGAAAACATCAGTGAGGATGACAACTGAGTCACTAGAGACTTCATGTGAACTAGCTTGAGAATTCAATTCTTCCTGGACCTGGTCTTTGGAACAAAGAACAATCAAGCTTTCAGAACCTGGTCTTTGCAACAAAGAGTAATCAGTGTTGTGAATATTACATTCACGAGCCCTAGCAGGCTCACCTGGTATTTTGAGATTTCCCAAGCTAATAATAGTCCCAATGCTGGCAGTGTTAGTAGGATTGTCTACACAGGATAGAAATCAAATGGGACACAATTGTGAATCAAGTGTTTATTCTTCATGAGGGAGAAAGCGATGGGAACTTTTCTCAGGGCAAGAGTGATCTCAGCCAAACTACAAAGGCCGTGATTCTGACTGATACCTCAACCCAGAAATCTTAGTTTCTTTCTTTACTCCGCACATCTTCCCTTGGGATAGTTTCACCTTTTGGCCATGATTCAGTCTGTCATGATGTATGGGATGCAAAAAGATACAGGAACATTTAAATACCCGTAAAGTTGAAAGGTTTGTGAGAGGAGAGGATGACAAGTGCTCCGTGGATGCTCAGCCCCTGGGGAAAATCCATGATGTCATTTTAAGCTGCCTCCAACTAGTTCTTGCCACAGAGACTTCTTGCTTTCCTCTGCATGCTCCTTCTCTGGCAGCCTTAGGATCACCACACTCCCTCCTCTTCCTGTTCACCTATAGCAAATAAAGCACTCCTCACAGCTCTGAGGGGGAGGGAGTAGCAAACAGACATATGCCCAGACCATTCTCTTTTTCATGAAACATTGCCTTCAACTACCAAAACAGTTTTTATAATAACATGAAAACCTTGGGTCTTGCCACATCCCTATTGACTGGGAATTAGGGAAACCACTTATTTATGTCCCTCTATCTTTTCTTTCTCAGATAAAGGAGAGAAAAGATGATGAGAAGCTCATTTGAGGGTCACAACCAAATAAACAGGGACTCCTAAAGATTGAATGACAGTGTTAGAGCATGCTGTTCTTCCCTGTGAGTCCTAATACCATGACTACTTCTGTGTAACAGTAGATTACAGCTAAAAGAACTTAGAAGCTTCAGGCCCTATTTATGAGTCTCAAGAGAAGCCAAATGACAAGAGAAGATAAAAACAAGGATATTAGAGGGAAAATTTACCTTCTTTGGCTACAACAAACAGTAAACACAGGCTAACTCCTGCACAAATTAACATAAAATCTCACCCTAACAGCTTATTTATTCAATTCATTTTATGGTATATATAACATCTAGCATTCCAAGAAAAATATGCAAGTATAAAATACTAAAAATACGGTTTTCAAAAATAAAGCAAGCACTGCAGCCATTATCAGATCGGGTATTTAAAAGTAGCTGTGATTAAAATGCTAAGGGCTGGAATGGATAAGGGGAACTTGCACCACAGACATATACTGCAAAGCAGTGATGGAAACTCCCAGAAGCGAATCCCAGTAGAAGGTGAAATACAAAACAGCGTGGCAAAACCGAAGAATGAAGAGAACCTAGACTGGGCTAAAAAGAAAACTGGAAAAATTGAGGATACGTTAGGCAACTTGAAGATAGATCCCTCTGTCAGAACTTCTAACAGTGACATGCAAGGAGAAAAAGAAATCACAGAAAGTGAAATGGGATATCTGTAAACTGTGGGGTAAGTGCATATAACATAATGTATCTGTAGGTAGGAAAACCAAAACGACAAGAGGGAGAGAGCAGAAGAAATGTTTGAAGCGATAATGCCTGAGAATTTTGTGAACTTAATAAATACAGACACTAAATCAGAAGGATCCAGGAAGATGGGGCACCTCAAGCTGGATCCCTGCTGCCTCCCTATAAAATCTCTACCCAAAGACATCATATTCAAACAGCAGGAAAGCAAAGACCAGAGAAAATTAGAAAGAAGCCAGAAGAAATAAAGAAATAAGACTTAATGAGGATCAGCAAAAAGAATGTAGAGCCAGATAAAAAAAGAATGTAGAGCCAGATAAAAAAAGATTGCAAATATCTGGAGAAAATATAAATAGGGGGCAGGATTAATTACAGTAGGGTCACGGTTATGCCTTTGGAGAGGAGTGGAGATGGAGGTTTTGGGGATTTTGCTTGTTCAAAGGTACGATTGGGTGGTAGGAGTTTTGCTGCTAAGTGTAAAGAGAAGAAGGTAAATAGAAAATATACAGATATGCTTCTATTGATGGCTGCATCCCCAAATAGTGGTTTTGAAAAGTGGGATTCATGCTGGGCAGTGGGCGCACGACTTTAATCCCAGCGCTCGGGAGGCAGAGGCAGGCGGATTTCTGAGTTCGAGGCTAGCCTAGTTTACAGAGTGAGTTCCAGGACAGCCAGGGCTACACAGAGAAACCCTGTTTCAAAAACCCAAAAAGAAAAAGAAAAGAAAAGAAAAGAAAAGAAAAGAAAAGAAAAGAAAAGAAAAGAAAAGAAAAGAAAAGAAAAGAAAAGAAAAAAAAAGAAAAGAAAAGTGGGATACATAAAAACTCCCGGAGAATATTACGTACTTAGGCCGAAATTAGTGCTCAGAGATTTACAAAAATGGAAAATACCCTGGATGATTTGTACAGAAAGGAAATTCTGAAAATTGCTCTTCCTGGCAGTCCTGTACTGATGAAAACATGGAGTTTCAGAGACAGGAAGAAGTGGAACCTAATGCTGTGTCTACACCCTATGGGCGAGTAGTAAAAGAGACTATCCACTCCGTTCTACTCAAGACTATAAGAAGAACAGGGAGCCACTCCCTTTAGGAACACTGTCCTTGTATCTACCTGGTCCCATACTATGCTGCTGACTAAAATGTGCATCTCAAGCCTTTAGGCTGCTGGTCAATACCCAAGTTTGAAAGAAAGTAAGACGCATAATTAGTGAAGCCGAGAGGTATTCTTCAGTGCTTCTAATGATAGATCATATTTCTAAAGACGTGAAAGATTTATAACACGTATTGTACACCTGGTGCATTCCAGATGAGCTGACTTTGTGTGCTCAGAAGTAAGTGGGAAGATGCGCTGCATTGAATTTTATTGATTTTCCTCTTTGCTTGTATAGTTTTATGATGTTCCATTTTCTCTTTCTCTTGGTTTGGAAATTGTGGTCTCAGTTATTTATTTTCTTCCTTCATTTTACATTTAAAACGTATAGGTTACACTGCATCAGTTTTCGCAGCCACAGGAGAGGGCTGGGTGAATTCTTAGGCCACAAAAGCTGATCTCAAGTTAATTCCTTTTCCTTTTTGATAACTTTTCCCTAAAGTTCCCATTGCTTTTTGTTTTTAATTCACTTATATCTGACATCTGACATTTTCATCTAATTTTCTGATGTCTCATTTTCAGTGATTCTATATTGATAGCTTTTGAGGATTTATTCTGCACCAGGTTGGGACCAGTTGTCTTTTATACATTATTGAACCAACTTTTCTAGCAATGGCTCTAAAAAGCTCAATTACAATGGAGATAGGTTTTGTCTGTGGAGTGCTGGTAATTGGTAAAGATTAACTTATAAATTCTCCCTCCCACTTTCTGATCTTGGTTTTAATCAGAAGAATAAGCTTCTTTCCTAATGTAAAGTCCTATTCTTTCAATGGACTCACAGATTTAGACATGCCAGCTAAGTGTTGTTGAACATATGACAGGAACACCCATAATGTCAATACTTCACCTTCTATTATTAATGTTCTTAACCCCCATAAGTTATAGGCCAGGCTTTTATTGATTTTTTTACTAATAATAATTGTAGAAAAATTAAATCATAGAAACATTACAAAAGTAACCAATTAAATCTAAAATAAAAGTTTATGTGAACAACAAAGTTTACTTTATAAGTTGCAGTAAGAGGCTGACAATGATGAAAGAGAAGGGTCATGGCCATACACTGTAATAAAAGTTATAGATATGTGCCTGTCCCTTAGTATCCAATAGTAGTATATTTACATTCATTTGTTTTCTGGGACCATGCTTGACTGCAACAATAGCCAGATAGGAAGTGAACGTGTGGATTAGGGAGGATCCAGGGTTCTAGAACAAGCTCAGACTTTTATACCATCACCAGAATTTATCTAGAACACATTCACAAAACTTCTGTTATACTCCGATTTTAACACATAACACTGGCATTTTGTGTTATAGAACTTGGTGAATACTGAAACTTTACATAATTAGACCTGATAGTTAACATTTGGTTGATTTTTAAAAACTGAAATCCTGTTTTAAAAAGACAAACATCACAGCAGAGAAAGAAAGCCTGTACAACCTGTGGTAAACAGCAAATGTAATAAGCCAGAACAGTAGGGAGGGCAATTACTAAGTCCTGCGGATGTGCTGGAGCTTGCCTTATTCTCAGAGATGGATGTCTGCACTGTCTTTGTTAAGCAAGAGGGGTTAAGGGGTTAGTAAGGGAAAACAAGCCTGAGAGAAAACAAAAAACTCTAACCAAGACTTTCTGTCTCCACTTCCACCTTGTCTTTTTCTAATACTCCAAATATATGTATTAGAACTCCATTATGGAGAAAACTATGAAGTCTATTCGTTATATTCTGTTCCCCTCTTCTACATCTCATATTCCAAGGTATTTTCTCCTTCCTAGGTCAGAACACGAAAAAAAAAAATCAGGTAGAAGTGGACATCTGATTAAATGCTATGATGCTGTAATGTAGAGCATGACAACTCTAGAGTTCTGTAGAGCAGTGGTTCTCAACCTTCCCAATGCTGTGACCCTTTAATATAGTTCCTCATGATGTAGTGTCCCCCAGTCACAAATTACTTTCATTGTTCCTTCATAATATAATTTTCTTACTGTTATGAATTGCCCTGTTATGCAGGGTGTGTGATATGTGACACCCCCACCAAAAGGGTCGCAAGCTACAAGTTGAGAATCATTACTCTAGTGTGTGGTCTTTTCTGTAACACTCAGCAGATGATCATCAACAATCCCAGGATACTTGTTTTCTTTGACATTTCTCATAGTGGGTGGTAAAGCTGAGAGGCCAAAAGATTCAACAGAAGCATCTCTAGAGTCACTGATGCTATCGCAGGAGCATGGCCAAAGCAATGTTTATATATTACTGTGCTAAGGTGGTCTGTCCTTACAAGGTGGACGAAGAGGGTATTTTTACCTCATGAGAAATATAATATTACCTTTGCTACATTTTTGTGTAAAAATGTAATAATGTAAATTGGTATATGGAAAGAACTGGTTCTGCTGAAATAGCACGAGAATAAAACAGCAAAAAAAAAAAAAAAAACGCACAAAATGGAGCTATTAGACACCCTTAAATGCTTATAATTAGTAGGCTTAAGCAATTACATGATTGAGTACTTTGTCAGGAAATAGAAAAGTACACTCAAGCCTAAAATAAAAATTAGAACACTAAAAACATAGTTAAAATTAAGATCTCAGTGGATGTATTAAGATTAGGGAACTAAAGGGAAAATTAATGAAGAGGAAAGCAAGCCAGAAGAAAATAAACAGGAGTGAGAAAAGACAGGACGTACAAAAGGCCAGTGCGAGAAAGGAATCATGGACAAATACAACACATTGGCAGACTCTAATACATATTTTTGGAGTATTAGAAGGAAAAGAGATGGAAGGGGAACATATATCAGCACATAGAATTTCTGAGAATATTATAAAACGTTAGCAGATAATAAGACCATCTGAAAGAATTGTAAATTCCAAAGTGGATGGATGTAAAAGGTAAAGCACAAAACCGTGTACAACTGTTGAAAACCCACACTGAATTCTGAAAGTCAGCAAGCAAGACAGTCACTAGGAATAATCACACGACTATCAAATGGTCGATTGAAATAGTAGAACCAGATAATGATATATGAATATTTTTATTAATTAATTAATTTATTCTACATCCAGAACTCAGTTTTCTCTCCTCTTCTTCTTCCAGTCCCTTACTTGCCTTTCTCCCACCCCCTTCCTTTCTCCTCAGAGAATCAGAGGCATCCCATACATAAGCTTTGGCTTATCAAGTTGCAGTAGACTAAGCCTATTGAGGCTAGACAAGGCAACACAGTGACAAGGCTAGACAGTTAGGGTAAAGGGATTCAAAGGCAGGGAGAAGAGTGAGAGGCAGTCTGTGCTTCAGTTGTTAGGTGTCTCGCATGAAGACCATGCTGTACATATGTGTTACACACGTGTAGGCTACCTACGTCTGCCCCATGCATGCTGTTTGGTTGGAGGTTCAGGCTCTGTGAGCCCTATGGTTGATTCTGTAGGTCTTTTTCATGTCCTCGATCCCTCTGGCTCTGAGAGAAGAATATTTTGACTTCTTTAAATAAACTGTAATCTTAAAATTCAAATGCCAGAAATTGATTCTTTAGAAAACATTTAAGATGTTTTTAGATAAAGACCAATAGATTTGTGACAATGACCAGTCATTTCCTGAAAGGGAAATGGGAAAAGGTCATTAATGCAAAGAAAGGCTGCTGGGGGGGGGCTGGGGGGGAGGGGATAAAAGAAGGCCATACTGGGCTAGAAAATCCCAAAACTCAGGGAATGTGAGAAATCATCAAAGATTAAAAGAATAAAAAAACATTTTTAGCATATGTGTTGCCAAAGTCAGCATGAAAACTTTTTTAATGAAATAAAACAATTGCAGTTAGAAGGTTTTGATTCTTTAAATACCCATAAGTTAAATAAGGTATTTATTATGTATTTATAAATTATTAAATTATAAGTTCATCCTGCCATGGAACCCATTAGTGACAGAAAAAATAATCCTTGAGTGCTAGACTTATGATCTGGAAGATGATGAGATAGCTAGTAATGTTGGAAACTAAAGTAAGAAAGTGGCGTGCTAGATTTGGATGGTCTTGCTAAAGTAACTGAAATTTTAAAAAAGGGGGTGATTGAGTTGTCCTGAGCTGCCTCAGCTGGTATGGCCATCGAGAGCCGAACTGGACAGGACAGTTACCATTAACTTGGCCAAACTTCCAGACATCTTAGTGATGACTCCTCATGTATGCAATCTCTGTGGGAGAGGACCTCAGAAGCAAGGCTATGATACCCACTCTCTGCCTCGTGAACTCAAAAGTAAGGGACAGAGGGTAAGAATACGTTCATTCACAAAATAAGTAGGATACTGCGGAATTTCAACATCAAAAAAAGTGACACTGAATAAACTCATTGACAAATCTGAAGATCACTTAAATTATTCCAGTAAGAACCTTAAATAAAAAAAGAAGAAAAGAAAAGAAAAACTAAAGAAAACAAATTTAACAATCTATTCATGAATGGATACGTAAAAAATAATAAAACGTAAAAACAAAGTCCTAGAAATTTTTAAGAAATATGTTTCAGTTCACCACTATTAAAGAAGAAATGACAGGATTTAGAGAAATTGAGAAAAATATATGGAGGATTCACATAAAGTATAAATCCAGTTGACAAGGAACTGAAAGTGTGAACGACTATTGAGAAAGGGTGATCACATGGATATATAGTAAAAGAGACTCAGGAGAGGCCATTCAGTACAGAGGTCAGAGGTCTTGTATATCTTGTAGGAGCTTTGGGTTTGATCCCCAACATAGCATAAAAATGAAACAGTATAAATGTTACCTGCCTAGTTTACCACCTTCAAATATTATTAAAGACTTTGTTTTCCCCTGAAATTACAGACAAATGTAAAGCATAGTGTAACTGTTCATCCCTGCAATCCCAGAACTTGGAGGCTGAGGCAGCCTGGACTATGGTGTCTTACCCCTCAATTCTCTAAAGAAAAGACTTGCTTCTATTGTAAAAACTAATTCTTATATAAATCATCTCAGAGAAATTATAGATGGAAACACTCTTTTTTATGAGTTCAAAAGATAATTGATGGATATCTAAGCCTAGAAAGGATAATAATTGAAAATATAAAGACCAATCAGAATCACAGCAATTATTTCAAGAATACTATGTATTAACATAACATACCCAGAAATTAGGAATAGCTGGGTATCAGTAAATCTTGTTAAGTACCTCAAAACCAAAAAATATTTCTAATATTTCATATTTAATAGATATTAAAATAAGAAATAAGACAAACTATGTTCTGTGACTATCACCATTCAGCTTGAACCGAACCTCCTGTAATCCACTTAAGTAATACATGATGTTTAAAGAAAAGGACAGAATATGTGAGTTAGTATGTTGCAAAAGCAAAATCTAAGAATCTCCAAGCTTAGGAACACTCCTACTTCTCTCTCTTTAAGAGAATCTTCATAATGTATTAGGTCATTTCTTGTATTTTTAGGTATTTGTTAGTATTATTGGGAAATGCCTATAATTTTACTACATATTTTGTAATTTTTGTATCTCTAGTTCATGAATCTTTCCTAATAGAGATGCTTTAAACTTCAAGAACAAGTCTATATAACAACAGTGCAGCGTTACTTATACATATCTTGCCCTACTTTAAGGTATGCATTTCCAATACTTCCTTAATTAAGCATGATGTCATATTTACAGGCAGAAGCTAATATATTGTCAATAGAGTTATCTCTTCAATCTGTAGAGAATACTTTTCAGTTCTTGCCATGCATAATAAAATCCATGAATGCTCATATTCCCTATATAAAATTCTATAGTGTTTCACACAATCTAGAACCTTCTCTCTTACATATTAATTTTATCTGGATTACTTAGGATTCTTAATAAAATATAAATGTTTCAGAAGACATCATATTCTACTTTTTAGAGAACAGAAACAAAGGCATGTCTGCTGTACATGTTCACTATAAACATATATTTCCTAAATTATTGATGATCGGGTTAGCTGAATCTGTGCATGCATGTGGATACTTAAGTTCACCAATATATCATAAATATCCTAAAAAACCTTCTCATCTCCAAATTTAATGGCCTTTTAGAATTCTTATTTTTCAGTATTATTTTCTCCTAATATTTGAAATTTATTACTTCTACCTTCTTAGTGTTTATCACAGTGACCAAGAAACCAACAAATTTCAGGAGACTTCCCCACCTCCATTTTGTTTGTTTACTTTCCGTGTTTGCACATGTGTACGTAGGAGACCAGATTTAGATGATCAATGTCTTCTTCAATAACTGTTCTCTCCTTATCTTTTTGAGACAAGGCCTTCACTGAGCCTGGACCTTATAACTTTGAATCCATTGGCAGGTCAGAAAGCCTCAGAAATCTTCTAGTCTTCATCTGCATAGTGACCTGCTTACAGATGAATACTTTCTGACCCAACATTTTTTTTTTTTTTTTTTGTAGGTTCTGGAGACTGAACTCAGATCCTTATGCTTACATGACAAATGTTTTACCAACTGAGCTATCTCCATGGACACCCTCACTGAGAGTTTAAAAGATGAAATGTTAAAAGAAAACGTCAGAGGAATAGAAAAATAATTATCTTTTTTTTTAAAAAGATTTATTTATTTTATATATGTGAGTACATTATGGTGCTGTCTTCAGACACACCAGAAGAGGGTATCAAATCCCATTACAGATGGTTGTGAGCCACCATGTGGTTGCTGGGAATTGAACTCAGGACCTTCGGAAGAGCAGTCAGTGCTTTTAACTGCTGAGCCATCTCTCCAGCCCTAAAAAATAATTATCTTATTGGTCACCAAAAAGGCTAAGTTTGAGAACCAAATTGTCTTGTACTCTGAACTCAAAAATCAGATGATTGCCCACACAGCCTCTGGCTGCCCGTGTATTTATGTGATATTTATGACCCAGATAACCAGAGAGGAGCATGTGCAGACACACTCTTAAAAAGGTGCTAGAAGCCCCAGTAAAGGGGAATGTCAAGGTGGGAATATGGGAATGGGTGGGCAGGTAGGTGGGAGGAGAAATTCCCTCACAGAGGCGGGGAGGGGGAGGGGATAGGGGGTTTCCAAAGAGGAGACCCAGAAAAGGGGAAACATTGGAAATGTAAATAAAGTATCAAAAATAAAAATAAATAAATAAATAAATAAATAAAAAGCAAAAGTAGGTGAGATGAACCATTTTGCTCTGTTGACTAAACTGGTTGGCTAACAAGTCCCAGTGACCTTCCTGTCTCTGGCTCTGCAGTTTCGGGTGCCTGCCTTCATATCTGGCTTTTTCCATTGGTTCTGGAGTTTCAGACTTAGGTCACATTTGCCCAACAAACACATTTGTGACTGAGGCATTTGTCCATCCTTCCTCTGACTCTTACCACTCACTTTCTGCCTCTTTTTTCATTTACCAGGACTTTATGATCACACTGGGATCATCTGGGTAACTCAGGATGACCTTCTCAGCTCAAGAACTCACCATACTGCAAAGTTCCTTTAGCAGTGTAATATGACATTTTCAAAGGTTCTGATGATGTCTATGCAAAAATCTGTGAGGATGCTGTTAGTCTGTTTAGTGCGTTTCTTATGTGGAAATGAAGAATAAAGGGAGAGAGCACAATAGGCTTTTCTCTAAAACTCACTGTTTTGTTTTCTTAGCCCATTGAACTTGCCTTAAAATCGGTGTTCAGCTAAAGAAGTGGGAATTGCTGCAAGAGACAAGTTCAGCTTCTACCTGGCTTCATCCAGTCTTACCCTCAGGCTCTCCCTTAGGTAATGACCAGACGTCTCTTGGCTTTTACTGTTGGATCAGTTGAATGTACTTCATGTTGTTATCATAACGGTATGAAATGGGTCAGACTTCTACAATAATCTTCAAGGTCACTTTTTAATCAGAACACATAACTCACTTCTTATTTTATTTCTCATTGCAAATTTTGGCCAGTCACATTGTCAATGGAGCATATCAGAAATTCATCAGTCATTCTATTAAAGGCATCGTCCCTAAAGAAAACCAATTTTCCTTTCTCTAGCACCATCAGCTGTCTGTAACTCCTCAAATGATGCTAGCATCTTGAGAACCCTTCTCCAATCCCTTCTGCAAACTTGACTGGTGTGTGGTCTTCAGAAGCCAACCACAGCTGTTGAGAATTTTGTGGGGTATAACATCTCTGTAATATCCAGAAGACATTGTTTTGCAGCTGTCCTCATGCTCCTTTGGCTCTGACAGTTTTTTTCTATACCATCTTCTGAAATATCCCAAAGTTTGGGATATAGAGGTTATATTATACATGTCCATTTCAAGATAAGTACTCCATAGTCATTGGTTATCTGCATTTCAGTCAGTTGTGGTTTTCAGCAACGAACTTGTTCTACTGCAAAATGATGGGCTGACATCAGCACTGACTTATGTGTATCATGTTGAATATTTAGAAGACACTTGAACATAAAAATTTAGCATAAAAATAGTACTAGGTTCTCCTCTAGAGTCTATGACCTCTTCAGCCAGTGGATTTTGTACTGAGTTTATAACACTAGGCATGAGTTATAACAACTGAGTGGGCCTCAAGTTCAATCATAGAGCTATTAATTATCCCAAGATATTATTGCCACTATAGCACCATTAGGTATATTTTGCTGGACTGATGATTTTTATACATAACAGCCATCAATAGGATCTATTGATGATGAAGTTTTTGTTCCAGCAGCCTATACATCTTCTTATCCCATAAGAATGAGGCATAAGGATGGAGGGTTCCAGGACTGTATCAGCTTGATTTTTCCAAGTCATATGAGTAAAGTGTGTGGTGTCCTCAGAAATCATTATTAACATGAAGTTTGGGAAGATAATCAGGAGCAAAATCAAGAGCCTGTTTTAATTAGAGGGTCTCTTTAGAACATCTAGAGCAACAAATCCAAGGTGTTAAAACGGCTTTAGGGGAAGCATTTTCAACAGCATAATTTAGATGTGAACTGTTGGAAGTTGGTAAGAAATGCCCATGAGTACACCAGCCTCATTAGTTCTATGAGGGTAACCAACTCCTTTCTAATTGGATATAAGCCCTATTTACAAGTCAAACCATATTCCTGGTATTGTAAATCTGGTGAAGATTCCATGGTTGAGAGCCTACAGGCCCAGGAACGAACCTACTACTATTATTTTGCTAAGCAAGCATTGATTATAAGAGTCAGAGGTCAGGGAGGACCTAAGCAGATGGTGTCTTCTCAACATACCAGGAATGCTGCATTCATGAACTTATGCTTTCTGTAGTTGCCCATAGAAGATGAAGTCATCCAACATTCCTCCACAGAGGAGGGAGGAGTGCATAGGCCTCATCACTAACTGAGGAGCTGCGGCCATTTGATAACCTCTGGGCAAGGGAGAGTCAGGAATTTTAGAGGCTGTGAATCCTGACAGGTTAACCATACTCCCTGGATGGCCCCACACCTAGAAGTATCTGAAGAGCACAAATGGGACTTGATTCTCAATTTTTAAAGAAAGGCTCCCAAGTTAGAGGGATAGTGGAACAGGAGTAGATATAGAAAATGGTAAGTAGGTGAATACCGTGTCAATATGTTCAAAACAGATGGTATGAAATTCTTAAAGAATTAATAAAAATAGTCATCTTAATAAAGATAAAAATTAATAAAACTCCAAATATAATTTTGTATTTATGAGTTTCTTTTTGTCACCATTAAAATTATTGTATTATAATATATATTTAAAATTTATAATTTTATTTATTCTTCTCTCGTACATTATATCCTGATGACAATTTTCCCTCTTTCCATTCTTCCCAGTCCTTCCCACCTCGATCTCCCCCATGTATGCTTTTCAAAATATCAGTTTCTGCATGTTCTCTGCTAGACACTTTCAGTACTTGACTGGCACTGTGATTTGAGCAATGGCTGCATCCTAGACTGTCTTATATGCTTCTACATACTTTCTTCAAAGTCTTAAAAACAACATTATTTTCAATGCATTTGTGTTTCTAATCTGGAAAGATTCGATAGAACAATAAGACAGGCAAAGTTTTCTCAGCACTGGCCCTCTTTCATCCAGCTGTAGGCTAAGCCAGTCCTCTTCCTCCAGGCCTGTCATCTAGAAAACATTTTGCTTCATGAATAGAGATCAGTGTTGCAGGAGCCCATAACAGTGGAGCCAACAGCAGAGGTGAGGATGCCAATAAAGACAATCTAATGGCAAGGGGCATCGAGGTCCTCTTGTAGAGTCTACCATCTGTAAGCTTAGACTCAAACTACAGACATCACTGAGCAAATATTATATCATTGCCCATTTGCCTTCTCCATAAGGATAGGCTTCCGTGTTTCCATGTATCATTTTTATGTGTTGCTGTCATTTGCAAGATTTAGCAGTTATCTGATATGTCTCTCACTTTCAGTCCTATTTCGGCTCTCACCTTCCTGCACAGAACATTTAGAGAAATATTAAGCACATACTCTATCATGCAAAGATAGCAACTTTTGCTATGGAAATATATAGATGCTCAAGATATCTAAAACCTGCTTCGTAGGGATTGCTCCTTAAATATCCAAGTGAATACTAGTTGATACTTGGGAAAAGTCATGTCCCCAGCCTTCACACCTTCATCTTGCTGACTATACATGGCGTATAGCAAAAGTCCTTCTCTTGTTTATTCCATTCTTTTTTAAATCCCCAGTAATCTATCTGACTGTAGCTTCCACAATCAATTTTTATTTTATTTTTGCAAATGTATCTCTTTGCCTATTCTACCTAGTTTAATTTCAGGGGTGTAATTTTAGTATCCTAGTGAATATATACACTTTAAAATCTCATCATCATCATCCAAATTCAACATGTCTAAAAATCAATTCATCCTTTCTCCCTCTTTTACTAGAAAGATGTTGCCAAAATTATTTCCTTAAAACATGGCATCATATTTTACATATTTTAAAGAAAGACAGAAATTCAGCATGAGTTTTTATTTTTCAGCTCTGTATAAATTCTTTCCATCGTTGGAACCTGTTGCATTTTATTTAACTAATGAAATAATTGTTCATAGCCTATATATGTAGTGCATGCAATATAATAAAAGAGGCTATGTATATGCTCACTATATCTCTAGTCATAAATATATATGTATATGCAAGGAGAGAGGGGAAAGTACTCATAAGTCTTCTTAAGTTTGTGTTTCCTCCCCATCTCTCAGTTCACCCAGGTTCTCTTCAAGTGTAACATCCTCTTTGCTTTGTTTCCAAATTGTTCTACAGCCTTTGCTAAAATGAATAGGGAAAATATACTCATTAATTAATTAATTAATTAATTAATTAATTAATTAATTAACTTTTAACAATAGTAGAGATTAGACCCAGAGACCTCATACATGATAATTAAATATTTCATCATTGAGACAACTTCTTAGCCCTCTTTAAATTTTAATTTTAGGGTGAGGTTTCATGGGTTACTCAGGATGGCTTTGAACTCCCTCTGCAGCTGAGACAGGTCTCCAATGACTTATCACTTGCATGCTAAGCTAGTGCCACCAGGCTGTCTACACCCAGCGCCCTGAATTGGTATTCTCTGAGTCTCTCTCTGTTTTTGCTCCTCCAAGGATTTCTATTTGATAGATGGTCTTTTGTATTAAATGTGAAAATATGTCTAGTCTCAAACATGATACTCCATCCTCTTTTGGGTAATGATATCACCATCGACTGAATTCCTCAAATTATAAGTCCAGGAATTATCCTTGACAGCCTTCAACTTCACCACTCACTTCTAGTTGTGAGGCCATCCTTGTTCCCTAAGTCTCCGATGTATTTCTCTTTCCCATCACTGCCCTGATTTGTCTCTTCTAACTCAGCTGGGAGGCAATCCAGCTGGGAGTTCTGACCTCGAGACACTCCTCTGTCCTCCCATTCATTCCTCACACCACTGAAAGATTTATTTCTCCAAATTAAGCTTTGATCATGTTGCATCGCTTCCTTGCTTAAAATACTCTTCTGGCTCTCTAGCCTGGTGGTTGAAGTCCAAATTTCTGAGGGTGGCATGGAGGGACCTTGAAGATCTGACACTGCCTCACTGTAGGCCTCAGAGTCCCACTCTTCAGCCAGATCAATGTGTCCTGGGACTTTCCTCTCCTCTGACTTTCCAAATATTATCATCTCTGTGTATCAGCGCTTGCTCATTCGGAAACGCCTTTTTCCTTTTTCAGCCAATAACTTCAGGATCCAAAGCGAACTTCACCTTCTTTGGAACTTAGGAAACATTAGAAGTGTCCTGAGTTCCTATTTTTAAAAATTCTCTTACCACATGGTTACGTAATTGCTGTATTATTTTGGTAATTGCTCATTCTCTTTTCGAGTTTTCCTGCTTCTCTGATTCACATTCCTTTTAATGGTCTATAAGGCCATGAGCTTGCCTTTGGCTCCACTCCTGACCTCATTTTCTCGCACCCTCTCTGCAGCTGACTCTGCTCCAGCGACACTGGCTTCCTTCCTAGCACTACACACATTCCCATATGAGGTTTTTTGTACTTGCTACTCCTTCTGCCTCTTGGTTTTTTCCCTGGGTATTTTCATGGCTGGTGTTGTCCTCCTTCCTGTTCAACCATTCTTTCCCTCTGTAGACTGATTTTCCTGACTCTGCAATCTGGCATGGGCTGTGCCTCATATATCCTCAGCGTCTTGAATTATATTCTCTATAATAATACACGAGCAGACCATCTTCTAAATTGTAAGACTTTCAACTTGTCTGTAAGGATAGATGTACAAATTGTTGATCATGCTATAAGTGAAATGCCCTGGTACTAGTAAAGTATGGACAGTGTTGAAGTTTTCTTTTGGAATTAACACTAAAGCCAGGATATCCTGTGAAGGTCATGGGGATGCATGGATTAACCTAAACTCAAGAAAGCCTTCTGGGATGTTTGATTACTGCTGATAGGAGAGTACAGAATGTAGCAGAAGGATTATCTGGGCTTATTGCATAAACAAACATACCTCAAGGCAGTGTAGAACCAACATATATTTCTTAGTAAACAAATTTCACACAACAGGTATTGGCATTTATAGGCTCGATCACTTAGATTATAATAACATAATTAAATTGAGATTTGTGGCAGGCAATGTATTAGCACTATTGCATTCTTATAGAATGTATTACAAAATGTAATTTGTCACCAAGAGCAATATGTAATTTAGACATTCAAATATCCACCTCAGTCCCCCAACTACCAGAGGATGCTTAGCTTCAGTCTGAATGCTGGCTTGTGCTGGCCAGCATATTAAGCAAGCATCCAGGGATTATCCCAACATCTGCTTGGGAGAGACAGATGTTGTCATTACAAATCTTCGTCCATGTGCTCCTCCACAGTTAAAAAGGATTGTTCTCAGGCACTGAATTCATAAATGCAAAGATGAAATTGACAGAAAAGAAATGAAAGAGAAATGGAAGTCTATAGAATATTCTGAATGGGAATTTTCAAAACTGGAGGAGAGGGAAAAAATAGAAAGGGAAATAAGAGATGTGGTGACGAAAGGGAACAAAGTAAGACATTATGAAGGTCTCAAGCTACATAAAATGCCTTTTGTATAGTTTGTCTTATGTGGGATTTTTATCACCACATAAAACCCAATACGTTGGTTTTCACTGCGAGCAGGAGGACACTGTATAAAGAAGCTGGAGAAACAGCATGCAAGTCATAAAAGACATACAGTTGGAATTTACACACGCATCCATCATGGGCCAGAGTGCAACAAGAGGCACCAGCTGAGGATGTTCCGTGAGAGTAAAAGTGATGCTTCCTTTCTCACAGCAGAGCCTGTTAGTTGAAATGCAAATGCCTGCTCCATTTAAGGAGCTCTGGGAAGCATGGCCTTTCAGGACATTTACTCTTTTCCTACATCATGCTTCCCTGTCCCTGCCTTCAGAATAACAGGTGGCTGCAGTGTTTTTGCCAAGTTCATTCCAGCTTCCAGAGACCTGCTCTTCCTGGTCTCTGAGATGTGGGATGTAGGAAAATATATAACTACCAATGGGTCACTGGCATAAAAATTAACAACTGCCTGAGCCACTCTCAGGCCTTCCCTTTGGAGGTTTGGCTCTGGATCAAACCCACTTGTATCTACTGATGACAGGTTGTGATATTGCATTGCAGTTTCATTGATCAAGGCAGCCAGCAAGGTTTGTCTAACCCAGATTTTATCTAAGTGACAAAGAGAGGGTCAAATGCACCTGGCACAGTATGATCGGTGTGAGGCCCTGACCCTGCCTAGGTATGGCACTTGCTGGCAATGGAATATTTCATGCTCCTGGGTTTATATTCAGGTCTTAATCCTGCAGTTGCATTATGGGAAAATTCACTTAGTACAGCTTCCATCAGTCCAATCTCCCTTTTCAGAAAGGCTCCTGTAAACACAGTTCCTAAACATAGACTATTATACATATTAAGAGGATGGGTTAGTGTTTTTCAGGGGAATCTAAAAGCTACAGAAGATGAAAGTAGTTTTTATAAGGCTTTAGAATGCACACTTAGGACAACATAAATGAGGGCTTCTCTCACTTAGGGAACTGGAATCTGTCACATTATCCGCATTGACTCTCGTAATATCCCTGGCGCAGTACCACATGCAACAGATGTAAAAGGTCACCAGTGAAGGGCAAAATATTTTGCGACAATAACAAAACTGTGCTATCTGCTAAGCAACCCTTCTCAATCAGCATTTTGAGTGTTATCACCTGGTTTTCATGGACTGATTTTTCTTTTTATTTGCTGGAGTTTATTTGGTTGAAAGTGATAAAAAGACAAAAAGAGCTAGAAGGAGGAAGCAAGAGAAAGGCAAGTCCCCTTTGTTTGGCTTCCCCAGGTCTAACCAAGCATCAGCTACAGCCTGCTTCAAATGGGCTTTGTCTTTCTAAAGAATGTCGTTGGTTACACCTCTCCTTGCCCCTGAATTTGAGTGATTTGCTTAGCTAATCAAGCTTAAATAACATGGAGCAGCAAGGGAGAAAAATCACTGAAAATCAGAAATGGCTACAGCTGTTTTGTGCATTGTAGGAGAACAGGATTCATCTCTGTGGTAGATGCTGTTTTGTTTAGAACGACTTCCTGATGGAATCTTCAGGTTATGCACAACAATATTCCAAAGACTGGTCCAGGACCGGGGTTACAGGCACAGGGGCAGAATTACTCTGACTTATTATCAACTGTCAAAAAATGTTGCTTTTGTATATTGTTAGTTTTATTTTTATATGCCCTGTGGAGGAGGGCAGCAAGTGGTAGATACTGGATTTTAGAGAAGTTAGAAATGGAAGCATTCTTATTATATGTTTATTCTCATACACAGGAATGGAGACAGGAAATTGTGACCATCTGGACCTTCAGCACAACAGGAATTTGGAAGAATGTTCTTAGCATGGAAATGGTTGAAAATTCCCACTGGTTGTGAATCATATCAGTTTTTAGTTATTATCAAATATGTTATAATGTCTCTTACATCATTAGAGTAGCTCTCCCTCTTCTCAGTTAGGGTATTCTATACTTGGCTCTCCCCTCTCTTCCCTCCTTCCTTCCTTCTTTCCTTCCTTCCTTCCTTCCTTCCTTCCTTCCTTCCTTCCTTCCTTCCTTCCTTCTTCTTCTTTATTCTTTGCTGTGTAGAACAAATTGCCTTTAACTTAATCCTCTTATGTAAGCATCACCAATGATGGGATTATAAAATTGCGCCATCACTTACATTTCATTTTTCATACTTTGTTTAAATATAAAAATTACTTCATTATAATGCATTCATAAGCTGGGCATGGTGGTGCACAATCTAAGCACACAGGAGACTAGGCAGTGAATTCAAGGCCAGGCTGGTCTACAAAGTGAGAAACAAGACAATAAGGCTATGTAAGTAGGCCTTGTTTCAAAAAGCAAAACAACAAAACAAAACCAACAAACCAAATAATGTGCTCACACATAAAAACATTAAATTGTTAGATTAAGATAGCCACTCAAATAAATACCTACAAAGTGCCAAAAATTTACATTTCAGTTAACTTCTATGAATTAGAATGGCTATTTTTTGAAGCCAAGACCTTTGCTTAGAGCTTTTCAGGGTTTTTGTTTTGTTTTGCTGTTGTTTTTTTGTTTTTGTTTGTTTAAGTTCTTCTCCCTAATCTCCTTATTTACTTCTATTTTAATCTCTTTTTTGTGCCTGTGAAGAAGAAAACACGAGCCCAACAGTGACTTAGGAAGAAAGAGCTTATTTGGCCTTTTAGTTTTGGAAGACCAGTCAAGAGAAGTATTTCAGCATGTAGGGAAAGCAAGAAGTTGAGGGATCAATCACATCCTCAGTTGTAAACATATGAGGCAGAGACAACAAACTTGAAGTGGGGATGAGTCTAGGGACCTCAAAGCCTGCTCCAAGTGACATATTTCCTCTAGCAAAGCTCTACCTCCTAGCGGTTTCACACCCTCCAAGTGACACTAAGAACCATGTGGTACCTATGGAGGACATTTCTTTTTTCTTTTTTTTTTTTTTTTTTTTGGTTTTTTCGAGACAGGGTTTCTCTGTGTAGCCCTGGCTGTCCTGGAACTCACTCTGTAGACCAGGCTGGCCTCGAACTCAGAAATCCGCCTGCCTCTGCCTCCCAAGTGCTGGGATTAAAGGCGTGCACCACCACTGCCCGGCTGACATTTCTTTTTCAAACCACCATCCTCTCCCCATTCTTCCATGCCAATTAACATGTCAACATTTTCGTGAAGCTGACGGTGACTATTCAAACCACTCAGGAATCACTGGTAGAAGTCCTGCAGCAATATTTAAAAAAACAAAAACAAAAACAGAAACAAAAACTTTTTATTGATTTTTTGTGAGTTTCACCTCATTTACCTCAGCCCCACTCATCTCCTGATGGCTGCCCTCTGCTCTTGTGACTCCCTTCCCCCACAAAGAAAAAGAAAACACAAAACCAAATAAAGAAAGATAAACAAAACAAAGCATAGAAAACATCTCCGTGTGGAAGCTGTAGTGTGTTACAACGTGTCACACAGTATACTCTCTGTCTGGGCATCTTTACTTGCAAATGTTCATGGCAATGAGTCACTCCTTAGTCTGGTTTGAGGTCTCTGGCCTCTGTGACACCATCAATATTGGATCTTCACTGGGACTCCTGGGCTATCCTGTTGTTGCTCTGTGTCATGGAGATCCTGCAGCTTTGCATCAGTGGGACTGGTTCTTCCATGTGACCCAAGCATTCACAGATGTTGTAAATTTGGGGGTGGAGCAACTCAAAGCCCTGGATCTGAACCTGGAAGGCAGCTGCTGGTTGGGATCTGGCTCTCCCTTACTCCACCACCAGGGCAAGATCAGGAGCACTGCTCTGGCTGGGCCACCCAATGCTAGCATCAGCAAGAAGCACAGTCAGCTTACCTGCTTAACATGCCCTCAAGACCAGCTCACTGCCATCCACATCTCCAGAGCCAGCTTTACTGTGCTGCCCAGTTGAAGCATGGAGCTCATTCTCCCAAGTGCTGCAGCCTGGGAGGGGCTGGGCCTGCTCTCTCACCAGTTTGCTCCTTCTATGCCTGCTCACAGGGGCCTTCACCATTAGGGCAAGCTTCACTGTGTTACCCAGTTGAGGTTCAGAGCCCATTCTTCCTAGTAGTTCAGCCAGTCAGGAGTAGGGCCCACTGTCCCTTATCTAGGACCTTAGGGCTAACTTTCCTGATGTGTGTGTGTATGTGTGTGTGTGTGTGTGTGTGTGTGTGTGTGTGTGTGTGTGCGCCTCCCTTTCTCTTTCTCTCTGTCTCTCTCTCTCTCTGTGTACATGTGTGTATGCCTCCCTCTCTTTCTGTCTCTGTCTGTCTGTCTCTCTCTCTGTGCCTTCCTCCCTCTCTCTGTCTGTCTGTCTCTCTGTGTGTCTTTGTCTGTCTGTCTCTGTCTCCTCTCTCTCTCTCTCTCTCTCTCTCTCTCTCTCTCTCTCTCTCTCTCTGTCTCTCTGTCTCTCTTTCTCTGTATGTGTGTATGTGTGTGAGATTCTCCACATACACCCTACTTCACAACAGATGAGGGGTGGGCCAGTTTTCTCCTGCCTATACCACGGATCTAGCTCACTTGTTCCCCCTACCCCAAGGGTGAGCTCTACTGTGCTGCCCAGATAAGAAGATTCTTGCCCATTTTCTCAAGTGCTGTTGTCATGGAGGGGCAGTGCCAGTTCACCAGAGCCTGCAGTACTCTTGATAGGAAAAGAGAAACATTTACATCAATGTGACAATTCCTTTTGTGTTTTCTCTATATGATTTTGCTCTCCCTACCAAAACCAAAAGAAATTCTGAGGATAAAGGAAATGTGTTGCTTATTTTTTCAGGTATTTTCAACTCTCTTAAGTCTATTCCTGGGTACCTACTAACTTCTCAATTAGTATTCTGCTAATGGGTGGGGAGTTGCATCAGCCTTGAAAATAAGCATTTATTAGCCAGGAACATTATACTAGTGGGAAGTGAAGCTGTTGCATTAGTGGGTCCAACTGAGCTTTTCCTCCTTGGTGGATACTGCTAAGGTGGGCCACTGTATGGTAAATTAAGTTCTCACAATGAAGACGTATAAGGCTTCCAGAACTCGGGGTTTATGTAGTGTCCGACTCAACATGCTACTTCCCCGCTTTACACACAAAGAAACCACATAGCTTCATTAAGAGGAACCAAAATAAAATAAAACCTAATAATGTTCTTTAGTCAAGGAATCAAATTAAGAGAACTTACAGACTCTTTTAATATTTTTTAAATGTTGGGAGTACAGTTAGCTTAATGAGAGACTAATATCTTAAACCCCACATCACCCTGAGTACTACAAGCTTAGGCATTTATGTGCAGCCATAGACACAAAGCATAATTTTAAATATCTCTATTTGCTATGCTGCTGAAAGGTATCAGAAGACTTACCAAATTATCTTCATGTTGCCATTTTACTATAAGTTCCCACGCCCCTTTCCAACATTCTGCCTTCTGGCTTTATTTTGTCTTTTAACTATAAGTTAGTTGTATTCATGTTTATGCACATGTATTACGTCTCTGTGTGTTTATGTGCATGTGTGTGCTGGTGCACATGGAGGGTAGAGAGTTTTTCCGATTCCTGGGAGCTGGAGGTAAAGCCGGCTGTGTGCCATCCAACATGAGTGCTGGGAACTCCAGTCTCTATAAGAGCAGTGCGTGCATTTCCATAATCTCCAAGCCCCTTTCCAGCTTGGCTTTGACTTTTGTTTCTCTGGTTCTGTTATTGCTATTGTTCCATTCCCTTTCATGCATCGTGCTTTGCATTTGAGACTTCTCAAAGCTCTTTCTTACTCAGAACTGCTATTATCGACAAAAAGACTGCCCCAGTGGGGGGAATACTTGGAAGTGTAATGAACGTTCAACTTACATTGGGCTTAGATTTTATAACCAGAGCATAAATAAGAAAATTATCTGTAATTAAAATTCTCACAAACTCCAATTAGTTGATGTTAATAATAACAAGAACCACTTCAACTAAGTTGAATACATTTATCATTTCCTTCTACATTAAAACAAATCTGTCTGCACTCTGTTGAACCTCAGTTTAGTAGCTGACTTCTTAAATAGGCCACATTGTTTTAAAAGTGAGGTTCTTCAGCACATGTAATGGAGTGAAGTTGTTTATGCTCTGATAGAGACTTGGAATGAAGATGAGGACAGCAGGCCAGATCTACACCATCAAGTTTTGCTGGTATGTTATGTGGCCTCACAGATGAGTAACTGTACAGCCTGAAGAGCCAGCAGAGTTAAATATCGCTCCTCTACATATCTTTCCCTTTCCTTGACTGTCTTTCTTTTCATCTCTTTAACATACAACATCAAATCATAAGTTCCATGGAGTCTAATGGATGCATGGTACAACGTTGTTGGAGAGTTCCGCTGAAGGGCCCCCTTGCTTGGGAACAAAGCTAGACATCTCTCCATAATGCTTTTTGCTACTCAATTGCAAACATCTATGACTGTGCATGAAATTTCTGCACATCAAATGTGTCAAATCAAGGACCTAAATGATGAGTTTTGGTTTTGTTTTCACTTAATCTATCATTACCTTGTGTTTAATTTAGGCTTTAAGTTAAGCAGAAAAATCATGATAAACACTTGTCATTAAAATTGTTACTCATGACTTTATTACTACATGGGAAGCCTTCATTTAAGAAAAATATCAATTCTAGTTCCAATCAGTCTCAGTGAGTTAAGATGTATGCCGGGCAATGGTGGCACACACCTTTAATCCCAGCACTTGGGAGGCAGAGGCAGGTGGATTTCTGAGTTCGAGGCCAGCCTGGTCTACAGAGTGAGTTCCAGGACAGCCAGGGCTACACAGAGAAACCCTGTCTCAAAAAACCAAAAACCAAAAAAAAAAAAAAAAAAAAAAAAGATGTATGCTAGTGAATGATGTCATGAGAATGCTGGTGTCTACAAGGGATTTCAGCTCTCTTTCAGCTTTTAGAGTCAACAGCTGTGGGGGGGGATGCCAGTGAGATTGTGACAGCACTTATGTCAGAAGAAAGAGAATCACTATGCAGATCTAGGGATTTCAAACTTGTCTATAAGATGTAGTGGATTGGTTCAGAAAAAAAAAAAAACCTACCATGTCTCACCATATTTAACTGCTATACATGGTGGACACAGACGCAACTCATCTTGAAGTCAGCAATGAAGGCAAGCCATGAAGGTCCTTACATACACATGTTAGTACTAGATCAATGTAATGTATTTACTGATGCTCTTTCAAAAACAACATTGAATTCCCTTACCAACAAAGCAAACAGGCTTTTGTTGGTCACTTCTTTGGCATATTTGGAGTTTTTTCAATTTAATTTTTAAAATTTTATTTTAAATGTATGTAGTTATTTGCCTGCACATATGTCTCTGTAAGATCTGAATGTCTGGTGCCTATGGAGGTTAGCAGAGGGCCATTGGGCTCCCTTAAACTGAAGACAGACAATTGCGCACCACCATGTGAGTGATGAAGACCAAACCTGAATCACCTGGAAAGAAAATAGTGTTCTTAACCAATAAGCCATGACTCCAGTTTCATATTTGAGGAAATTTTAATGACCGATATTTAATTCATACAAAAAGTGATATGACTATTAAGTTTATGGAAAGAAATAAGGCTATATAATGAAGAAAAAGCTTTGCCAAGTGTAAAAATAAAATTTATTAGGCAATTTTCACCTTGTCAATAATTTTTTTCTAATGGTATCTCAGGGAAAGATAATCCATTTTAAAATTCAATACAATAAATAAATATAATTGATTTACGTAAGGTTTTATTTTTTTAATTCTTGGGAATGTGTTAGCATGATTTTATAGACTTGGTCACAGTAGTAGAGGTATGATATGTAATTACTAATCTGAAGAGCAAAAATACCTATACTTTATACTTTTAAACATAACTCAATTTTTATTTGTAGTAGTTAGATGCACTCAAAGCCCTAAGGACTACAAGGAAGGAGCTTTTGATAAGTAATCTTTCAATTCTGGCAATAGCAGTTATTTTTAAGCACCTACTACAAGTCTTGTAGTAATATATTATCATATTAAGCTTCACACCATCCTGTAAGATTAAGGGGATTGGATGCATTGTTTATGGAAGCTGCATGCATCAGAAAGCACCTAAGAATTTATTCAGCGTTTGGTGACTGTTCCACCTTTCATCACTGTTTGAGCTTTTCCCCATACATTCTACTAGATCTGGGTTTAAATGTATACTTTTGACTTTAAGATAAGAAACAATAGTATAATAAAAGCATCTACCATGTCAGGTAGGGTGTGGTTTTCAGACCAGATTTCTAAAGTGTCTTGAGGAAAGTTGTTGGCTTAGAAAGTGCTAGCTGAGATGTATTCACAGGTGTTCAATGGGATTGGTTGTTAACCACTCACGTTGAATGCTACTAGATTACCAGCTCAACAGACCTTAACATTAAAGTATCTTTTAATCTAGTGAAATATAATAGACTTAAAAATGTTAAGATGCTGGAGATGGATCAGCCATTCAGAGTACTTGCTTCTTTTTCAGAGGACCCAAGCTCAATTCCCAGCACTCATATAAGGTGGCTCACATCCTGTAACTCCAGATCTAGGAAATCTGATGAGCTTTTCTTGTTTCCCAGGGCATTAGTGAATGCATAACACACACATACACACACTCACACACAGAGAGACAGAGACAGATAGAGACAGTCAGATACAGACATTTCAGAGGAGGGTAGAGAGACAGAGATGTTAATAATAAAAATTCTTAAAAAATACTAAAGTCTTATTTAGACTTCATGAATCTAATATGACCTTTAACCACCTTGATTTGATTTGTTTGCTTTGTTTTCTTATGACAAGTTTATTTTGCACTGCTGTACTAAAAAATGAATATTGCACAGAAAAAAATGACAAATTTAAACTTTCTAGACAACTGGTAATATGGATACACTGACTATTCAAGATGAAAGAGGCTATGGAAGTACAAAAGGTTTGGTCTGAGTCTATCTCTTCAAAAAGTTTCTAAGTCAATGGGGAGAAATAATCATGTCTTTGAAATGAATAGTATCAAAATACTCTGGCCAAAAGAAAAATGGCTATGAAAATGATAACCGTGGCTGCAATACTTGGACAGCCTTAGTCAATATTTTTAGGTGCTCTAGAGATAGCTCAGTGGGAAAGGGTTTGCTTAGTATGTGTCCTGGCTCACCCCTAATCCCAGTACCCAGGAAGGAGATAGGAGAATTCTTATATCAAATAGCCTAGTTAGACTAGCCAAATAGGAAAGCTCTAGATTCAAGAGAGATCCTGTCTCAACATACCAGTTGGAAAACAATCAAGACAACACTTGATGTTAACCTTTGGCCTCCATACATGTATACACACACACACACACACACACACACACACACACACACACACACACACACATATTCTTGCAAAGATATGGGCATGAATGTACACAAATAGATACCACATTACACATACATGTGTAAAAGTAAAAAAAAAAATGTTAAGAATATTATGTTTAAAACAGTATCACAGATGATTGGAAGCTTCTCAGTTTCTCAGGCACAGCGACATTAAGTTTATGGTTTCTAAAGTAAGAGACCCTGAATATCAACTTAACATCTTTTGTTTTTCTGTTCTAGATAAGCAAGTAAACTTTATGGGCCTCTTTTTCTTCTGTATGTGTAACTGGGTGTTAACTTTTGGCCTCCAAGTACACACACACATAGACACACACACACACACACACACACACACACACACACACGCTAACATAGATGCACCACTGAGGCACAGGGTTCCTAGGCTGTATAGTGTATGTGATGTCCATGTCTATTACAGTATTCTAGATGGAAGAGGAATGTGGCATTGAGCTCTTAACAACTAAAATCTATCAACAGCCATTAGCTGTTTACTCTCATTGATGAAATTGTTATACACATAGACACTGGTTATAAGCAGATGGTTGTGATTATCAGTTAACTTTTTCTGAGTCTATGCTGAGTATTACTCAAAATACTTAATTTTTTTTCAGACAGGACCTCTGTATGTAACTTAAGTTCCTGATCTTCTGACTCAGTCTCCACAGTGCCAGCATTAACAGGCCTGTACCTGGGCACCTGGCATACACTGATTTGCACTTACTCTCAGTAACCACGCTGTGCGTTTGGCATAATACAATTCAGACTTGTCACACGGTAAGGAATAGAGCTGGATTTGAACATGTATCTGTGTGAATACAATCTATTAGCTACACCAATAAGTTCATGAGATAGAATCTATTATGATGAAAATAATTGGAAGCGATTTCAGTGGTTGACATCAAAGAATGAGTTTAATTAAATATGGTAAGTGAGCATAATAAAACAGGGATGAAGTTATTAAAGTTATAATTTAATACAGACGCTCCTCAACTTAAAATGGGATTGCCTCCCCATAAACCTATCACAAATTGAAAATATTAAGTCACAATTACATTTAATACTCCTGGCCTAATGAACATTATTGCTTAGCAACACTGGACATTGTTAAATATTGGTGTTTCCCTTGTTGACCTCAAGAGTCGTTGTTACGGGACTGACTCAGTTGTCCAGGGTCGTAAGAGGCTACCAGATTTCATGCTTCCAGAATTTAAAAAAAAAAGAAGCAATATTGGGTTTCTATATAATAAAATTTCTTTCACTCTATAGTAGAGTTAAAAGACTGTAACACTGAACCATTGTAAGTAAAGAATCATCTGAACACTAATTGTTAAAGGATTAAAAAAGAATGCAATCTAATCATATAAAAGAAATTATTATTACATATGTACATGCATGTGGAGGCTATGTGCTACTATAAAGGATACATAGTAATAAGGGCATAGTTCAGGCTAAGTTGCTTATTGTATTATAGAAGACTCATGAAGGAAGACTTAGCTATAATTTATAAATTCTTAACAGTGGGAAAGTTCATTCATTTGTTGAGAAAATTATTTTTAAAAGCAACTTCTATTTATTAATTGTGTAGGTTAACTCTCTATGTGTAATGGTAATAGGAATTGCTTTACAGGACCAGCTTGTTCATTGTCTGTACATCAAGACAGTCATCTGATGTTCACAGATAGAGATTAGGATGTAGCAGAATTGTCACCTGACAGTTCTGGATTGCTTGATAAAAATAATCAGCCACTTTCAGCCTCAATATAAATTATCTTCAGAAAATACAATGGTGAAAAAAATACATTTCCAACAACACAAACCCAAACAGAATATAAATCACATTAAGAAGAGATTGCCATTTTGGAAGAGGAGAAATTAAAGAAATTCAAATATTCAAGAGTGACGTGAAAAAATTTAAAAGGCAATTGTATGAGTAAAACTGATAGCTAGAAGACAGGAGCAGAAAAATTATTATAGATAGAAGATTGGGGAGTTTGCTATGAAACTGAGTCTCCTAGGCATATCAGAATCTCCAGCATGAAGTCTCATTGACATGACTACTAAACTTGAGCTGAACAAGGAGAATAACAGGCATGCAGAAGCGGATGGAGGGAAGTGTAAGAGGCCTCAAATGTTTTTTTTGTGTTATTATTATTATTATTATTATTATTATTAATAGTTTTTCGAGACAGGGTTTCTCTGTGTAGCCCTGGCTGTCCTGGAACTCACTCTGTAGACCAGGCTGGCCTCGAACTCAGAAATCCACCTGCCTCTGCTTCCCAAGTGCTGGGATTAAAGGCGTGTGCCACCACTGCCCGGCTATTTTTTTATTGTTTTTTGATACTTTATTTACATTTCCAATGTTTCCCCCTTTCTATGTCTTTTCTTTGGAAACCACCTATCCCCTCCCCCTCCCCCACCTCTATGAGGGAATTCCACCTCCCACCCACCCACCCACCCACTCCCATATTCCCACCTTGACATTCCCCTTTACTGGGGCCTCTAACACCCTCAGGCCCA
>CM052712.1:40310810-40341221 GCA_028551405.1 Uromys caudimaculatus | reverse complement strand
GGAGACTCAGAAAAGGGGAAACATTGGAAATGTATATAAAGTATCAAAAATAAAAAAGGAGGGAAAAAAAAAAAGAAAAGTAGATAGACATACAAATATATTCGTATTTGTGTATAATATATAAATAGAGCTACATTAAAAAAAAAGAATAAAAATTACAGAGCTTAACAAAAAAATGAAAAGTTAAGCTAATGAAGGTTAATACCATATTTAATAATGACTACAAACAGTTTTTTAGAGAATAATTTTATCCTAAAGCAGGCTAGAGATCAAATGCAATTCTAAACTATGGAGAGGAGTTCTGCTATAAAACAGCTTTCATAATTTGAAAGGATTGATCAAAGAAACTCAAAGGCTAAGAAAGTCCCTCCCCCCAAGATCTAGAGTATATCCATACCTATAAGATATAAATATTTTACTATCACTATGTAAAAATAAAGACAACACTTTTATGTACATATTATGGACAGGCAAATCTGAGGCATATTTAGTAACATCTGAAGACTGGCATGAGGCAGAGCATTTACAGAAGGTCAGTGATGAGGGAAGTTCTAATTATCAGCTCATGTGAGGATGTTACTTAAAACTGGGGAAAGGCAAACACACTAAATCTTTATCTAATGCTATGCACAAGGCCCATGTACAGATGCAGTATCTCTAGTCGAAATACAAGTTAAAGTTAAAAAAAATAAGACAGAAAACCAGCATGATTTCATATTTTGATGAATTCCTAAGCAGTATGTTAAAATGCTCTAACAGAGAAGGACTTACACTGAAAGTAAGATGGTGTTCAAAATACACCATGCAGAGCTTGAAGAGACAAGACAGGGCCCTTTAAACAGAAGAGCAAAGGTTTAAAACACCACAAATAACTAAACCAAAAGCCACCAGTGAATCACAAAAGCAAGCATAGCATGTGAACCAACATTTTATAACAGAGTAACCATGGAAGACCCTAAATCATGTTAAAGTGTTCTCAATCCCATCAGTATTTAAGGAACAGCTAAATACCAAGTGCAAGCACATACACACAAGCTAAGTCCCTGATGGAGATGTACAGGAAGAGAGTCATTCTGAATAGTAAGCCATCAGTTCATAACAGTGCAAAGGTGCTGCACTGACTGAGCCAGGTCTCCAGCCCCTGAATAAACTAATTTATCATGAAATAGTATGGAAATAGCCCTCACTGTGTAATGAGGCAAGTGAGAATAAAGGGGGTAGAATAAGGTAAGGTATGCAGCGTCCATCTCAAAACCATAGCCAATAAGGGCATACATATTCAGGGAATATACATGTGAGATAAAAATATAAATAATATTTAGGAAATTATTAGCACAAAAAGTTTAGGTGATTCTAAAGGTGATGGGAAGTAATCTTACAAGGATATCTGGGAGCCTTCAAGGTGCTTCCCAAACTTAGATACAGAAGTGGTCATCTCATGTATTTTAATTTTCATGGAACTTAATAATGTACATATATATTCCCTTTGGCATGTATGATATCTATATATCTATCTATCTATCTCTGTCTCTCTGTCTCTGTCTCTCTGTCTCTGTCTCTGTCTCTCTCTCTGTCTCTCTCTCTCTCTCACTTATCATCTATCTAGCTATAAAAAATGTAAACTGAAAACCTAAAATTTCACCACAACTGTAACTTCTAACCAACCGAATCTGTTAAATAAATCTGCTTCTCTGTGTCACTTTGAACACTGGGCAATGATTTAGTTCACAGAACAAGAAAGGACACTTGTTTCAGTTTCACGATATTCTCCATGATCTCCCTGGAATACCAATATATCTTGATTTATGGGTAGAGGATTTACCACAATGGACTATCTCTTATATTGAGCACCTCCTGACCATCAGATGTGCTGTGTTACAGTCACTACTGTTTGCACACACATATCTACATCAAGAATGCCCTTATTCCCATTTCTACCCACTCTGAGAAACAGACCTGAAGGCATTTGTAGGCCTCAGATGAGAGGCCAAAGCCATCTCCTCAAGCCGTGATTCTTTCTCTCTCCACATTCCCACAGATGCAACACCCAGTTCAGACCCTCTGAGCAGGAGCTACTTGTCACTTGATTTTCTTCTCCTTTAATCCTGAGCATAGGGAGAAACTTGCTATCTGTTCAGAAAATTTGAGTCCATTAGTCTTTATTGCTGGAGATTTATGACTGAAATTTGGGCTCTAGTGTTCAATGTGACTCTCAATCACTAGTAATAGAGAGGAACATTTCAAGGTTCTTGATGTAATGTTCTAGAATTCTAGTTGAGTAAACTGAGGTCTGACCTCTTTACATGGCATGACTATTTCACTATATCCACAGAATAAATTGGAAAATCCCTCTTTTCCTTTTTGCTCTTCTTACTCAATCATTTTCTCCTGTGGATTCATCACCTTTTCTATCCAGTGGGATAGGGCTCAGTTTAGAAGTTTAATACAGACCTATTTGTCCAATCCTTTCCTTGACTTAGATGTTTTCCTTAGTGAATAGAGCTGAGGACATTTTAATTAATTTATTATGTCCCTTCAATTAGGGGACCCAATTAATAATTGAAATGGGTTTTTAATTGGTTTATGTCCTCCAGGGTATCATATTAATAACATAAATAAACTAACAGGTTTGCATTGAATTAGGATCCATCTATATGCATATCTGCCGCCTCCCCATATATTATCTATCGTTAACCTCCAAAATTGAATGCAACTTATCAAATAGACATTCTCATGGACTAGGTTTTATTGTTGTTGCTGATGTTTTTCTACTGAGAAACAAGGTCATAGCATTTTCTGATGTAACATTGACATTGGGTATACCTTTTCTGACTAGAACTATCATATTCAGTTTTTTAGGTTTATAATGTTAAAATCACCTTCTACGGTCGCTTATTCCATTATCTGTTTAATCACAAACTCATGTTATTTCCTAGAATCCCACTTGTTTACAGCTAATGAAATAAGCAGTAAGAGAGGTTTTGGGGCATGCATAAGTTCACACAGCAAGCTAGAAGCCAGGACAGTGATCTCTGTTTGGACTTGTGTATCATTCCGCCGACTTTCATTTATCTTGCCTCTCAATTTCCTTCAGAATATCATTCAGACCATAGTAACAGTTGGGTCAGTCTACTTTTTTCTGAGAACACCCAAATAAATTATCTCATGAAAGAACTCATTCTCTTATTCTCAGTTTTTAATTCGTGTCAGGATCAGTAGTATCTCTTTATGTCATTTGGAAAAAATTTCCTACCACTTCCCTTGTCTAAGTTCCCCTGACTAAGTCCACACACACACCCCCAAAAGGGTCTTGTTTAATTATTTTTCCTTAGTAAGTCTCTGATGGTTCTCTTACTAAAGTCCCTTCTGTGTCAATCCTTTTTCCACTGAATGCCACCACCTTTTCCTCTTCTCCCAGGCCTCTAGAACTGGAGGTCTCCTTTTCACTGTGCATTTCCATAGAACCATCTGGAAAACTGTGAGGAAATGTCACTCTTGGGGTTTAGTACTATGTTTTAGCAAGTTTTCAAAGCAATTCTCAACTCTGAAAATACGTGTTGTAACCTCTTAAAGGAAAACATAACTACATTTTATGTGATACAAAGTTGTTGGGTTTTTTTGCTTTGTTTTGTTTTTTGCTTTTTTTTTGTTTTTGTTTTGGTTTTTTAACAAATATAAAATGATGCCCTTTGCAACCTTTTTACCTTGTTCAAATTCTTCATTTTTCAAGGACTTTAAAAACGTCCCTCTGTACAACTGAATGTATGCCTTACTGTTTCCAAATAAAAGCTGGCTGAAGGATGAGATTCCCAGCTTTCTTCTTAACCTACTTCATACACAATGCTTCTTACTTGCTAACACATGAGTGAATGCTTGTTGGGCCACTAGGTGTGATAATAGTAGCACTTCCACATTATTAGATCATCAGTGGCCTGTGGTCTTAGGAAAACCTTTTCACACTAAGTGTGAGAGGTCCTCCACAATACAGGGAGTACTTTCTCAAACTTTTCTCGCACCACTTCTACTGCGCTACCTTACAGTCAACTGACAAGGGCTCTGTCAACTAGAGGTTTCACATGTACAATGAGACAGAAAAAAAATGGAAGTCACCATTGTGTATATTAGTGGTAGTAACAAATTCAAGATAACGATGCCCAATTTTCAGCTGGGGAAGAGGGAAGTCAGTTTCTTTGTTTGCCTCATCAGCTCCTGCTTGGTCTCTTTGATGAAATCTGTCTCCCTCCTCTACACCCCCATGTCTTTGTGTGTCTGTGTGAATTGTGTGTGTACATGCATGTTCATGTATGAGTACAGGCAAATGTGTCATGGTTTTTGGTGTGTAGGTCCCAGGACAATTTGGCATGTCAGTTCTAGCCTTCTAACTTGAAATCGATTCTCTTATTTGTCATTACATATGGTAGGCTCGCTGGTCTGTGAGCTTCCAGGGGTTTTCCTATCTCCTTCCCATCTAACTGTAGGAGCATCAAAATCAACGGTGTGAACTGCTGCATCTGGATTTATGTGGATTCTACAGATCGTATCTTTAGCTCACACATTTGTTCATCAAGTACTTTTACTCATTGCGATATATCTCCAGCCCTCTGTACATTTTAATTAACATTTAAGAAAATAATCCAGAGTCAGTTGTGGTTGCTTACAACATAGACTCTTAACTGCTATGATAATCAGAATCTGCTATATTTTATTGATTAGCTGATCAGTTCATTGAGCTGCTTGAACAACTGAAAACACATAGAACTGGGGTTGTCTTTAAAGATACTTGATAGACCTTTGACTAGTCTGAAAAAATCACAGCTCTTGAAATAATCACACTTAGTTACTTTTTCTTCAAGTTTCCATTCAAGGATCATCTGACACACTCATTGTTTCAGAAGAACAACAGGAAGTAAATGCTAACATGCTGTCATGCTGTCAATGACATCATCATCCTTCAAGCCTAGAAAGGTGGTCAGTAAGTCCACTAGGCACCACTTGTGTCTGGGTGTCACCGGGGTAGCCTTTCTCATGCCAGCTCACATTCCTAATCTTCCAGGTCAAGGTTCTCTGCTCTTGGCACATCTTAGATAAATGGAAACACCCGCCACATACCAGAACGGAGACAGCTTGTCTGGGAATACTTAAGCCAGGGGAATTGTCTGCCTGGAAAAGGACTGAATTAAGTAGAGCTATGTGAGCCACTTACCTGTTCCCTGTGGGTCTCATGCAATGTTCACAGCATCTCTGATAGGACACTGAAGCACAGGTACCAGTTCCATTTTCAGTTCACAATCAAGTGCAGAATAGTGATGCCAACAGAGGCCATGACTGCATAGCTCCATGTTAGCGGGTTAGGATTTATTTTTGTACTGATTTCTTTCAACAGCCCTTATTTTCCTTCTAAAAATGCTGTCATGCAAGAAAAGTCTACCTTAGAAAGCTTTTCTGAATACTCTTCTTTCCTCCCTGGATCTGATTGAATATATTACCCTTTAAGCACTAAATATGCTTCCGTGGTAATACACAGAACACTTTACCACATGCCTCTGTTTACATGCTTGTCTCTGAGCTGTACTGTTAGTACCTGGGAGACCAGATTATGCTTTATTCATCATTGTTTTCCATGTTCCTAACAGTGCATGGCTTATAGTAGTTGTTTGATAAATATTTATTGCATGAATAGATGGGTAAATAAAAGCAGAGGGGAAAATCCATTTTGTATAGGTAACCATGAAATATTCACCTAGCATTCCCCAGAAACATACAACACAGAGGCTAGAGCTGTTCATTAAACCAGAACAAAATCACTGTGGCCTCTTTCAAACAAAATAACTAGGTTCTCTAGGTCCTTATTGAGAACTGTGATTCAAATACTCCTATATGGCTGGAAGCACTCTCATCTCTTCACACTCTCCTACACATGGCCAAAGCTGTACTTGGAGGTGAAAGTGGTAAAGCCTGTTGTTCTGGGGCATGGCGGGGTTCATGCCAGGGGTCGGTATTATACCTACTGTCATGGAATTCTGGCTGAGGGTCAACAACAGGCTGAGTCAAAGAATCTTTCCAAGCATGTGAATCACTTCCTTGAATTTAGATGGTTCTGGGCTCTAGAGGTTGGCATGGGACCAACAGTGCATGCTATGGTCACTCGGGGGATTAAAGGCTGCAGTCAGGATGATTATGTGGAATTAAAAGCCATCCAAAAAGTGGCCATGGACTCTGACTTCACTGCATTCCATCTCCTGGAATCTAGTTTGTAATCCCAAGGACTGGAAAACTATGGTCCCACACCCTGTTGTCTTTCGTTTAGTGGAGACAGCACATCAGAGTAAAAGAGAGAGTATGTGAATTTTTACAACAGAATATTTAATTAATTGGGAATTTCACATAATTCAACCTAATCATATTCTATTCCCAGTGCTCCTCGGTCTACTCCTACCCTTGTGATACCCCCTCCAAAAGAAGAAAAACCAACCAACCAACCAACCAACCAACCAACCAACCAGCCAGCCAACCAACCAACCAACCAACCAACCAACCAACCAACCAACCAACCAGCCAGCCAACCAACCAACCAACCAACCAACCAACCAACCAACCAACCAACCAACCAACCAACAGAAAACCTATAAATCTAATTTGTGCTGCCCCTATATTCACTGGAACATGGTCAAATTCCCAGTAGCCAACTCCTTAAATAAAACTGAGTTCTTCCCTACCTGCACCCCATCAGAGGCCATCAATTGTGGAAAGCACTCTTATCACAATGTTTAAGAGTTCTATGGCTTCCTGTCTAGGTTGTTTCTTTTCTTTTTGGGAGAGGGTAGGTAGAGTGGGACAGGACTAGGGCTTGTCACAGAAGCCTTCTATGGCTCACTTTTTCAACGGTAAGTCTGCAGACATCTTTACTACTGCAAAAGTAGCTTTCTTGCCTTTTACAGTCAGTGGGAGCACAGACCCTGGACATCCACTTGGCCTCTAGAGTCAGCAATTGCCAAAGACCTCAGCATGGTCTCTGGTGGCAGTACAGACCATAGACATCACATGGCCATATGGAGAATTCTTGATTCTTTTCTCATTATTGACTTTCAGAAATCTCCTTCTTTACTTGAGTCTGAGATTTCCTTTCTGCAAGATTACTGCATCATTTATTTTCTCATTTTGTCATTAAGAATTAGCTGAGATACTGAATATGAAGTAATCCACCCCACCCCACCCCACATTACAGGAACTGATCATCTCTGGAGAACTCGATCTTATTTCTTTCTTTTCCACCATTGGCTTCTATGTATACTGTTTATCCTATCAGTTACAGCAGAGACATACTGGGAGTTTCATCAGGGAAGCTTGAGAATGGTAGAGCTCAAAAGAAAATGAAAACTTGGATTAGTTAGAATGTTGGACCCTTTCTCCAGGGTCCTTTCCACAGGAGAAGTATCTTTCTGGTACTGAAAACTAATCAAAATCCTAGGAGCTGGAAGCTCACAGACCATAAGGGCTGTCTACTACTGATATTTTGCTAAGTAGACATGTACCCAAAGTGTGTTCTATGTGTACAAGTTTATCTTTATAGATTAGTGATGTTTCTTTGTGCAGTGGGTGACAATGTAGAGACTTATAACTGGCCAAAGTTCTAAGAATAAGCAACAGTCAACTGTTAGGCCTGCAAAGACCTGTACATAATTGGGCCCTTAACGTCCTGTTATGGATGGAGGGTGAGGCCATTAGGGGTCCTTGGCAGCTAATATTTGCCTGAAATGGAGTGTTACTATCCTCACTGGTTAGCCACTGGGAAGTTACCCATGCTCCAGAAAGTGATTCCACAACTTTGATCATGCAAGCAACCCTAATTAAAATCAGTAGGCCATAAAAAGACATGAAAATATGAAGTGGGCCAATTATAAATGAGTGGGTTGGGAAGAGGAGAGAGGGGGATAAGAGAGGAGGGTGGGGAGTATATATGATCATAATAATTCATTGCATACACAGTTGAAATTGTCAAATATCATTGTGTGTGTGTGTGTGTGTGTGTGTGTGTGTGTAACAAAAATAATAAAAACATTTATCAATTTGAAAAGAAGTTCTTGGGAAGGGCTGGAGTGGGAAACCAGGGAGGGAGAGAAGGAGAAAAGGAAAGAAATGAAAATGTTCTAAATAACATATATTAAAGTGATGTTAAATTAAAAATTAAGTTAATTGAATATAAAAAGCATGGAGAACCCATCGTCCTAAGAAAGACAGTCATCTTAGATAGTCAGCTCACACAGCCTCTTGAATACCACGCAGTTCTCAGATTGAAGGCAGCAGCACTTCATTTAATGGGGTTTTCCCCCATCTTGCAAGTACCACATTAGAGAAGGCCAAGTGATGTTCTTCAGCTGTCTGAGTCCTAGGCATCGGCACTAACCTGGCTGCACATGTGGGAAGGACTCTAATGGCTGGAGAGTGACTTTAGGAGCACTGTCTTTCCTGTGGTTTTGAGATATAAACAATCTGTGATGAGCAAGCAGAACAGACTATTTCATTTCTAATTTTCTTCCATGTGGTTTGCCTCTGGTACAGGGAAGATGGCAGAAATTCTTGTTTAAGAAGGAAAGTTCCCTGTTCATGAAGAGGCTGGAAAGAGTCTGTTTTCTTTGAGATAAAGACATATTATGGCCCCTTTTTTCTAGGACTGCTTGATTTTAGGGACTTCAGCTTATCCAGAGGCAGAGCTGAGTGGGTCTTTATGTGCATATTGGGAACATATAGTGAACATTATTTTGCATTGTGAGTCAACATTTCTTTGGGTAGATTTAGAAAGTTACATTCTATGTGACTATGTGCTCATGTGTGCATAAGTGCATGTGTGTGTACACAGCTTGTGTGTGCACAGTGTGTGTTCATGTGCATGTGAACAAGTGGACAGAACTTTGGGTGTTACTCCTCAGGTACTGGTTACCTTGTATTTTATTTTATTTAATGTTCTGCTTATTTATTTATTTATTTATTTATTTATTTATTTATTTAGTTTTTATTGTATATTTTATTTATTGACACTGCAAATGTTATACCCTTTCCCTGTTTCCCTCCAGAACCCCCTATTCCATCCTACCTCCCCCTGCTTCTATGAGGGTGCTCCCCCACCTACACACTCCTGCCTCCCCACCCTGGCATTCCCCTACACTGGGCCATCAAGCCTTCTCAGGACCAAGGGCCTCTCCTCCCATTGATGTCCAACAAGGCCATCCTCTGCTACATATGTGGCTGGAGAAACAAGGTACCTTGCTGACTTAGAGTTTGCAAGGAGGCCAGGTTAGCCCACTACCTGATGATTAACAGGGATCTTTGTAGTCTCTGCTTTGTTTCTCCCTCCTCAGCACTAGTATTAAAAGCATAAACCACCATTGAGCCGCTTTTTAAAATGTGGGTTCTGGGAATCTAACTCAGGTCCTTCTGCTTTCAGGATAAGCCCAGTCACTGAAATTCTTAAATGAGACAGTGCTTAGAATTACCCTATGAGAAATAAGACATTTGAAGCTCCCACTTCATAGTAAGTATGACATTAGAAGGAGCAGGCAGCTCCATTTTACGGATAAGAATAGTGAGGCCCAGACAGAAAAAAATCTGCCTACAATAGCATAAGATCAGTACCACAGACAGCCTTTGCATCTGCCTCACCACAGCCCACCATGCTTGGGGGGAGGGGCAGAGTTTTATGTTTCATATATAAGAACAGTATTAAACTTTTGCACATTTTATCAAATGTGAATGAATGAATACATAAATTTTGAGATCCTCTCTCAAGACGTCAATGTCACTTTTGCTGTTTCCAAGGGACAGAGCAGCAAAAGTTTACTTCCTGGCATAGCTCACATGCTTAGTAACTCAAAGGTAGTTTGAGTTTTCTCCTTGGTTTTACATCTTTTTGTTTTGTTTTGTTTTGTTTTTCGGACAGGGTTTCTCTGTGTAGCCCTAGCTGTCCCGGAACTTACTCTGTAGACCAGGCTGGCCTGGAACTCAGAAATCCACCTGTCTTTGCCCCCCAAGTGCTGGGATTAAAGGCGAGTGCCACCTCTGCCCGACGGTTTTACCGTCTTGACCATGACTTAGAGATAGATTTTTTTTTCCCAAGTGGGTACATTGGATCACCTAAGTACTTTATCAGGAAGCTCGATGCTATTTGCATATGACAATTCCTCTGACTCCCCACCTTATGGCCTTTCCCTTCTTGTGGAGTCAAGAGAGGTAGGTCTATATCTTTCTCCAAATAAACCTCTGTCTAGCTAGTTTCTCCAGTTCCATGACTAATGTTGAATGATCCTGGGCCTGACTCCACAAAGGACCTAGCCACGCCTGCCTCTCTGACTCACTCTCTTATCTCCATACATTTTTAGCACTGTGTATTGTTTTATCGCGTCAGTCCCTGACTCCTGGTCCTTTTTCCCACTGGTTCTCCCTTTACAGCTTTCTTGACAATGACTGTAATTTTCAGAGCCTTCTAAGAGCTTTGTAAGCACCCACCTGCCTTTGCCACACTGAGTGCATTCATCACATGCCCTTCGAAACTCACATGGCATGCACTGGGCTGGGTCTGAGTCAGCTCAGCACAGAGAACAGGCCGTGGACAAGGTGCCAGGAGAACTGAGGACTGGTCTGGCCCTCCTCCTGTCTTCTCATGTGACCTTGTAGGCTACTCTTAGTTTTGGCCTCCTGGACATAGTAGACAGATACTGCTTCGAGACAGGAGGAACCTTTAAGTTATGGCTCTCATGCTGCTTCAGAAAAACATGCCTTGCATTTTGAAACAATGCAAATTTCCAGGCTCCATCTCAGTTCGTATGAGTTCTGGGAATGGCCAATCACTAGGATGCCTCTGCATTCTCACAAAAAGCACAATGTCACAGAGAAACCAGGATTTCCAGGAGGATTCCGTTTCTTCTGTCTCATGCGGAAGCACAATCCTTAACCCTTTTTGAGAGAACAAGCTTGGGAACCCCTATTAACTAAATCTCAGAGAGTTATCCAGCTGAGCTTAAACGGAGATGCGTCATCACCCTCTGCTCTAAAAGGCACCACTGGGGCTCAACTGGCCCGGCCACCCAATAAGCTGTTTCTTCATTGCACTTGCACTGGTGTTGGCATCTGGACTACTGGGGACAGCAAGCCTCCCCAGGGGCAGAGCTGGTCTTTGAAATGCCAAGGCAGTGTCCTTGTACATATTGGGGCACAAGTGAAGCAGAGATCTGGACGGCGCCTGCCCTGAAATGCCACTGTGAAGCTTGCAAAAGATCCAAGAGTGGATCAGATTCCCAAGACCAGGCTGGCAGCCGTCTGTAGGAAAACCAGATTCCTATGAGTCCTTAGAGGTCATCAGAGGGCCCATGACTGCCCCTGGTCCGAGGCTGCAGGGTAGCTCAGGACAGAGAAAAGGTGAATAAGAATCAAGGATCGAAAAGGGGACAAGAAGAAATCTACTTCAGTTATAATTTTTTTCAACTTGGCAATCCTGGATGGTATGTGGCTTGGGAAGAAGTTCACAGAAACTTTCTATCATTTCAGCCGCCATAATCATGCACCAGACAGCACACACCCTTTGTGTAAATGACTCAGTAGTCAGCTCACAAGCTCCTTGGAAAGCAACAACAGAGAAAGGAATGTGTGGGCAAGCACACACTCACACACATGCTCATGAACCCGCAGCACACTTGCTTAGCAGAAGCTTAAACTCTCACTGCTTATTAACCTTTTGTTAAACTTATGGCCCTTTGGAGTAAGAACGGTGCCTCATTCATGTTTAGAGTTTTCAAGAGCCTGGCAGCAGCCTAGAGAAAAATTGGTCGGATAAATTAATAAAGGTATCAAAAACTACAGGGTCTACTCCTTAGTATTGAAAAGTAGCTGTGGGAAACGCCCCCACAACTGCATATCAATGGACTGTAGCATAGTAGGTTCATTCATTGCAGTTTTAAATGGAAGACTCTTGGTCATCCTGAGATTTTAGAGCTCTTAGCTGAAGACAAGGGACCTAGTAAAATCTTTAAAACATATTAATTCCAAGACCAGCACACACAAAAAAGGGATTTTAAGAAAGGGTCACCAATAATAAATAACATAACCAGCATCCAGTTCTACTGTTATCAGCACTATGAAATTTGTCAGTTCTATGAAACAGTTTCTCATAGGTAATGAGCCTGAATCACAGATGCCTGTGAGTCTGTGCCTGGCAGTGTGTGTCTGAGCAACTGGGAAGGCCCTTATGTACTTGCTGAAGTGTGTAGAAATGTAAACATTGACAGAAACCTATTTGAAGTGCTTGTTTACTACTCCAGTTACATATGTACTTTTTCCAATTGACCTTGCAAACGAAACACTTTGCCACTGAAGGGGAATAGAACGTGCACAGAGGTCCTCCCAGTGTTTATTTTTACATTGAACATCAACTAGGCCCCAAGGCTAATGCCATTGACCTGTAACACACATAGAGATGGCAAAGCAACTGGTCACTCAGTTGGTCAGTAAGCTGTAAGGCCAAGAGGATCCTTGTCCTCAATGGGATACTGCCATCTGGTGCATGCCCCAAGTGAGACATGTATAAAACAATAGCCAGACTTGGGAAAGAGTGGGGGAGGCTCAATTGTTCCAGGAAATCCAGGGCTCCTGCAGTCTCAATCACAATCTGTGGATGAGGATAGTCAACCAAAGAGATGTTACCATGGAGATGGAAGAAGTTATCCATAGATGTGATGGAGAAACAAAATTACTCAGTGTGAGTTAAGAGCCCAGTATCATGTCCTGTCCATCTCCTTTAAGCTTGAGACTAATCCACTGAGATGGTCGTATAGCAAGGAGGATGCAGAGGACCAGAGGTATTGAGTAACATGTCTGGAGTCATTCAGTTAGCAACCAAACTTGCCTCCTATGTTACGTTTATGTTTGCATAAATATCTGTCTTAAAAGGGGAGATGTTCTCCTCCTTATCCAAGTATGGTTCAACATAGGCCTAAACAATTCTTCACAATCAATAACTTACTGCAATGGGGAGACATCTCCAGAGTTCCTCATTCCTAATATCTCATTGTCTATCAGGAGAGGGAGATTCATGTATCTCAGTGAGATAGCACTCCATTAAAGCTAGTGCAGAAATGAGACTGGAGCTATCCTGATGCAAATGATATAATCAAAGATCTGCCATTTTTTCCCCTATAAAACAGGAATTCCAGTGCTCGGATGGAGCCGAGGGAAAGTTGAGAGCAATAACCTTTCCAGTTTAAAGCTTAGCCTTTTTTGTCATATATTTTTCATCAATTTAGATTTTACTAGTTCTTAAAATGACATATAAGTTAATTCTTATCTTCCTTATTAATTTTCCTTACATTTTGTGGCTGGAGGTCATCCATGGGTAATTGTGATCTTGAAATCTCTGCAGTTGAAAAGACAGTAATGTTTTAGAAAACTCTCAGCCTGGCACAATGACTGTCAAAAATATTCTGATTTGGTTTATTTTGTTTCATTTTTCTCATAGCATATGTCTTGGTTAGGGTTTTACTATGACCAAGACAATTCTTATTAGGATAACATTTAATTGGTGCTGGCTTATAGGTTCAGAACTTCAGTCCATTATCATCAAGGCTGGAGCATGGCACTGCCCAGGCAGGCATGGCACAGGAGGAGCTGACAGTTCAACATCTTGTTCCCAAGGCAAACAGGTGAAGACTGACTCCCACGTGGTTAGAGAAGGGTCTCATTGTCCAACACCACAGTGACACACTTCCTCCAATAAGGTCACACCTACTCCAACAAGGCCATACACTTCCTACTAGTGCCATTCCCTGGGCCAAACATATCCAAGTCACCATAGCATGGAAACATTTCTGTTCTTAAGACAAATTTATTAAATGTAAGTATAATCATATGCTCATTATTAGAAATTCTCTACATGGTGGACATTTTTCTGTGTCTCCCATGAATAACAACTGATTTACCCGTGCTGAAGGTTACCAGAAAATTAGACAAGCCATTAGATGTAACGTCTCAATTTCAAAGGATAATATGTGTGTGGAAGGGCTGTTAATCACAGAATTACAGATCCTCGTTATGATGGGCACCTCTAGAGATAGCATGTGTGTACATTTGCCTCTGTGTCTGATTTCCAAGTTAAACCATAAAGATCACAAGGGAAACATGTCTTTTACCAACCTGCTGCAAATTTAGAACAACTAAAGCATTAGCCCTTAGGTCTTCCCCCAAAGCAGATTGACCGTGATGGGAAAGCCGCATTAAGACGCTCAAATAAGACAAAGCTCAAATAAGGAGCCCTCTGCTGGGAAATATTTGGGGTACCTTTCATGCAACAAGGCATCAAGGCGATCCTTAAGCCACAGTCACCTCTATGTGCACCTTGCTGAATATCAGACACAGGTGGTTAAAATTTTAAAACAACATAACAAGCCCTGGGAAAATTCCCCATTGATATTTCCAACTTTGTCCAGAGGTCAGAAATTATAAAATTCAAGCAGACACCATCAAAGCGTGCTCATTAAGTAAGAGTTTATTCCTACATAGTTCAAGTTACATTAATTGCCTTTTGACTCATAGTGAGCAGAAATTAAGAAGATCATGTCATGGTGAGTAATTTGTTCTCAGTCCCTAATGGAATGTCACAATCTAGATCTTTCTTCGGAGAAGATTTTTCTGAAACTTCTGCATACCTCCTCGAAAGAACACCATTTAATGTTTCATTAGGAACGCAGACCATTTGGAAGACATAATGAAGAAAACTCTCAGAAGATCTCCAAGAAGACATAAGGGAGGGCCCTGTTTTCATATTAATCTTTTGGTTAAAGCTGAGTCTGGGTGAAGTTGTACAAATGCCTTTGTAATTTATCTGACAAAATAAGATTTCAGTCAGACAAGGTACTTACAACTGAGAAGCCAGCTTCTCCCAACCATAAAGCATGCTAATTGGAAGGCTGTGGCTAGGATCCTGCCAAAAGGCAAGGAGTCTTCTTAAATATTAATGATGCCGCCTTGCCAAGCTTTTGAATGCTGTCACGAATCTGGTGGTTGCAAGATTTTTGTCACTTCATTACATCTTTGGTCTTGGCTTTGGTATACCCTGAGTAAGTATACTGTCCTGTGGTAGGAATGGTAGAGCGCAGAAGTTCATTTGGCATTCTGTTCACACACCTGTGGATGTGTACATGCCTGAAGTGTGTGTGTGTGTCTGTGTGTCTCTCTGTGTGTCTGTTTGTCTGTGTTTGTATGAAAGGAGATAAACTTTTTTCTATGAAAGAGAACCTATACCATAACTGTGATGAGTATTCCAACATTGTCACAGGTACTGGTGTATTAGTTTTGAATGAGAACTAAGCTTAAATAGGAAATTTAACTGTTTTGAATCCAGTGACTGGATTCCATCGCTAGAAGACGTGTAGGGAAGAGTCACAGTGGGACTGGGTGACTCATCAGTTGGAGATTATAAGGCAGAAGAAACCTTCCAAAAATGTTTGGAAAGCTGTTAATGAGAAGGATGACCTTGGGTTCATGCAAATGTGGTTGACTTTGATTACATAGTTTCTTTTTTTGGTGGAACAGCTTGATAGAATTGGCAATTTCTCCAGATGCCTTCTTTAGTCTATAGAAGTGGTATCCACCTCCAGCTCCCACCAGAGGTGGGTTTGGTAGCTGGCAAGCACACACTCTAGCAACTGGGAGAACTAAAAGCAGAGGGGAGCTTGTAACTTTCCCCTCTGCTCAAGTAGAGGCCAGTATCCTTGCACACTAGTTTGGGAAGATTGCCAACACTGATTTTAACACAGTGCAGTGATTTTCTTGAAGTGCTAAGTATCTCTCCTATAGCCAGGGTGGTCAGAGGGGCCCTTGATGAACTAAAAGTTGGATTGTTCTCTTGTTGTCACTTCAGGAGCTCAGAACTTTAGGACTTTGTTTGCAGATACTTGTGGGAGTGATTGCCAACTGAATAAATGGTTGTCAAGGAGTTTTCTGTAGAGGAGAATTGAATTCTTATCAAGGCATTCCAGAGGGTAAAATTGTGTGGAATTATGATGTAAGGAAAGCTACAATAAATCCTCACATTTATGGAGTTCTTTATAGGCTAGTATGCTGGTTAAGAGCAGATATGTGGAGGTTAGGCTAAGATAGGTTCTTGACTTATGTTAACAACTATGGTAATCAGTCATGGGGACCCAGATTTCATTATTCCTTAAAGCCTCTGTGCCCCTTATTAGCTATGTGGCTTCAAGCAAATATCCTGACCTCTCGAACAACCTTACAGATAAAACTGGGATAATACTGGCCATGAAAGTGACTTAAGTTTTGACTTAAAAAATAAGCCATATGTAATATATATTGTTATATAGTTTTCATTATTTTTCCTTGAAAAATTATAAATTCATGTTATGTAATATGACTTTATATTTTGATTTTAATTATTCAAATTTTATATGCCTTCATATTATATATTTATTTTATTTTATGTCATATGTAATGTTATTTATTATGTTACAGTAATTTCATGTTATTAATATATTATACATTAATTAATTTACATATTATGAAATGCTCAGTAGTAATGAATGGAGTTTTATAAGGTTGGTCTAGGAAATTTGTCAAGTTAAAAGGGCTACATAAACTAATTGAGATTTGTTATTTAACTAACTAATAAGTAAATGGACTATGATGTCTTTGGGAAGGAACATCTTTTTGTTTAGTCATCAACATTTTATATGTTTTAGTTATAGGAAGTGTTATTATGTGTTAGCCACTTAAGAAAGAAATGGTTCAGGCTCAAACTGCAGTTATGTGTCCCTTTTGCCATTTGTAGCTTGGCAACAAGGCCAAGCATGGGATTTTGGTGCCATGTTTGACTGCTGACTCATGAGATGACCTTGAAGAATTTGTAGACTTTTACATTCTTACCTAAAAATGGGAAAGTACTATTCACAACTTCATAGGGTTTCGAAAGGCAGTGGGGCAATGCTTTAAAATGATCAGTGTTGATTCTGATACAGTAAGATTACTGAACATATTAACTACTGTTGTTAAACCCAGAAGAACAAAAGAATCACAAAACAAATAAAAATTAAGTGGCAACATTGTATAACGAAGTCTGCCAGGACCATCTTCTATATCATCATCATCATTATCATCATCCTCAATCTCACAGCTTCTTGAGTGATTGGCAGTGCTATCTTTATAGTATGAAAAATGTGGTTCAAAGAATGTATCCAAAAGGTAACACATTCATGTCTCACTTTCAAGAAACATCAAGTACCTATTGAGCGTCAGACACTCTTGTAAATGCTCTGTGAACCCCAGAGACTTGTCCTTACAGAACTGACTCAGTAGTGAGCAGACTAAAAGTTGATAATGGGAATTATCAGACAACTAGAGGAGGCAAAAGTAGCACATCTACAGACTATGACAAGGCATTGGGGGCTGACTCTTAAGGAAATGTGATGCACACGGACTTTCTATTTGATTCTATAGTCTATTGGTTGTTGTTTTTTGTTTTGTGGATTTTTTAAAAACATTTTTGCTTGAAAGCATTATTGTGCTTTGAATCTGAACTACCTCCCATGAGTCTTTAGGACACTGGATTCTCAGCTAGTAATACCGTTTGAGAAAGTTGATAAACTCTAAGGAAATGGAGACACACTGGTGGAGGTATGATATGAGGCAAGCCTTGAGGTTTTCTACTCTGGCCCCTTTTTCTAATCACTTTCTACTTCTTGACTTTTGATACCTTGTAACTGCCATGTCTTCTGTACCATTCTGTACTGTGTCCTCTTGGCACTTAAAGTTGGAATAAACTCTTCTACATGTTGCTTTAGTCAGATAATTTGCAACTTGTAAAGTAACTTAGAGAAACAATTATTTTATCAGACTTTAATTTTAAAATTATGACTCAAGATAGGCAGACTATAATCTTAAAGAGATGTAAGAGTACCATAGTAAGCACTACTGGGCAAGAGGTCCTGGCATGCACTCCTTGGCAATTAATAGGTGCCCCTTCAACTTCCAAGTTATCTTAAACATATAATAGTCCTACAGTCTCTGTGGCTTTCCAAGTAGCATGGGCAATAGGCATGATCAATTTGAGGAAAAGGTAGTGCGGGCCAATTATGAGTTGAAGTTTTGAACTCATAGGATTCCCTCTTTAACTATTTTAATTTCTATTTTTTGGTAACATTGTTTATACTACATAGACTTATCTGTATCTGATTACCTTCATGATTCATATTATGTCATTGCCTCTACCAATTAAAAGTTAGTATTTCCTATGGCTATTCAGCGTCTCAAATGGACAATTGTAAGTCATGTTTGGTAAGGAAAAGGGGAATGCTTTAGTAGATAAGGGACTAAGCAAACACACCAACCCTCCCACCTCAGGCATTTCTGTTAGAGATAGGCTATTCAGACTCAATAGCATCTATAAGAAATGGTGTGTCATATGGCTTTCTCATGCACCCTTCATTTGGATTAATCCTTCCACTAACCCTTCGGTCCCCCATCTTTGACCTACCTCCATGTTTGTACCTTGCCATCCAAACTTTTCCTTTCTTTCTCTTTTCATTTTACATATATTTTTGTACATGCCAACCCAAGAAATAATGGAATAAGAGGGTATTCTAGAACACAAGTGACATGAAAAGAAGTGAAAAAAAATACTTAGCTTCCAGAGTTTAAGTGGGTATGGAGGGCTGGGGAGAGGAGAGGATAGGGTGTTATTAACCAAAACTAAGAATATATGAAGAAGCTTTATGAAAATCCATAAATTTTTAGCTAATTACAAAATATGATGTATTTTAAGTAACCTACATGAGTAGACAATGCTGTGCCCATAAATCATGTGTTATTAATTAAAAATCTTAGGTCCAGGCCCAAGATATTCCCCTATAAGTTATTGGTAAGAGAGTCCTTAGAAGCACCCAAACTAATACAGGCTATTGGCATTTCTCTTGGTCATCTACCAATACTAGATGTTAAAACACTTTGTTAAAGACACCACTGACTTTGAATAGAGAAAGTAGAAAAGTCCAACTTGAACTATGAAATTCTTTCCCTGATGGCTAGCTTATAAGGTGTTATTTAAGCTGGTGGGAAGTAATGGACTGACCAATCATTAAGTCATTCATTCTACAATCCCAACCTGACTGGAATGATGTGCCAACTGTCATAATAGTTCTGCAGATAGTGAACTGATTTCTCTCTGGATATAAGGTCTGGGAGATAAGTTTATGCTTGATACCACACACTTATTCAAAAGCCCATGAGTGAGGATAACTAAGGCCCTAGGAGAGAACCTACTGCTGCTGCTTTGCTAAACTGTAATGCTGACATACTGTCTTCTAAATACTTAAATGTTTACACAAATAAATCTATGTTTCCTTCAACTTTGGTCAGAAACACAGCTTTTTGCAGTGAGTAATGGCCAATGTATCATCATATCTGTTCAAAGTTCCAAGTATAAGTAACAGTCAGTTGCTGATGGGTCATCTCTATCCACATGCCCTCAACCAAGGCTCAGTAAATATTAGAAAGGGGTGCAGAAAGAATTTAGGAGCTGGTGGATGAGGAGGAAGACTATGAAGTATAGGATTCAGAGCATAAAATGGTTACTGCACATTTCAACTTATATCAGCTGTGGTTACTTACACAAGATCAAACCAGTCTACTAGAGGACTCCTGGAGACTGGTGCCTGCTGCAAAATGAAAGGTCACTCTCCTTCTGGGATATGACCCTGGTAGGTTGCCCATGCCCCAATGAATGACCTCAAACTTATTCACATATGGCCATATTAATTGAACTCAAAGGATTATTAATATCAACAACAAAACAGGATGGGAAGATGGGAGGGAAGTAGGGTAGGGCTCTAACGGAAGTGGTATGGAAGAAGTGGCACATAAATATGATGAAAACATTGTGTAAGTGTATCAAATTTCCAAAGACTAAGTACAAATATTATTTTAAAAAAACTACACCATGCCAAAGAAAACACAGTTTTAATGTTATCACTTAATAGAATATACATTCTCTTAGAAGCATTTTATCACAAAACATTTTAACCTAAAAGCATGACATTGAGGATGGAACTACAGATGTACTGGCCAACTGCAAAAAAGGTTTTCTGAACATAAATTTATTTTGAAGTCAATACAGGAATTTGACTATGTACATTCATTCCCCTTCACAATTACTTTGGAGAATGTTCTTTTATTGAGATAAGGCAACCTTCCACATTTCTCGAGTCACCAAAAAGACCATATTCTAAACACAGACTTGATGTCATTTTAGTTGCCAGTTCAGAGCTATCCAAAAATTGTATGAAAGTTTGTGTGAAGGGCAATAACGTTAGGACATATACTGGGGATTCTAAGATATGGCTGGACACACTGTGTTTCAGGCCTTTCTCTTTAAGGGAATCAACGAATTCAAGGATTGTCTGTCCAGAAGCCTCCAGAAGACATTGTTCTCCTAACTTTATAAATCAGACATGTGTCAAAATGCATGCCTAAAATATTATATCTCACACACACACACACACACACACACACACACACACACACCCCAGATGGATATAGAGACTGAATAGGCAACCATAAAATGAACTGATTTTTCAGTGTGAGTAAATGACCTTCACTGTACCCTCCAGGTGCCTTGTTTTCCCAAGCATCTGAACATTCCTTCCCCTGCTGCAAACAGCTCACATTAATCCAATGACTCTCATTAAGCATGGTGAATGCTCCTTTTGACATAGTAAAACTAAAGCTAGTGTAATGTGTGCATGCCAATGGATAGACTTCTTTGCCGAAGGGGTTTTCCCTGCTGCATATAGAAGGTGCTTAACTTATGTCCTCTTGTCAGGAGATGATCACGCACTGTATATAAATGCATAAGTAATTTTATGGAGCGTGACACTCCCTGTGGGTCTCTAGAGATATTAACCAGACTCCTCCATTTTCTAGACTTGAAGTTTCCATGAACTGAGGAACATGTAGCATTCTTATTGATATAACCATTGAGTCCTACATCTGCTGTGACTGCAGAAAGGAGCACAACCCATGAAATTCACTCCTGAAGGACACAGAGCAATAACCATTAGCATAAGAGCAACCAAATGTGATTTCTATAACTTCCTTTCAATGGAAAGATAAACACACACATATACATATAAAAGGTTACATTAACTATTTGCAGAAGAGATTTTAGATTTTGTAGTATTTGCCTTCCCATGATCCAAAGGACCATTGCCAAAGCCCTCATTATTAACAATAATTGTCATGTCTATCTAGAAAATATCTTTATATGCTGAGTCTGTGTCTTCTTATTTAAAAAACAGGGAACATCTACTTCCCCTTTCTTCCAAATTAGATTATAGAATAAACCCAGTAAAGAGAAAGGGCTTGGGGACACAAAGCATATTTCAGGTCCTGAATAGGGATTGGAGGATTCCAAGAACAGATGTAAATATCCCCAGCACATTTGCATAAGCATCATTTTACTACTACCTTTACAGGGAAGTGTGTTCATCTGCACCCACAATTCTTAAGATGACTTTAAATTCTCCAGCTTGGTAGGTGGTGCATTATACATGAGATAAGCCTAGTTTCACAGCTGGACAGCATAAGAGTACTTAGAATATTTTTGTGGATAATGTAGTCCTCTAAAGCTTTATCTCTTTAAATTGGAAAAAGAAATGGGATGTATGAAGTATGATTTTCTATTCTACAGGAGTCCTAGATTGGTGTAGAACACAGTTAAAGTGATTCCCAATTTCTTGTTCTCTTTCTCACCTTTACAATGGGAACTTCATGGATTAAACTGCCAGTTCACACTTAGGCTAAACTGAGAAATTGAGAAGAACATTCCTGAAGACAGATAAAACAAAATAATTTGATCTCCCATTCATCATAAAGTGCTAAAAAATCTGGGGCAGTGAATAAATAAATAAATAAATAAATGTATAATAATAATAATAATAATAATAATAATAATAATAATAATAATAAATGCTTACATAAGGAGATGTTGATTTCTCAATGACAGTATGTGACTGACAGCTCAGTGACAGTGGTCAGGCCAGCCCAAGGCAGTATGCCATAACCCTTCCTGCTTCATGGGAAAAGGGCTTTTGCTATCTAATCCTATCAAGATGTCACTGGTAAATGACACCATTGTCAATTCCCAGGAAGGAAATCAAGGCCCAAGCAGTTATGTGATGATTATTTCATGTATAATTTTAATCTATGAAACCTTTGCTTCAGAAAGAATATCAGGAATGCAAACAATATGTGAATGTTGATGTCCTCATTATTTTACTATTGAAATGTTCTTGCTATTTCTGCTCTCTGTTACTAGATTTCATTCCACTAAAGCAAGGTCAGTAAGTTTTTCCTTAAACAGCCAGATCATGTTGAATTTTAGGTTTGTACAGCATACCACCTCAGTTCCAACTACTCACTTCTGCCATCGTTGCATGAAAGCTGCAGTATATAACACATACATACAAGAGTCTGGATGTGATCCAATCAGTCCGGACTATCCTAAACCACGTTAATATAAAATAGCTTACATATGTCAGGAATTCTCTGTTCTCAAACTTCATTCAAACCTCCTGTTAACTTCTCTCTGACCCTCTTAAGCAGTCTTCAGTTCAGACTAACAGGAAAGCTCTGATCATTGTAACCAATGCGTTGTTTACAAGCATTGTATGGGTATGCCCACTTATGCATGTGGCTCATTGTGTCCTCTGTAAAATATCTTTGAATTTATTCTTCTATTTTTATGTTGTGTCCTCTTGAAAAACAGAATCCTTTGTCCTCCTTTCCTTTTGAGACTTTTTTTTTTAATTTAACAATTCATGATAAAGATGTGAAGTCAAGAACTGTAGCTGTGTGCTAAAGAGGATTAAGATTTCAACTGTGTTTCAAATTTAAATAACTGAATAATAAGAGTATAAAATTTTGATAGTAGACATAATAAGGTCCCATTCTTGTAAATATAAAAACAATATACATTTTGAAACTTGTTTAAATGCTCTATATTTGGGCACAAGTTTGACAAATGTTATTTTACTTTGGAGAGAATAGGACTTCTCCCAGTCATCTTTGTTTGTGGTCCAGTCATCTCCCAGGGCATCGTTCATCTTGCATTCTAGTTAAAGACTGATGAGCAGACACCTGCTGGTCAATCAATTTGCTGTTTCTTAGTGTGGGGAATGTTTTTTGACATTTATTAAATGTTTTAATATAGTACTTTTATACTCAATCCTATAAATAAAAAAATGTACTTGGATCACTTTAGTAAAATTTCTTGGTGTCTGCCAATCTGATTCAACTTCAGTTTCAATAACTTAATTGTCATGATAGCTTACAAATTGCCAAAGTCAATAAATAAATCAACCTTTGGGTTTGGAGATGGTCTCTGTGATGCTATATCCCTCACTATTTCAAATGAGGGATTGACTGACTGCCTTGTGTTTGCAAATGATCCTTTTTTTCCCCATGCACAAAAGTAATCTAGCTGGCCTGATGCTGTCTTATAGGACAGTATTCTGTATGTGGTAGTCTCTTAAATAAGTTTCATGTGCCGATCATCTAAGAATATTGTTCTCAGTGATCACCCTAGAGAAGGTGCATTTTCAGATAGATCTAGGAAGAATTGTTTTTGTCAACCTCATAGATAAAAGTTATGATTATTCTTTTTTTTTCCCCCCCTTTTTTTTGGTTTTTCGAGACAGGGTTTCTCCGTGTAGCCCTGGCTGTCCTGGAACTCACTCTGTAGACCAGGCTGGTCTTGAACTCAGAAATCCACCTGCCTCTGCCTCCTAAGTGCTGGGATTAAAGGCGCACGCCACCACTGCCCGGCTCTGAATATTCTTATTATTGGTTATTAGCCATTGCACAATTTGGATGTTGGATTTCTTCCCTCAAAAAATGAAATACTGAATATTGTTGGCTTGTAGATTAACAAATCTCCATTGTAGTTTGCCAGCACTGTCCTTGAAGTTCAAAATACCCTATTAAATTAATCCATACTTCTGGGTTAAAAACTTTGAGGTGGGTGGGTGCCCCCATCCCTCGACCAGGGGCTGTGCCTATCTGCTGGAGGTGGTATCTACAGGTTCTATCTCCTCCTTCTCTGAGCATTTTGGCTACAGTCATCCCTGATGGGTTCTGGGAGCCTCTGTTTTCCCTGGTGCTGGGACCCTCCAGTGGTTCCTCAGTTCCTCATCCTCCCTGCTACATATTTTTATTTGGTTTCCTGACCCTCTGTAACTCCCATCCCCTTCAGTACCTGATACTGCCCCTTTATTTCCTCCCACTCATCTCAAAATTTTTAACCCAGAAATGTTCCTGTTCAGAGGAAGAACAGGGACAAAAAATGGAGCGGAGACTGAAGGAATGGCTATGCAGGGACTGCCCCACCTGGTCATTCATCCTATCTGTAGACAGGAAACTGTTGCTGTGGTCAAGAGGCACTGCTGACCGGAACCTGGTATGGCTGCTTCTTGGGAGGTCGGGCCAGCAACTGACCAATGCAGATGTGGATGCTTGGGCCAACCATCAGTCTGAGCTCAAGCATCCCATAGGGGAGTTGGTAGAATGACTGGAGGAGCAGAGAGGGATTGCAACCTCATAGGAAGAACAACATCAGCTATCCAGACCACCCAGTCCTCCCAGAGACTAGACCACCAACCAAGGAATGTACAGGGATCCATGACTCCAGATACATGTGTAGCAGAGGATGACCTTTCCTGACAGCAATGGGAGGGGAGGCCCTCGGACCTATGGAGGTTTGATGCCCCTGAGTAGGGGGATGCTGGAGCGGTGGGGCTGGAGAGGGTGGGTAGGAGAGCACCTTCATGCCAGCAAAGGGGAGGGAGGAGACGGTGAATGTGAGATGGGGGGTTTGTGGAGGGGTAACCTGGAAGTGGATTATCATTTGAGATGTAAACGAATGGAATGATTAATAAAAAAAAAACAAAAAAGCCATACTTAAAAGAAGTTATGGAGCTATGGTCCAAAAAGAATCATTTCCAAAGAATTGTAGATGAAATATATATTAGTATATCAGATATTGATATAAACCCATTTTTGTTAAGTTGGTTCAAATAATTTACAAATGTATTGCTGATTACTTCTGAAACTCTTACAAACTAATATTTTACTGTGGTAACATAGCTCACACTTGCTAATTCTGAATTGTTGGAGTCTATATTCCTAATATTTATCAACAATCCATGGCATATTATAAGTTACCAAAAGTTTATTGAGAAATGATTTTTTTAGTATCCATAGCAGTATACACCTGGAATAGAGAGCATGCCACTCAAGTTTGAAAACATCAACAAAAAGTGTCCTAAGATATGCAGGGACCTCATGGTTTTATGTTTACTTATTTACACTTAGAAACAAATCAACTTTATGATAAACAAAATTGATTTTTCCGGGTGTTTTGTTTTGTGCCCTGTTGAAGATTTAGTAATGAGTTGGGAAAAAATGGTGACTAATGAGCAACTAAATAAAAAAAACAGATCAATAAAACTTAGGGATCCTTATAGTTTAATAAGAAAGGTCTGCAAAATGTCTTTCTTATCAAGGTTCAGCTCAAGTCTATAGGGGAAAGGCAACCCATTCACAAATCTTGTTGAACCTGTATTGTAAGAAATTCTTTTTTTTTTTTTTTTTTTTTAAGTATAGAATAGTTTATTTAGGGCATGAGGAGGGGAGTTAAGAGGGTAGTAGAGGCAGAGAAAGGCAGAGAGAGGGAGAGAGTAGAGAAGTAGAGAAGTAGGCCGGTCATGATCACATGGACAGAGGGGGAAGGGAATGGGGAGAGGTAAGAGAAGAGAGAGGCAAGAGATAAGCTAAGAAATTCTTAATTATCCTTTAACTCCATCTGATATTACTATGCAACTGCTCTTTTAACATTGATAGCGAGAATCTAATGGTCTTTCACTGCTGCTGCCATTTCTAGTTTCCTAGGGTACTTAATTTTTAAAAAACAAAATCCATTACATATTCCTTTAATTACAGCAGAGAGTGGCTTCCTGCATCACCCAGTAGTATTTTTAATGACATCATGTGCCCTCCCCTTTACCTCATCAACATCATTGACCACTTCTCTTGCCTTGATTTCCCTGTTTCAGTCATTCTCTTGTAAGGTTCTGGTGAGACTGCCATTTATGCTTTTTCTTCAAAGTCTTTTCTCTCTATTCAGACTATATCTACCCACATTTCCTGCTTGATATTCTTCACGATTTACATACCCACAAAATGCTAAATAGGCATTAGAACATGAAGCTTAGGAATACAGAGATGTATCTATCTGTCCATAACTGCATCTGCAGTGCTTGGGGAATTTTTTTTGAAATTTATTTAAAACGTAAGTTCTCATCACATGCAAGATATCGGTTGAATTTGTAAATGATAGGCTTTGTTATAGCTCACTGGTATCTCCGCCTCTCTCCTTTTTGGTACATGGTAAGATTAAAAGCATCCTGGGACTTACTTTCATCTAGAAGATGTTACAAGAAGTGACCAAGGTTACCTCTTGCAACAAATTCCAGTATTAAGGTGTAGTGCATGTAATTTACTATTAGTATCAACTTCCCTTATAGGCATATGTCAGAGGAAAGTCTCTGTTGCTTTGGTGCGGGAAAGACTAAAGAAAAAATCCTTTTACTGCTTCATTTGAGTGACTACTAGATATATAAAATGAACTTCATTTAGCCACTGAGGTTTTGAATTAGTTTATTACAGCAAGACAACATGAACTCCATTCAACTGAAACAGAATAAACAGAATGAGTTAAACTCTAGCTTTCTGTGTATGGACTATTCCTTATTGCCCACACTAACAATATTTTGACATTTTGAACAACTCAAAAAGGCACTTACATTACTCATAAGAAAAAAGTAATACAGCCCATCCCCAATTTTCTAAATTAGAGAGTCTTAACCTCTAATTTAGAAGGTCATGACATCTTTGGGGGGGGGGAGTTGAATGACCCTATCACAGGAGTCATCTAGTACCATCATAAAACATAAATATTTACATTGTGATTCATAACAGTAGAAAATTACAGTTATGAAGTAGCAATGAAAATAATTTTATAGTTGGGGTCATACAACATGAGAAACTCTTTTAAGGGGCCACAGTATTAGAAAGACTGAGAGCCATTGCTCTAAATTAATGACTCAAAGAGGAAATCTGAAAACAAAGTATGAAAATATGGCACAATATGAAGGAATAGTATTACAGTCTCTTTGAACTCCAGCAAAAAGAAAGTTATTTCTGGAAAACAGAGCTGTGCACAAGATTCTGACATACTGGAAGACCTGATTATGAGTGAAGTAAACATGAAGAATATTGACAAGTACTATCAATGTAATTTCTAAAAATAAGTACTGTGTAGTGTGATTATAGTTCATTAATTTATTTTTGTCCTATGGCATATTACTTAATAGAGCTTTGTAAATAATTACCATTCCAATTTACAGAGATGTTATCTGAGTATCTAGGGTTGTACAACTGCTAACTATCATAAACTAAATTCAATCACAGGGGACTTCCACAGTAATATTTTGTTCTTCTATCCATTCATATCATGTATATTTATCAAATACTTCCTGTGCTTAAAGCACTGCTCTCATCTATAATTTAAATAGTTGGATCCTGCTCTACCTCTATAGAAGGATAAATTTCAATAAGAAAACAAGTGGAATAGATTGTCTGGTGCACTATTTTTAAACTCAAAAAACAGAGTTAATGAAAAGCTTTGCATCTTGCTGAGTCCTGTGATGCTACATGACCTGACAGGGAATCTGTTATACAGAGGATGCTTAATCAATAATCCCTGATGATAATGATGACCCTGGGAATTTCCTGGTCCCAATGTGCTATCAAGCAGTGCAATAGCACAGACGATATTTTTGGTGTATAGTTGATATTATGCATTGAATCACATAACTCCCAAATTAATATATTGAGAGCCTAAACACCATGAACATAAAATTGTATAATTGGAAATAGGGCGTTTTAAGAAGTAGTTGGAATAAGAAGATATCACAGTGAACAAAGTGCTTGATGAGCAAGTATAAGAACATGAGTTTAGGGAAGGGGAGAAAAGCAAATATTAAAGAAAATGGGAGGAGTAAATGGGAATAGCAGGATGCACTTGAATTAATATGCAAAAAGGGAAAAGCAGGGACACCCTAGGGATTATAGAGGGAGGTAATTACACGGAGTTAGGTAAAATATTGTTATGTGGATGGTTAGTAAAGCCACAAGAAATCATTTATTAATTATTTACCCCACCCAAAACTTATAATACATAAAATTCAATGTATAAATAAGTATATGCAGTTGTAATACATTTTTTCCATCTGAGCTAATGACCCTCCTTTGAAGATCTAAAAATCCTACTAACAAATATCAATACCAGACATGATATGTTCTCTTTTGAGTTGTTGGCCAGGGCTGTCTACGGGGCTTCCAAAGCATGAACTTCTATTTGTGTTGCTCTTGGTTACCGTCTAGAATTGGAAGGTAAGTTCTTATTGCTGAAGACACCATGAACTTTGGAAACAGGCCCCAGAGATCCTTGATCTGAAATTTAACTGAATTGGTGTCCTCTTTGTGAACTACTTTTATGATTCTAGAAGATTCCATACAAGCTTCCAAAGGAGAGAGACAACGAATAGTCCTCTCCATTATGTACCACCACCTCACTGACCAGAATGGCATACTAACCCTACAGGTGCAGTGGTGACACACATATTTTGAAGGTACTCAGTGATTCTCTAATAATTGATACTTTATTTACATTTCCAATGTTTCCCCTTTTCCAGGTCTCCTCTTTGGAAACCCCCTATCCCCTCCCCCTGTCCCACCTCTATAAGAGTATTCCATTTCCTACCCACCCGCCCACCCATCCCCCTATTCCCACCTTGACATTCCCCTTTACTGGGGCCTCTAACACCCTCAGGCCCAAGGGCCTCTCCTCTCTCCCTGATGGCCAACAAGGCCCTCCTCTGCCACATATGTGGCACGGGTCCCTCAATGTATATTCTTTGGTTGGTGATCCAGCCTCCAGGAGGACTAGGGGGTCAGGCCAGTGGACACTGTTGCTCCCTCCATGGGGCTGCAGACTCCCTCAGCTCCTTCAGTTCCTTCTTCAACTCCTCCATCTGGGATCTCACTCTCAGTTCAGCGGTTACTGTAAAGTGAAACTTGGGTATTCCGGACCTTTGGACTAATATCCACTTATCAGTGAGTACATCCCATGTTCGTTCTTTTGTGACTGAGTTACCTCGCTCAGGATGATATTTTCAACTTCCATTCATTTGCCTGTGAATTTCATGAAGTCATTGTTTTTAATAGCTGAATACTATTTCATTAGAAAGGAAGAAGTCAAAATATCACTATTTGCAGATGATATGATCTTATACTTAAGTGACCCAAAAAACTCCACCAGAGAACTGCTACAGCTTATAAACAACTTCAGCAAAGTGGCTGGATATAAAATTAACTCAAAAAAAAAATCAGTAGCCTTCATATACTCGAAGGATAAACAGGCTGAGAAAGAAATTAAGGAAATGACATCCTTCAAAATACTCACAAACAATATAAAGTACCTTGGTGTGACTCTAACCAAGCAAATGAAAGATCTGTATGACAAGAACTTCAAGTCTCTGAAGAAAGAAATTGAAGAAGACCTCAGAAGGTGGAAAGATGTCCCATGCTCATGGATTGGGATTTTACAATATAGTAAAATTGGCCATCCTGCCAAAAGCAATCTACAGATTCAATAAAATCCCCATCAAAATTCCAACTCAATTCTTCATAGACTTAGAAAGAGCAATTCTCCATTTGTCTATTCTTGAAATTGCAAAGCTTCTGTAAAGCAAAGGACACCGTCAATAGGACAAATCGGCAACCAACAGATTGGGAAAAGATCTTAACCAATCCTGTGTCTGATAGAGGGTTAATATCCAATATATAGAAAGGACTCAAGAAGTTAGACTCCAAAAAACCAAATAACCCCATCAAAAAATGGGGAACTGAACTAAACAGAGAATTCTCAACTGAGGAAATTCGCAGGGCTGAGAAGCATCTAAAGAAATGCTCAACATCCTTAGTCATCAGGGAAATGCAAATCAAAACAAGTCTGAGATTCCACCTCACACCAGTCAGAATGGCTAAGATCAAAAACTCAGGTGACAGCAGATGCTGGCGAGGATGTGGAGAAAGAGGAACACTTCTCCACTGTTGGTGGGATTGCAAGCTGGTACATCCACTCTGGAAATCAGTTTGGCGGACCCTCAGAAAAATGTACATAATACTACCTGAGTACCCAGCTATACCACTCCTGGGCATATACCCAGAAGATGCTCCAACATGTAA
>CM052712.1:40269225-40310310 GCA_028551405.1 Uromys caudimaculatus | reverse complement strand
CAACCCAGATGTCCCTCAACAGAGGAATGGATACAGAAAATGTGGTATATCTACACAATGGAGTACTACTTAGCTATTAAAAACAATGACTTAATGAAATTTGCAGGCAAATGGATGGAACTTGAAAATACCATCCTGAGTGAGGTAACTCAGTCACAAAAGAACGAACAGGGTATGTACTCACTGATAAGTGGATATTAGCCCAAAAGTTTGGAATACCCAAGTTTCACTTTACAGTTACCGCTGGACTGAGAGTGAGGTCCCAGATGGAGGTGTTGGGGAAGGGACTGAAGGAGCTGAGGGAGTCTGCAGCTGGAGGGAGCAACAGTGTCAACTGGCCTGATTCCCTGATCCTCCTGGAGGCTGGACCACCAACCAAAGAATACACATGGAGGGACCCATGGTTCAGACCCCATATGTGGCAGAGGAGGGCATTGTTTGCCATCAAGGGGAGGAGAGGCCCTTGGGCCTGAGGTTGTTAGAGGCCCCCATAAAGGGGAATGTCAAGGTGGGAATACGGGAGTGGGTGGGCAGGAGGTGGAATACCCTCATAGAGGCAGGTGAGGGGGAGGGGATAGGGGTTTCCAAAGAGGAGACCTAGAAAGGGGGAAACATTGGAAATGTAAATAAAGTATCAAAAAATATATACAATTAAAATAATATTCTGTTCTTACAAATAAAACAAATCAATTTTATGTGGGCAAGAGGTCAAAGATGAATTATTATGAATAGAAATTTAATAATTTAATATAGTCTTTAGAAATGAAAAAAAAAAAAAACACCAAAAGTGTGTTGTGACCATTCCAAAAAAATAAAAATAAAATAAAGTAGTAAGCAACAGGAAACACCTGACATTTACATATGGTTGCTACATGCATAAGTACTCCCCACCCTCCCACACATACAATCAGACAGACAAAGAAGATTTCTGAGAAACTATAGAAAATAAAAATTACTAAAGTAATCAAACTAAAATGTTGTCATTAGATTGGGTACTAATCCAATATGCCTGATGTCACGAAAAGAAGAGACAAGAGTCCAAAAATAAACAGAAATCATCACATGAAGATACAGGGAGATGGTGTCTACCAATAAGTGGAGAAGGGGTCAAAATAAATTTCTGAAATTGTAAAGAAATATGTTTCTGTTTTCCAAGATATACAGTCTTGGTTTTTCGTTATACTATTCCTAGAAATCTACTGTAGTTGGATTTAAAAGAAAAAGTTTCAAACTCAGAGTGAAGTTGTTTATTCATTTGATAAAGTACTTAATACATTGACAAAGTCTGAGAATCACCAGTGTCTACAGACACTGTGATAAAATCACATAGTATCAAAGGGTACCAGAACAATATATGTTAGGCTATATGTATAAACTTTTACCTTCAGGATTTGTATATAATAATACATTGTTCGTTATTCTTTCTATTTACATACAGACCTGTTATGAAATCTAATTCATAATTTTAGATGTAGAAAACTGTTTGCCTTGTCTTTGAATGGATTTCTACACCCAATGGTATAGTGGCATAATAGGTTGAATTTCAGCTCAGTTGACCTTCCCTACCTTTCCCCTAATCCTCAGGTACTTAGACATATAATGATTGTGATGGGCCTTACATAGTATCTTACTGTAGAAAACATCATTATGTATTTATTTTCATGACACATAGTGTATCAAGGTAGTGCCATGCTACATTCTTTGTTTCAGGGTCATATGAGCATCAATATTTTAAAACTATTTTAGGCTCCCTCGCATTCAAGAATTCCTGTGATACCATTGAGGAATGATGGCTTTTAAAAATCGTGAATTACCCTTCTAAGAAGCAATGAAGCATCCACATTTTGGTCTTCCTTCTTCTTAGGCTTCATATGGTCTGTGAATTGAATCTTAGGTATTCATAACTTTTGGGCTAATATCCACTTATGAGTGCGTACATACTGTATTTGTTCTTTTGTGACTGAGTTACCTCAGTCACGATGATATTTTCAAGTTCCATCCATTTGGCTGTGAATTTCATGAAGTCACTGTTTTTAATAGCTGAATAGTATTCCATTGTGTAAATGTACCACAGTTTTTGTATCCATTCCTCTGTTGAGGGACATCTGGGTTGCTTCCAGCTTCTGGCTATTATAAATATGGCTGCTATGAACATAGTAGAGGAGCCTGTGTCCTTATTACATGTTGGAGTGTCTTCTGGGTATATGCCCAGGAGTGTTATAGCTGGGTCCTCAGGTAGTATTATGTCCATTTTTCTGAGGATCTGCCAAACTGATTTCCAGAGTGGTTGTATTAGCTTACAACCAGCAATGGAGGAGTGTTCCTCTTTCTCCACATCCTTGCCAGCATCTGCTGTCACCTGAGTTTTTGATCTTAGCCATTCTGACTGGTGTGAGGTGGAATCTCAAGGTTGTTTTGATTTGCATTTCCCTATGACTAAGGATGTTGAACATTTCTTTAGGTGCTTCTCAGCTCTCAGTTTCCTCAGTTGAGAACTCTTTGTTTAGCTCTGTTCCCCACTTTTTAATAGGGTTATTTGGTTCTCTGGAGTCTAACTTCTCAAGTTCCTTGTATATATTGGATATTAGTCCTCTATCAGATATAGGATTAATAAAGATCTTTTCCAATCTGTTGGTTGCTGTTTTGTCCTATTGACAGTATCCTTTGCCTTACAGAAGCTTTGCAGTGTTATGAGGTCCCATTTGTTGATTCTTGATCTTAGAGCATAAGCCACTGATGTTCTGTTCTGGAACTTTTCCCCTGTGCCCATGTGTTTCAGGCTTTTCCCCCACTATTTTTTTCTATTAGATTCAGTGTATCTGGTTTTATGTGGAGGTCCTTGATCCACTTGAACTTGACAAAATATTCACAGGAGAAATATGGAGACAGTAGGGAGCAGAGATTCAAGGAAAGGCCATCCAGACACTGGCTCACCTGGGAATCCATCCCATATACAGCCATCAAACCCAAATGTTATTGTGGACGCTGGGAAGAGTTTGCTGATGAAAGCATGATGAGCTGTCTCCTGAGAGACTCTGCCAGAGCCTGACAAATACAGAGGCGGATGCTCATAGCCAACCATTGGACTGAACGTGGGGTCCCGGATGGAGGAGTTGGAGAAGGGACTGAAGGAGCTGAAGGGATTTGCAGCCCCATGGAGGGAGCAACTGTGTCAACTGACCAGACATCCAGAAGCTCCTGCAGACTGAAGCACCAACCAAAGAATACATATGGAGGGACCCATGGTGCTGGCCGCATATGTGGCAAAGGAGGGCCTTTTTGGCCATCAGTGGGAGGAGAGTCCCTTAGGCCTTAGGGTGTTTGATGCCCCAGTGTAGGGGAATGCTCGGAAGGTTAGATAGGAGTGTGTGAATGGGTGGGGGAGCACCCTTATAGAGGCAGGGGGACGTGGGATGGGATAGGGAGTTTCTAAAGGGGAAAACATTTGATATGTAAATAAAGTAAATATTCAAAAATTAAAAAAAAATAAAATAAAGAAAAAAAAAGTGAATTACTTCTTTTCTGTAACTTTTGGTTGCACTAGAGTTCTTTACTTATTAGATTGGTCTATTGTTTCTGTGTAGGACGAGACACTGAAGCCACTAGTTACTACACAATATTCCTTCTTTCTTCATTTAAATCAAACAATGTTTGAGGGTAGGCATACGCCTAATAGAAACTACATCTTTTTGTACATTTGCATGCAAATGTGGCCATGTGGCTGAGTGTTCGACACTGAACTGTAAACGTAATTCATGGGAAAACATTCCAGGCATGGTCCTGTTCTTCACCTTTTGTTGTTACATCTCTGTGAAAGCCATTGAAATAGGAATGCATGGGAGGGTGTTGATAAACTTGCTACCTGATGGAGTGTGAATAACTGGAGTACTTGTAAATGCGAATGTTTATTTATTTGAACGTCTATACTTTCTAGGTTTTGTTCTGTACAGAAGGATTTAACCCTAACTGCTCCTTCTTAGCTCAGTCATGAACTCTTATTTCAACTGGAAAGCAGTTTCTACCCTAGTAACTTCTTCTATCTTATATCTCCTTAGGAATAGGAAATAAATATACCCTACTTTCAGATTCCTTCCAAATCTACCTTTATTATATTCTTTGATTATTCTGGAGCATAGTCAACATATGATTGAGAAACATGGAGGTTCATATTAGGAAATACTTAGTATCTTCTTAGTTCTTTTCTATGCATGGCTCTCTACAGCCACTATTAATGTTTTATATTAAGCAGAGCACAATGCTGCAGAGCTTGATTGGCTAAGGTGAATGGTATATTGGTCTATGTGTGAACCTGAGCACTTTAACTATTGTCTCTGGAGTTTACACTTTCCATTTGTAAAGACAGGAGATCACTAATTCACATGGAAATAGTGTAAAGTTTGTCTGGCATAGTAAGCATCCAATATGATTCAATAATCATTATCCAAATCACCCACTCCAAGGAGGGAAATTTAGTGATATATCCTTGTTTCTGCTATTAAAGTCCTTGCAATTTCTTAGGAAATCAAACGTTTCAAACTGACATGATAATATTCACCCCATTCCCTGTTATAAACTTCACCTCATAAACAGTGAGTAAAAAGTAGCCTGGCTGAAAGAAAAATCACAAGGCATAAGCAGTACAATAAGACAAACATTTTGATAGGTAATGTACTTATCTAATTTACGAAACTATATAGAAGATTATAGAAAGAATCAACAATTGGTCCCCATGAAAAGGCACTAGGATTTACCCAAGGAACCAATGACCATCCTTTGTTTGGGATCACAGTGTGGGGGATAGATATGGAATTGAAACCTGATTTCTCTTTTTTCTAATAATGCAAGTTGGTGCACTTTTTCTTTTTGTACAACTCAATATATTATCAGGTTAACCTAACTCACCTTCAGGTCATCGGTTGATTCAGCTGGAAAATGGGAATAATATTACAAGGTATCTTGAATACAGTACTTGGTAAGAAGAAACAGTCCTAACTAACAAGAAATATTCTTCCTTTCCATTCTATATGATACTAGAGGGAAAATGCCTGCAGCATTAAACACACAGGAATTAGGGCAGAACTTCCCATGTATGCATCGTCAGTCATTTATGACCTGAATGAAACTTTTAACAAAAACAAATGGCATACTGCACCTTCAACAGTGATATGCAGAAACCTTCTATAAAAAGACCCTATTTTAAAACCATTGAAAAGAAACTCCATCACTCTAGTTGAATGAACACAGTCATCAGCCACTGAAAATGGAAATTAGTTAGCAGACGGTCCCTGGAAACCTGTGGAGAAATGACTTAATAATCATGGTGACTGAGACAGAGGTTTCCTTTTATACCTCAGCAAGTAAAAAGAAATGTGAAAAATATACCTCCTTGGGCTTTTAGAAATAGCTTACTTAAAACTAACATACTTATAACAGATATACACAATTGAAAAGTGAATAGGGAAAATATTCTATATTCCAAAGAAGAGAACATTGAATCACATACTACAGAAGATACTACATCCATTTTAATAAGTGTAGACATTCAGTTATCCATTGAGGTCAAGAGGTAAAATTCCTCTATTAATCAAGCATTCTACATACTAGAGGAAACAACTCTTTTTACCTGCCATCAATTTTCCTAAAAGACTCTTTTGCATCATTCATTCCCATATTTAAGTCCTATTTCTGTGACTCCCTTGCTGGAGGGAAATACACTTAAATAGGTACACCAAAGCTATCACCCTCATCCTCAGCCCCAGCTTGCCCTATATCCAAAGAATGTAAGCATATACTTCTTTGAGAATGTGACTGTGAAACTGGTATAGAATATAACTGTGAATTTGCCAAATAGAAGTTCTGAGTATCTCAAACCAGTAAGAAGAAAGTGAAATGTGTTGATTGCCTTGTGAAATGTATAAGAAAGAAGGAAATGATGAATTCAGTGGAAGAAGATAGATTGAATCACAAAGCGAAGTGAAAAGGAACAGAGAACAGCATCTTAACAGTACCTATTAGAGAACAAAGAAGAGAGGAGAGCGATGAATTTAGCCAATAGAAATCATCCCAGTGTCAGAAGTGAATGTAATTAAATATTGACCTCCTTATTGTTAGGATCAAGAATCTAGCAGAAATATCTTTATCACTCAATGACAAAGTCAATCATCATGGTAACTCTGTCTACCACTCATCAATTTTATGAATTTTGCAGCCAGAAGAATTTGCACCAAAGTGCTTCCAGAATCAGGTAGCATGAAAAACAACAGGAACTTTCTTGAGGCCAACAGAAGCCAAGGTCAATATACCTTGTGGACCATTTTCTGGTGAGTCTTTGCTTCCTATATTGCCATGTTTACTTACTGCTTGCTCCTTTTCTGTGTAGACATGCTCTTGGGGTTCCTTTCTCTTTGTATTAGTAAAATTTATTTAATTTTAATTACTACCATTTGGCTCTGTCTTCAAATACAGTCCCAATTAGAGTTAGATCTTTAAAGAACAAATTCAGAGATATGTCCCAGACCATAATGCCCGTGTGCTCCTGTGAGTTAGCCAGAATCTACTCAGTAGAGGAAGTTGAAATAGGGAATAACATATAACTGCAATGTTGCTCTGGTAAGTTGATATTAGTGCTATGTATTACTCCCCATTGATATCACTATATTATAATACCCTTTAAAGACCTTTAAAAATTGTCATATAGACAGTTTCTAAAATATATATGCATATACATAAAATGAGTGAAAAGGGAGTTACCCTATAATGGATAATACCCCTACTAGATACCAGAGTCTAACAACTATAAAGTCTGTGTCAGGAATGTGTTATTTCTCTTAGAACTGTTGGCCAATGAGGTCCTATTGACCCACAAATATTACTAGCTTTTTGCTTTTCCTCATGGTTATGCTTTGAAATTTGACTATAGGTCCATATTGAGAACCAAGTTTATGCTGACTTTGGTACCCACAACTGGTATAGGTGCAAATAATAAGTTACAGAATTATCAACCCTAAGTGTAATAAAAAATAATGTACCCTTCATCACAAGGGTCAGGGTAGAAGTCAGAGCAGAGCAGACAAATTTTAGGATCAAGTCGCATTGGATTGTTCCATGGAAACAATCTTCTGGACAGAGAAGAACAACTGCTCATCTGAACTCAGCTGTTGAGAGTGTACACGACCCTGTGGAAGCCCAAGCCAGGCCAAACTGCAACATGGAGAGGAGAGTTGAGAACTCGGCCCATACCTCTCACCCTACAACTTCCAGTTAAGGATCTACTCACAATGTAAGGTTCTGGAAAAGGGTGAGACAGTTTTCTTTAAGTGTGCAGTTAGGGTCTGGAGGGAAAGATTAATGTTTAAGACCACTGCTGCTCTTCCAGAGGACCTGGGTTCAATCTCCACCACCAACAAATGTCTGTACCTCTAGTTCTAGGGGATCTGACACCAATGCACATGAAATAAAATTAAACAAATTATTAAAATAATGTGTGTGGTCATTGATAAGTCAATCATACTCAAGTAGAGACCACACATGCTAGAATATTCAATACTGTAAATTGGTCTTGATGAGTTAGAGAGAGAGAGAGAGAGAGAGAGAGAGAGAGAGAGAGAGAGAGATTGAGAGAGAGAGAGAAAAAAAAGTTGGATGGGAAGGGAAGTGTGGTAGATTTTTAAAGAGCTGGGGCAGAGGTAAATATTATCAAACATATACAACACTCTCAAAGAACTAATACCTATATATCATACCTATGTCATATACACAGAGTTATATAATGTTGATATCAGGTTGATGTTTTTAATGACCTGCTAATATTTTGAAAGTACTATGAGGAACATTCATCAAAAAAAAAAATCAGTTTGCTAAAACCTATCCATTTTGGCTTTTATTATGATCTGTGTTAGAGTCTCTGAGACAATAACTATTTTAAACTAATTTGCTAGGCTTTTTATTTGTAGAAAACAGACTACACATTTGTTTCCCCTGAAATTAACTTGCGTTTCAGGATACTAATGTTATGAAGATTTTTTTTAAATTCCAAATAGAAATAGGACTAAAAGCTTTCCTTGTGAGATATCTAGGCTTAAGTCAAGGTTTCCTGAATAGAGTCTCTAAAATAAAGCAATTTAGCTTTCAATATCCCTTGTAATTCTATACTTTGTCTCCAGTTACCTCTTGGATCTATAGAGCTCAAGTGTAGACTTTATTTATCCCAAAAATACAAATTCTAAAAAGATGTAAGAGGGATCTGATCATTTACCCTATGGAAGTACATAGTTTGACAGCTTTCTAACAATCCCAGAATGTTAGTTCTTAGAACAAGAAAAAATAAAACATGATTTTACTGTAGGCATCTGTATATCAGTCATCTACTTTCAAGCAGCACACATGATGTTACTTAACACAGAGTTGTGAAAGAAGCTAAAACACATCTCTCCTGAAACCATATAAACTGACTCTTTTTCACCATTGATCTTATTTCATTAATGGTTATACCTCACAATGACCAATAAAGACAGGCTTAAATTTTCAAGCCTTATACCCTATAGATGTTAAACCTGCTTATCACCATGGAATTTACCAACCATCTCAAGCATCACCTACCTCAGATAAAGTATTCAGTCACTACTCAGTTAGTAGGGCAACAGCATCATGTAACTTGCAATGACTTAGCCAAGGGCAGCAGATCTTTGGAAAAGAACCTCAAACATTCCCCAAGACCAGTCAGATCCCGGAGATAACTATCTCACATGCTCCCTAACTTTATTTCTCTGGGTTTTAGCCTTTATTCTGTTTTAGCTCATCTCTAGTGCCTCTAATCTGTTCAGGTATCTGACTGTTTTCTGCTCCTCTAGTTGTGTTTGACCTGATGTCCCACACGAATGTTCTATCTGGTCCATGCTACACTTTGGCTAAACTCTTTCATCTCTCTTTAGATTTCAAGTCAGCTACATTCCAACAGATATTCTTGACATTCTGTACCAAATTCTGAAATACTAATAATATTATCCTAACACCTAGAAGTTTTGATAACATTGGGGAAAATACTGTTATTATTTCATGGTTTTTGATTATGTCAGGTAAAATCAACATTATCAAACATTAAAAACACATATCAAAACCAGCTTCGTATCTTTGTTTCCATGATTCCAATTAGACTTTAGATTCATGGAGAAAACATTTTCTGTCAAATTAATTTTATATCTTTTACACATCAATGTCTAGTGTGCTGTGGGATTTAAAAACTAATGATCAAGTAAATAAATAAATGGCTCATGGAACAACATTAATAGTAAAAATATATTAAAAAATAAGTAGAGAGATAAAAGAGAAAGAATGAGTAAATGGGTGTACGAATGGATGTAAGGCATCTATGATAACAAATTTTATGGTGAGATAAACAACTGCCACACAAACTATTGTGAAGTAACTGGAATTTCTAGACTTGAAATAAGAAATTAGAGTTGTAATCTTCCATCCAGCTCTTTAGGTCGATAAGCAAAGAAACATTAAGTAACACACAAGAGGCCAGGATGCTGAGTGTTGCCTGGTAACATCAGATAAACACAGACAACAATGAATTCATATGTGTTGAATAAAATTCCCAGAACCCACTGCCTACAGGTATCACTTATGGCGCCCTCTCCTTATGACAATTCCCTAGATGAAAATGTAAGAGGTTATATTGGGGAAAAAAATAAACCAGACTGACCCACAACTATTTAAACAAATATAGTCTTATCAGAGAATGCAGCGTTGGTACTTTTGTTTTCAACAGATAATCTCCAGAGCATTAGTGTAAACTAACAAATTAATCATTGCAGAATGATAGGCAATTTAGAAATGAAGATTTGACACCTGTATATTCAAACACAATTTCAACAAAACCATGAGCTTTAATAGCTGAGGAAGGTCCTGAATGTCTACTTATTCTTACTGACAATGTATTTGTTGTTGATATATTCAAATGTTAAAAATTGAATCTTATTATTATTGTACATAATCATTTCTTAAAATTTTATCTGCATAAATATTTATTAGTAATCTACCATTAAACCTAAATATATGCCACCAGAACACTTTCTTGTTAGTAAACACAGCCTACATAATTTATAATAACAATAAAATATTTTACTTATGCTGTGTCTAAAATCTCCTCTTGAAGATCACGGAAAATATTTTTAGTTTCACATTTTTTTTCTAACCTTGAACGTAATGATTATTTGGGGGCTAAAATATTTATTTTCACACTAACCCAAGTTAGGGATGTTTCTATGGGCTGCGTCCTTGTGTATTATAAGAAACTTTTAAAGTAGTTGGTGATCCCATGAAGCCCCCGTCTTCTACTTACAAAATATACCCTGCATTTGCTGCTGGTCACTAGTTCTCCATTCCCAGCCTTCTCCCACCTCCACTATTTGTTCCTGAACTCTAGCCCATTTTGCCCCTGTAATCTCTTCTTTACAGGAAAGTAAGAGCAACTCTACATTTTCTTCCTCTTATATGATTCCTCTCTGCAAAATTCTCCCAAGCTTTCATCTTTCACCGGTTTCTTATTCTAATTTGCAAAGCCAAGACCTATAAAGCTAGACATCCCTCTGAGCCTAACTCTTCCATTAGCCTCCTCCAGCCTTCTGAATGCTTAGCATTGCTGCTACCTTTTCTTCAGGAAACAGTCTACCTTGTTTGGATGTTACACCTGCTCTCCTACCAACCTTGAGGGCATTTATCTTTCTTTTGCAGGTAACTCCAACTATCTGGTGATTTAGACCTTAATTTCAATCCTTTAGAGAGAAGTTATGTGCTCTTTCAAAGAGAATTTATTACTGTCTCATATTCTATCTCAGTTGAATACATCATTACATGAAGTTTTTTTTATTTGTTTTATGTACTATTATATACCATGTGATCCTCATTCCAAAACAGGCCTATTCACTTCTTTTTTTCTTTACATTGGACTTGTTATGGAATTTTTATGGAAGATAGAAATTTTATGGTAGAACTGATATTGTGATCTAAATATATTTAAACAACATTCACGACTTTTTTTGAGTGCTTCTTCTTAGGCTCTAGGAGCTAGGACTCATATGTAAGTATTCATTACCAGCAAGTCAGAACATTAAACTAAAATTATCTTATGAAGAACATTATCCATGAAAGATTATACAAATAGTTAAGGGTATGTTTGTTATTTTACTCTCTGACTTTTTTCTTTTCCATCCTTCTGCTCCTCCTCTCTCTCCTCCTCCTCACCCTCTGCTCTTTCTTCTTTTCCCTCTTCTTATTTAGTCTTTTCCAAGTTACAGAGGATGAAGAGCACGAATAAGAAGCTATCGTCTGAGTTCATGCCTACCAATGATATTATGGTTTGTAATTCAGTGGCTGTGTGCAGACCTTGTGCAATGTCGAATTAAACATGCTACATGTGAGAAAGGTTGTGTTTCACTGCCTGCTTCTGTGCAGTCTATACTCGGCAGTGATGCTCTTGGGTTGGAGGAAAACGTAGGGGTCATTCTTCTGAAAAAATAAAGGGTTTTCTTCTTGCAATGTCTCTGGAAATTGTTAAGGGGAATTTTATATGCTATAATTTTTGAAAATGATTATATTAAACCCATGCTCTCATGGAGATGTTAAAGCCAGAGGAAGTAGATGGACCCCCCAGGCACACAAGGGCTGACACACATATGAAATTCCTAGGAGTGTGACAGCACATACATGACCTGAAGAAGTTCAAATCAGAAAAAAATCCTAGCATATGGAAGAGGAAGTGGACACAAAGTCCTACCTTTAACCAAGAAGCTATTTGGTTACTTGCAATAGATATCTGCTGTGAAAAGGAAAATTATTTTCTTCCAAAGGAATGCCACTGGGTTTCACAGTACTTCAGAGCAGGCCCCATGCCCAAGAGAGGTTGGTCAACACAAAACTGACTTAAGATTTATGTGCAGTTTTTTGTTATTTTGTTTTAGTATTTTCACCCTATTGTTTGTTTGGATTTTTCATTTTTTTATTTATATTTAAAAGAGAGTGAGGGAAAAAACTTGGGTTGATAGAGAGATAGGGTGGATCCGCGAGGATTTGGACAGAGGAAAGAATAGCATCCAAATATAGTTCATGAAAATATTTTTAATTAATTAAAAGGACTAGAATTCCAAGGGTGAAGACATGTCATATATTTTGGATACCAGAAAAATTCACTGAATTAAGCACATTGCAATCTGTTACTTCTTGTCATTCACATTTTAATGATCAACCAGGCGTGTTGTTTTCCATATTGTGTGTTATTATCAATCATTACTCTATCATATCATCAATAAAATAGTCTAAGAACTGTTCCACAGATGGATCTAGAGAGCTTGGTTACTAATGTGTGACTAACTTCTTTTACTTTGCTCCCACATGAATGATGTAAATGCCACAAAGACACCCAACCCAGTGTGGTGCCTTGATAGGCAGTTTTTCTTTGGTTTATAAGAGGCCCTGAGCTTGGGTACAGCTCCAACCCCGGGAGTAACTCATCCAAGCATCTATTAAGCTATGAGATGTGTGTCCTTGTCTCACTTTCTCGCTTGAAGGCATCCATTTATGCTTATTTCCATCCTTCAATTGATGGATTGATACTGGAACTGATATACGTCATTTGTTTTCCATCCATTCCCTCTGTAGCAGTCATGGATTCACTTCTGGTGCCAGATTGAGTCCAGGGCGATTTTAAACTCTAATAAAGCAAGGAAAATCTCTCCTCCCAGTTGGATTTTTCCTACATATTTGTTAATATGCAGCAATCTGGGGAGAGATGAAGTCGGTGGCTCATTTTCAAGGGAGGAATCCAATTTGGATTTATGGATGTTGCTGTCACCGGAGCGACGTCGCTTTATTCTTTCGCCAAGGATGCAGCGTCAGGGTTTACTGCCGGTGCAGCTAATGGAGATCTCTCAGGCTGTTTGGGTTGAGAGCATTTCTGTTTTTATGTATTGGAGTAATTACCCCTCCTGTCCATATCTCAGGAAGTGTCTGGATTGGAGGATTAGGATAAACATCTTCAGTCAGGCTTTCTGAGTGTGATCAATGTGGGGTGTTAGCATCTCATTTGATGTGTTTTTATCAAGGCTATGGGGTTTCCTAACTCTCCCTTTGAAGGAACTCTCTTTCATTTCTTGAATCACCAGGGCTTGGCTTAAAAGACTGGGACAAACTTAAAGATACTTTTGCAAACAATTTCTGTGTTTGAGGTTTAGCTTAATCTCTGTTTCTGCCCGAATCCATCCCTAAGTACCTACAGGTGGGTGTAAACTCTATCTCTCACACCATTTCCCAAGGAAGTATGGATATTATAGGCTAGAAAGCCTGCTGTGTATTAAATACAGCATTTGTGTTGCAGACATTTTTGAAAATGGACTATTTTAAAGAGCAGTTTTAAGTTCTTGACCCCAACTTTGCAGAAGAAACAAACCCACCATATCTCCTGTCTCTGTATATGAATTGCAACCAACAACATAAAAAGTCTCTCCAACAGGAGTATAACTGGTAGATATGATAGAATTCCAGTTACACATAATTATAACATAAAGTGCACTTTATATTAGGGCTCCCTGTTGGTTTGTACGTTGTATTGCTTGCACAAATGTGTAGGGAGACATATCTGTTATCACAATAGCATCATTTGGAAGAGTCTCATTGTCTCTAAAGTCTTCTGCTCTACCAAATCATCTCTCTCTTGCAACCAATGGCATTCTACTCTCTATAGGTTTGCCTTTTCTAGAATGACATCCGGTTGGAAGTAAACAGTAGATAGGTTTTGCCAATTGGGTTATTTGATGCAATAATACTTAATATTCATTAATGCTATCTCTGTTTCTTTTGGTAAATTGTTACACCACTTTGTCTTAGTCCTGAGTAATATTCTGTTGGCTGAATATATCATAGTAACACTTTTATCTACTAAAGGGGTTTTGCTTCTGTCTAAATTCAGAAATTAAAGGTCTTGCTTATATGCTAGTTATTCTAATATTACCTCTTGAAAAGACTATGTTTGCTCCACTCTATTGTGATTTACCACATGATTCAGTACTACTACTCTTGGGCAAATACCCCAAAGACAATATCCTACTATAGAGGCACCTGCTTATCAATGTTAATTGCTTCTATATTCACAAAGCTCAGAAATGAAAGCAGCCTTGATGTTTATCACCTGATAAATGGATAGTGAAAACACCATTTATTTACACAATGGAGTATTCTTATACTACTAAAAAAAAAATGAAATTTGTATCTAAATAGATGAAACTGGAAGTAGGCCAGACCAGAAAGATAAATGTCATATATTGTCTCTCTCTCATTTGTGGATGTTAGCTTTGAATCTTTACACACACGCATACACACACACACACACACACCCATTTCACTTGCAATATACGCATATATCAGCAAATTATTAAAGGGTCATTGGTGGCCTTTAAAGAAGAAGAGATAGAGCACATTGTAGAAAATATTAAAAGTGAATAAGGAGGAAAGAAGAGTTAGATTGGAGTTGTGGATGTGAGGGTAGATTGAAGGGGGAGACACGGGAAAACCACATGACAATAAAGAGCTTTGGAAGCAGTAATATATAAACTTACAACTGTTTGGCCTTGCTTCTCATCCAAATTTTAAACTCTCCTATTCTCTCAGAATACTAAGACACTTTATTTTGAAAAATATCACAGTAAATGTCTTCAGTTTTGCCCTAACATGTCTTCCTCAATGTTCTTCATGAAGGAAATGATTTGACTGTGCATTCACTTCAAAGTCCACAATTATTCCTCCACGTAGAACTGTGTCAGTATTGAAACCACCAAAGTCGAGTGGGATATGATTAGACCATAGAAGGGCTCTCTATTCCATCTGCTTCTTCCTGGTCTACACTGCTCAGAAATTCCCTAACCCTACGGATCCTGTCCGGGGTCAGAATTATTAATACAGAGATAGGGAGAGAGGCCAAATCTTTTAAGTTCAGAATCCATTTTAAAGAACCTGACCTAAGTTTGAGCTCAGAAAATCTAACAGGCTGGTGCCTTACATTAGTATCCAAATTTCACCCCCCCCCCCAAAATGCAAGCCTAGCTCCAGTCTCTAGGCTAATCCCCAACAAGACTAGTGTCTCCAGGTTACACCCTCAACAAGATTAGCATCTCCAGTCTATTGCCCCAACAAACCTGCTCTCCCAGATAACAAGCCCACTCCCTGCCTAACGACCACTAATACAAAGGGGAGCAGAAATTAAGTTTATGATATAACTCTCAGTAGTAGCCAATTATGTTTAGATGTTTGCACACTTACCCCCACCCCCCCCCCACACTTGCTGCTTACTATAAAGCCTTGCCCCTGATAGATATTCAGGGTTCTCCCACCACCAAAACTATCCTGCATGATGGTGGTGTGTTGGCAGGGCCTGAGCTAGCTCAAATAAAGACCCTACTGTGAGTTGCATCAGATCGGCTCCTGTCTGTTTTTCGGGGGATCACTACACTTCCCTAGCACTACAATAGGTCTCAACAGATTCCCAAATTCTTCAAAGGGGGAGGTGTGTGATTATTCATGACTCTGGTATCTTCTACAGTACCTGATCTACCAATCCTATACTCAAACTTGCAGAACTTTTGGAGTTACTTTTATTTCCACCTACCGCTCTTCTACATATCTTAACTGTTATTGATGATAACTTACTAAGCTTTGAATTCCAAAGGAACCAGAGAGCTCTTTTGTCCATGCCCCAGTTAAAGTCATTATATCATGCTAAGATTTTAAACACCACCTTGCTTTAGTCAATGCAGTACTTTAGAAAGAAAACAGTGTCTGGCCAAGGCTTTGTTTTCTGACATCAGACAAATATTAAACTCTAAACAAAAGAGCAATTCTCCACCTGCAGGCCAAAGCACACAAAATGCTAAGGAAAATGACAAATTACTATTGCAAGGATGTCTAGAGATGATGAGGAGAGCGAAGTTCAGTGACAACAGTTCTACCTCATTTCAGCCCTTTTCTTAGGCTTTTTAAAGAGTTGAATGCCAGGAAACAAGGAAAAAAGTGCAGGTTAATTTCATCATTGGCTCAAGCCTCTGCAACTAGCTTTCTAACACAAAGACAGTCCCCCCCCCAGGAAAAAATACAGGAGGTGGTTACAATATACAAATCTACCCCCTTGAGTTAAAGTACCTTCATGGTAAGGAAAGAACAGATTTGCATAAATGCTTCTTATAGAAAGCACTTAACAGTTACCCAAGACAAACTACAGCAGAGGTTGATTTAACCTGGGGGATGAGTCATCCCATGTGGTTAGAGCCACCACGAGTGAACACCTTTTAATTTAGCTTTCATGAAAGCAGAAACACTGTCTCTAAGACTTTGACAGTGCCCGCTGCACTGACAAAATGCATTTAGCTACTTAGCTAAATGATTGAATCACAAGACTGAAGGATGGTCAGTTTGATTTAAAAATGATTCAGATGAGTTACAATCAAGCTTCAAAGTTCCCATTGAAATCATCCTTGATCCATACTTTTTCTGCCCATGTATAAGATACACTCATACTCATCATATTCATATATGCAATACATGAATCTTTTGTCCAACCAAATCCACGGTGACATCACCTTAAGCTCTGAGTAATGTAGTGAGGACAGAAATAGAATTGGCCATGATATGATTCCATGTGAGCACATTAGTGATGCTTACTTAACCTTGTGGCATCAAGCCACTTTCTGGACTAAAAGTTATGTTAGCTTTGTGACTTACATTTTGAAGAAGCTTTGATCTTTGGAGAGAGCTACAATTTGAGCTATTGATTACTATATTGATTATATCTTTGTTGCTTTTCTCAAACTATTTAAAGGTAACTAGAAATATTTAAACATGGTATGAGATTCCATTACTATACTGTGATAGTCATTACATATTGATTATGGTGTCTCTGTTAACATCAAACTAGACTTCAAAATCCTTAGGAAGGAACACTAAGAAGATAAAACAAATCAACTTGAATGATGTGTGAATTCAGATTTCTATTCACAATGCCAAGCCACAAAAAAAATTTAAGATTTTGAGTCTCATGTCTCACCCTTACCCAGAGAACATTTGCTATCTGCAGATAGCAACATAGAATGATGGCTACCATGGGCTTCCCAGTTGACACAATCTAGAATTACATAGAAGAAAAGCCTCTGAGAATATCTATTAAGGATTATCTGGATTAGGTTCATGTCTAGGTATGGCTCTGATGAATTTTCTTGATTATGTTAGTTGAGGTGGAAAGATCCATCCTAACACAGATTATTTACAAGGGAGCAATCTACTTCAGTATCTTTTCCTCTCTTCTTCCTGACTCTGCACACAATGTAACTGAATGCTTCATGCTCCTACAAACTGCCCTGGATCCTTTACCAGGATGGACTATATTTTCGAATTGAGAGACAAAAATAAGCATTTCCTTCCCTAACTTGCTTTAATTAGAGTACATTGCTAAAGCAACATGTAAAATAACTATTATAAATATTAATTATCACTAAATGTTCTTATTTAAAATACTACTTTATATTCTAGTATTCTCATGGGTTGACCTTATATTTTTTATTACATCAAAACCCTAGCACTATGGGACCCATCGTAGTATATTCAATGAAAAAAAAAGTAATTGACCAATCATTAAGTATTCTGTTGATTTACTTAAATCACAAATGTTGTACAAAGAAAATAATTTTACAAAGCTAAAATATTTATGTTCTATTCCTCAATACACTTGTAAATACCTAAATTGAGACACAAGTGCTCAACTTCTGTGGATGATAGTTTCCTTACCAAAAAGTAGGGTTAAGAACAAACTATTTTCTTTATTAGAAGAAAAGAGCATTAGGTTAATACATATGCATGAACAGGTCTGTCCACAGCAGGCTCATGGTCAGACACTTTGAAAGGACTAAAATGTGGTAATTTTTAAAATGAAATCTCTTTCTCTGTTTCTCCAGTTTAAAAATTATTTTTCAAAACTTTTTATTAAATACATTTTGATCATATTTTTCCCTCTTCCAATTCCTTCCAGCTGCACTTCCACTCCCTCTATCGACTCAACTTCAGGGTCTTTTTCTTTCTTAAAGAAAATACAAAACAAATCCAAAAAACACAAAACAACAAACAGAAAAGAACCAACCCAACAAACAAATAAACAAACAAACAAAGCCAAAAACATAGAGTCTATTTTGTTTTATTCAACTATTGCTGAGCCTAACCAGGAGTGTGTTTGTTATATCTAGTATCACTTCATTGAAGAAAATTATTTTTCTTCTCCCCACTGATGACAATCATAAGTAACTTCTGTAATGGTGGGACTTTATAACTAATTTCCTTCTATGTGCAGGGATTTTGACTGGCTTGAATTCTGTAAGATCTTGTGACTACCCCCACATTCTCTGCAACTTTAGTGTTTAATCTCCCCATCTCCTACATGTGTTTCTTCATTTTCTTCAACAAAAGACTACTTTTCATGTGGAGGCACAGCTCTTAGAAATGCTCAATATGCCCCTCTACGAATATGTACTCTATTAGTGACAAGAGAAATGAAATTCCCAGGAGTTACAGATTTCTTAAAAATGACTAGCTAAACATTCTAAAACTGATGTATGGATATTGAAAACGGTTGTACAATAGAAAATTATTTAGCCATAAAGACAAACAAAATCATGGAATTTACAAGTACTTTTATGATAATACAAATATTATACTGAGTGAGATAACCTAGATCCAGAAAGAAAAAAAAAAAAAAACCTATAGGTTCTTTCTAACTTCTTTATCTTAGCTCAGAATCTTTAGATGTGGGTATAGAACCTGGAGTATCTGAAGATACTATGGTAATATTGGGGGGGGGCAGACAGGACTACTGGAAAGGGGACTAGTGGAGCACAGTTGCTATTAAGGGGGAACTGGGAAAAGTGTAGAGGTGACTTTCCGGGGTGGGGTTGGGGTTGGAGGACAACAAAGAGGGAGAGGGAAAAATAAAGAATAATTAACTCTACAGATATTGGAAGAAGCCATAAGGGATTATATAACTAACTTACTAACCAACTAACTGTATTGTTATAAACTCCTGCCTAACATATCCTATCTAACAACAACAACAACAACAACAACAACAACAACAACACCTGGTGCCAGCCGTAGTAAATTCCCTTTCCAGCTGTCTGGGAGAGAAATCTAAAAGAAGCAAACAATATATTACAAACAATATAGCCTATTGCCATTGCCCTTGGTACCTTCTTGAGTAGAAAACAGTTCAATCCTCTCGTTGAAGATAACCACATACTTCAGTTATAAGGCTTTCAGAAATCAATATGTATCTGACCTGTTGTCTCCTCCCTGAGGACTAGTTTCCATATTATCAGAAGGAGCAATGAAGGCTTCCAAGGTTGACAATCTATCAATAGTACTCCTTTCTGTAATTCTAATGAACTACAACAATGACCAGCAAGGCAAGTTATTCCTTGAGGTGTAATAGTGGCACTTTTATCCTGGGTGTAACCAACAGCCAGTTAATTGGACTTAAGACTCACTCAATAGGAAGGAACTCATGCTTGATACTGTGAAGACAGCCAAATACCCCAGTGAGGCCATGGAACCAAAGAAGAAACTACTGCTGCTGCTTTCCTAAACCAATAGAATTCTTAACTGCATTTAAGTACTTATTCTTATAGGTACAGATAAGTGTTGCTCTCACCCCTCATGTGCAATGGATGGAAACCACTACAGAAAGCTGTAACTTGTCCAAATGCAGACATCAACTGAACATGGGGTATCCATCCTCAGTTAATACATTGAGAACAACACAACAGAGGCTCAGAGAACATTATGAAAACAGTATAATATGAAAATTTTATGAACCAGAGAAACAGAGCAGGGGGTCTACTGTGATATAGTCTCTCTGTCTCTCTATCTGTTTGTCTCTCCCTCTATCTCTCTTTCTCTCTCTCTCTCATATATATATATATATATATATATATATATATATATATATATATATATATATATATATATATATATATGCAGAAGGGGCAGAAAGGGAAATGGATGAGGGAAGGAGATAGAGAGTAAAAGAGGGAGAAAAAAAGAAATCATAGGGATAGGTAGAGATGAAGGGTGAGTCTGGAAGGTGTTGGAGAAAAGGGAAAATTTGAGGGTATGAATGTGATCAAGATACATTTATTAACATTTCAAATAATTAATAAAATATTGTAGAGAAATTAAGCAGTTTTATTCACTTCCAAAAATTACTATTGCAGACTGGGCAGTTCCACTGGCTAAACCTCACCTTTTCTCATCCATACCATCTTCCCACTTGTTTTTTGTATTCCTGAATTCCCTTCACCAGAAGCTCATCACTGCATTTGAAATTCTCTACCATATCACCAAATACTCTCCCTGTAGTGCTCTCTTGGAACTTTGTATCTCTGTGTAAGAAGTTATACAATTTTAAAATATGTGTACATCTATTTGTCTTTACCTATTGCTTAAAATAATAGTTGACTGAGGTTTACCTGGCTTGCTTTAAAGGGATATACTAGTAATGTTCTTCTAAGATACTGAGATGATATATTCTCCCCTTGAAAGCAAGAATTAGGATGTCCTTCAGTTGCATCTTTAACCTTTACAACTATAAAAACTAATATGTATGCATTTAAAGTCAAAAATATCTCTAGAGAATCTCCCTAAAGTTCTCTCTCTCTCTCTCTCTTTTTTTTTTTTTAAAGAAGTGAAGGCTATCAAAAAGGAGAATGAACAAGAAAGCTGTAAGTCCTGTGATGTTAATTATTTTTAAAGGAGAATAGATTATCATATTTTAAGACTAAAATAATAATGTTCCTTCATGTCACCCCTCTTATGATTTGCATATATTACTCAGGAACCTGTGACCACAATGCTTAGAGCCATTCTCCTGGTCTTTAGTTCTTTATAAGAAACCTGACTTCAACAAGTACTTGATTGGCACTTGACAATTCTCAAAGGAAATACTTTCAAACTCTGGCATTTTTACTTGACTTCCCTTATTTTCTTCAAACTCTACCTTCATAGAGGTATGGGTCTGTGTTTCTATGGGCATAGTTCTGATATATCATAGTACATAGGGTCATAAGTTCAAATCATTACTTAGAAACCAGCATACAATGGTGAATATACTTGTCAAAGTGATAGAAATGTCTTCTTCATATCTTTGTCCTCTTATGAGGCAGATCTTCATTAATGGTGAGCTCAATAGCAGACTTTTCCAATGCTACTTCTATCATCTGCTTGGTAAATGTGTTGGGTACAGTCATTGGGTTTTCCAGATGTTTGCACAGTGGGTTCAGTGTTTTTAAACCATCTAAATGACGGTCCTAAGTGACAAATGTTCATTTTCAAAATTAGAGCTGATTATGAATTACCTGCCACATACAGTGTGCCAGGGGAGATTGAAGGAATTAGAAGTCTTGTCCAATGATAATGAATGAATAAGAAAAAAATATAAATGAGTCAGGCTATTCTGCATTCAGAAGGAATTTTAAATAACAGTAATTTAATAAAAAGCTTTTGTGTTAATGACACAATTTACTTTCCAAAGACTGATCCTTCCGTTTTGTCTCCGGTTTCAACATTTTTATTGAGGAGAATAATGACTAGAAACAACTAAGATGATCACTAATATGAGCATATTTTTTCTTAATAATTATCCACAGGGCGTAATGTTTAATATACTAGAGGATCATGGCATGATGGAGACCTCAAAAAAATGCTAGTTCCCTATTCATTGCATCATAGCTGTGTGGTCTATTCCTGGGCACTCATCATTTTTCTGATATACATAATAAATGTGAAGCTGTTTCTTCACTTGTAAGATGAAAATAATAAAGTTGGGTTAAAAATTTAACTGTGTGAAAATAGGGATACAGATGTCTTTGTAAACTCCTAAGTACCATTAGTGTATATTCTATAGCACAATAACATTTCCTTGGACTAATGCTTCTACATAGTAACTATTTTCTTACATTGCATTTGCTTCTATAAGCAAACAATACATTAAGAACCACATTTTAACTGCTTGTTACTTACTAGATGTTAGGTCTAGTGTATTAAACCTTGTAATTTTTTAAAGGTGGGTGAAAGTTTGCATCATGTAGAAAAGAACAGTGGACACTATGATGTAGGTAAGTAACTACACTACATCATTGCTAGCTTTGTTTGGACAAGATTGAGCAAAGTGAGTCATTCTGGAAACACTACCTCATTCTCTGAGATATATAACTCTCAGTATAATGTTCATGTCACTTTGGTGCAACACATTTGGAGCATTGATATAAAACTGTCTTCAGATGCAAGAATACAAAGCAAGCAACCCCTTAAAAAGACATCTTTTTGAATCAAAAGAACCTCAAAGACTGGTGATGTTGTATTCCAGGGATGATGCTGATGGATACCCACAGTTGGGAAATCCACCTTTCAGAATCTCTTATGAGATTGACACTTGCCTTCATGATAGACATACAAGTTCTCTCACATCAACATAGCACAAGGTATTATTTTAATCATAATGACACCACATGTTAACTTGACCATTTATATGTTTATCTTACAAGTAACAATGATTTAAAATTACAATACCCCAGAACCAAGAATAAAAAATGAGTAGCAATGTTAGAAGAAACAAATACTAAATTCTCTTGATGTTACCTTGGTAAACTTTGGACACTAAAGAGAAAAATCTGAAATCAGGCTGACCACAGAGTCAAGATTTGCTTCCTAGGGCAAAACAGAACCATCTAGATTTTCCATCTTTAAAATTATAATCAGCAGCGGGAAGTAAAGCAATATCCATGGCCTCTTATAGAAATATAAAGGGTTTTTTTTTTTATATAGAATTCACAGCAGCAAATGTTATCTTGATGCTCAAGAAAACCATTTTCATTATCAGTTGCATTTCCCCCAATTGATTATGACTTTTCCTTTAAAAAATGCATTTAGGCAAAATTTCTCTATGCTTGATTTAGCCCAAGGGAAATTTTTCTGAGTGAGAAGGGGGAGACTACTCTGAAGTGACTTCTGCTGCCATTCAGTTTATGCACCCATGGCCAAATAGATCACATTTGGTCGAAGCTGTTTTTTTAGCTCCTATTGCTTAGGAAAACATAACAATAAAAAATCCAGTTGTCTAACATCACTGCCATTATTATGAAAGTTAATGAATGATCACAAGCCTTGGCTTGATTGTATGTATGAGGGGGGGATTGATTTTGAAAGGGAGAGTGAAAGGGTGAAACAGCAATAGAAACACATAGACTGACCACGGACAGACAGACAGATGGACAGGCGAACAGATAGACAGAGGGACAAAAGGTTGTGAGGTTTTGAGTTGTAGGACAGAGATCTAAAAGTCAGATCTTCTTGGCTTCACAGAATGACACTGGGCTCCATCCTCTAAAGAGCAGTGAAGACCCACTGATTCATATAAGAATCTAAGCGAGCAGAAAAAGCCACTGGAATTAAGGCTGATATCAGTTAAGATTGACTGTCCAGTGGTACCACTTCAGATGAAATGGAAATACATTTATATATCAGTTACAACCAAAGGTTTATCTTGCAATGGAAAAAGGTTAAGAGATAGGAAGTATTTTTAAGTGGATCAAAGCTCTTTAAGATTTTTCATTAAAATATTATGTATCACCCATTAGGCTGAATAGAGATCTCACCATGATGGAAAAGAGTAAGATTTGTTTGAACAAAGCAGGGGATTTAAAAGTCTAGGACAAAACTTGCCTTCTACTTCAGAGAACTGAAAAGACAAATACGTTTAGAACAACATTTCGATTTTGCAGATGTAAAGGGCCTCTGAATTTAAATTTCAATATATAAATCCCAATTTTGCCATGTAAAATTAATAATGGATTTTTCAAAAGCCAAACCCTCTTGAACCTCTGCTGTAATTCTCTTAAGAAAGCATTAAATGAAAGCATTTCACTTTAGTTGAAAATCAATGGTACTTCAGTGAAGCATGAGTCTCCCAAGCACTATGGAGTCAAGAATTATACAGTTCCACAGCAAGACATGAGGCCCTGGGTTTGGTGGTAATAACTTTGTACAACATAAGCATTTTAGAAAAAAAGCATGCAAAATAAAGAATTTGTAATCCAGAGTGAACATGCTCAAATTCTCTTTGAAATGTCAATACAAGTGTATCAGATTATAGCAGTGATGGAGTAATAATAGGAATGAAGACTGTGATAGACAGAAATGATGTTTATTTACTGCTTATTTCAGAATACACCTGTTCTGAATACTCATCTAAAAAATCATCTCTTTGGATTGTCTTAATACTGTCACTATGTGTTGTTGTTTAAGTTTCAATAGAAGAATCAAAAAAGGAAAAAATGCATGCAGAGGAAAATATTTGAGAGAGATTAAAATATTTCATTGTATGTTAACCTATAGCCACTTGGAAATGAATTAAAAGGTTTTATAAATTCTATAAGCTTGGGACATTGAGGGTCTGAAGATGAGCAGGAATTAGTCTCTGCCCCCCAGGAACTAATAGTCTGAATATGGAAGTGAAGCATAATAAGAATTTACATCTAACACATGGCAGTTTTTTTTTTTTTAAATCAACTCTATAACACAGGAGAGTTTAAAGCTGTGAGTATTCAAAGGAGAGAAAGCAATTCTTTGAGCTGAAGACAGAACAAAGAAGGATCAGGAATGTCTCCTTTGAGAAAGAAGAAATTCAACTGGATTTCACAGAGAAGTAGACTGTTACTAGAAAGTGATGTGATGGCCACAAGAACTTCTGATCTGCAATGCTTTTGAATATAACTGTAAATATAAAATTCTGATGTTCTGTAATTTTCTAAACTTGAATGAACCTTCACTTGGAAAGGACTAGATCTTAGAAAACCTTTATTGCTGCTCTAAGACCTTTAAACTCTGATGTTCAGGGGCAATCTTTAGAACTGAAGTATAATATAGTCATTGCTCTCTTTGTAATAGCAGCCTAATGATATATTAAACATATTTATCCAATTTTGAACCCCACTTATGAACAATCACTGCATTCTCACCACATGCTACAACTTATACTATATAATAGGGATTACTGAATATGGTTGACTCTGTTGTCACAGAATTTGTAATCAAGAGAACTCATTCTCTCTCTCTCTCTCTCTCTCTCTCTCTCTCTCTCTCTCTCTCTCTCTTTGTGCTCAAGTACAAATTTAATAAAGCCCTGACAAGTCTTAGTCCATCAGTTACGTACAAAAACAAAAACCCCACTTCTTTCTGGAGCTATCAGGAGCCGCTGGGATATCAGTGAACAGCAGCTATGGCTTGCACAATGTGACATAACTGCTGGGAAGCAGACGCCGGTGACAGACAGACAACCTTAGGTCAAAAGCAAACAGGTCAAGTCGATACTGGTGCTTACATCTTACTCTCTCCCACGTCCCTGCTGTAGTTCTCAGGCTCCATGTCACTCATGCACAGGGCACAGGAATCTGCGGGCAAGCTGGGGACACCCATGGCTGGCTCATTCTTAATCAAAAGTTCCTTCAGAAGCAAAAAGAAACCACTAGAAAAAGCTACATCTAGTCATTTTGAGCCCATGCCCAGTTGATAAATCCCCAACATAACCCCTATACCTAAAGCTTCAGAAATATCACAGAAGAGGGGATGGAAAGATTATAAGAGCCAAGGGACCAAGAGATCTGCTATAGGATAGTGTTTTCTATATATCCCAGGGAAATGCCCTCGTTAAATGGTATGATTATGGCAGCCTAAACAAGAACTGCACAATAGCTGACAACCTGCCATACCAGTTGAAATCCCAATGTGGATGGGGAAAATGCTGCAGGGTACAGTCCTATATGAAAAGCTACAAACAATTTAATGGCTTCCATGACAGAAAGAATCAGTCTTCTCTAGAGATGAGCTGCACAATAGATTATCAAATCCTAATTTGTCAGCCTTAAACAGAAATACATATGAACCACACAAAAGGGATTCAACAGTGGTGTATATGTATATGTGTATGCATATGCACATGCATATGTGTATGTCTAAACAAATATATCAGTACACACATATATAATTTTAATTACAATATATAGTTTATTTGTATAAAATATGAGATATAAATATTTATAAATAAAACAATGACGATTATTTATAAGTAAAATAAAATATAAATTTATTTATAATTATATGTAAATATATAAAAATAATATATAAGTATATAATATACGTCACAATAATAATTATAAAAGAAGAGGTCATGAATTTGAGAAAAAATTGGGGGAACATGGAACTCATAGGAGGAAATAGAGGAGACAGGATGGTTAGGAAATGATGTAAAAACAGGAGTCAGGGATAAAATTCTCAAAAACATAACAAAATAAGTGTAGAAAAGAAAATAATAAGTAGTAAAATTGCAGAGGAGTACTTAGCCATGAATGACGCATCAATATCATAGTCCTTCTCCTCAAGGCTCAAGAAACATGATAGAAGAGGGCAGATTAATAAAGAGCTAGTGGGAAAACATTTTGAGGGCATTTAGAACAGTGATGGCTCTCTACAGAGAAATGGAGATTGTATAGTTTGGGTATTAAAATAATTTTCCAATGTCTTCATGATTTAGACAAGCCTGACGTGAACACTTTGGTCATTCATCACTTCAGCAGGCATTCAGTCACTAAATTATTCAGTATTTGTTGGCACCATAGACTCTGCCATGCTTAGATTCTGGCTGTCTAATTCTTTAATTGTAATGGATCATTGCTTCTAATAACTGTTTGCTTTCATATTTCCACATACCTCCGTAAGGCACATTTGTACCCCTGTTCTACAAGTTATATTATAACATATGAGATTATGGCACCCTGAAGGAAGGGTCTGTGTTCTATTTAATCATTGAGTCAGATGCAGTGGGAGTTTTGTTGATGTGTTTGAATGGATGAATCATTATAGATGAATCTTTTCGTTCTCAAGAATTGAACGGTCCATAAATATAGCTCAAACATTTATAGTTATTTAGAATATTTTTCAGTATTCAAACATTAATGTCTGTTTTCAACTTAAGTTTATGATGGCAGTATCATAAGTTTGTTATGACTCCAAAGATTCCCCAAATGAACTCCATATAATATCTAGAGATCAAAATGTCTTTTTTTATATATTAGAAAGATTTGACTTGTAAGTCTTCAAACATAATGATTGATGAATTTCTCTTGAACTTCAGATAAAAAGGGGACCTGAGGCCTCATGTAACAGTGTTGATATAGTATAATTTGCCCTTAGGTTACACTGACTCAAGGAGGAAGAAAACTGAACAGGAATTGTAGAGAATGCTTGCAATCAACACTAATCCACGAGCAAATCAAAAGCCTGAATTTATCTTTGAGAACAAAGTAAAGCATGGATTATACCTTTTCAAATAAAATAGTTACGTTTTTCAGGTATCTTTGAGTGACCTCATTTGGTGGTTCTTTCAATAAAGTACTATTACATTTTCTTCTTATTCCTTCCTCTTTCTATATAGTAAAAATTATTTATTGTTTAAATGTCTCATCTCAGACCTGAGCAACCAGGTAAAACAGAATCAGAACTTTCAAAGGGTTATCTATCTTGGCTTTTGTTGCTCAATATCATAGTTTGAAAAAAGCAAGTGCTTCTCAGCCCTATGAATTTCCTCAGTTGAGAATGCAGGGGGAGGGGGAGGGGATAGAGGGCTTCCAAAGTGGAGACATGCAAAGGTGAAACATTTGAAATGTAAATAAAGTATCAAAATTAAAAATTAAAAAAAGGGGGGGCCCTTGTGGGTAGTACCATCTGTGGGCTGGTAGTCTTGGAGTCTATAAGAAAGCCAGCTGAGCAAGCCAGAAGTAAGCCAGTAAAAAAACATCGCTTCCTGGCCTGCTTGAGTTCCAGTCCTTTCTCCCTTTAGTGATGAACAGCAATGTGGAAACATAAACTGAATAAACCCTTCCCTCCACCCCCCCAAAAAAAGAAAAAACAAGTGAATAACTTTAAATTAATTTTCTTTATATTATTGGATAAGCCTGTCTTCAAATTTCATTGCATTAAGAAAGTTCAATTATACTGAAGGTTCTCTTCCTCTTTAAAATCAAGATTCCATTCTGTAACACTCTAGAAGTCAGGCACCACCAGATATATGAAGAAAGAAATGCTGTTATAACAAATTGGGCAATATCCAAATTATGAGTGCTTAGTATTATAATCAGTATTCATTGATTTAAATCAAATAATAGTCTTGTTGCATGGAATTTAGTCTTCTTATCTTCTAAATAATAGGGTTAGAATTGACAAATCATTTCTCAACATTGACCATTAGAGATTTTCGAAGGTATCAGAATTTGTGCTTTTTGCTGCACTTTGAGCTGTGTTAGAGGCTGAGCAATGCTTTAGTCTCCCACCTAATACTTAAGCAGCATCAATACATGGAGCTATTTAAGAATGCTTATGGCCTTTGAAGTCAGGTAGTGTCTGTTTCTCTTGTATTGGTAACTCAGAATAAGAATATCAAGATTTCTTTAGTTTCCTATTCTGCTAAGTGCTTATTGGTTCTTCATAAACCTCCAGTATCTGCTTTGGATTATCCTGCAAAGCAGATGATTGCTTTTCTCTTCTCTGTTATTTCTGAGTCATTCTGTTTTCCTCCCACTTTTCCCTCTGAAATTACCTCTATGTCATGCAAACTTTACTGGAGTTGCTGTTTCTTGCTTTGCCAAATCCCAAAGCTGATTTCATACTTAATATTTGAGAAGCACCCTTGAGTTCATCTCTCTCAAGGAAAGCCCACAAAACACAACAGTGCCAATGGCTTATTTCAGGCTCTGTTGTCACTCTGCATTGGGATTCTTAGTGTAAGCTAGCTGAAGCAGGAATCCATGAGTCTTATTTATCATGTATTATGTAATGCCTTGAGCATACTATAGTAATAGATGTAAAATTTGCCTAATTACCAAAACTTTTGGCATGCTTAGATGTAAAAAATAATGGAAGTTGAACTTCCTGAATGGCCTTTGCTATACAAACATGGATACAATTTAAAGTAATCTTTTTAGTGAAACAAACAATATAGAACTTTGTGTATATCACTCAATTGTAAAACTTGATGGACACAAGACTAAAAGAGTAGACATTGCAGAAGAACCATTCCTAAGCAAATAGTCAGAGCAGAGTGGATAAGACAAATCCAGAAGTCTGCAGGTGATTTGCTACTTATGTAAACAGAGAAGGCACACTTCTCTCTGCCTGCTTCCATGACTATGAAGCAGGAGCAACAGCAATGATCATAAGTAACTACAGAATGAAGTGAATAGATAATGTCTGCTAAGTTCTCCTTAGTTTGGAGATACATGGTAGATGTTCATTAGTGTTAAAATAGTTGTTAATATCATATCAGTAATTAACACTGGTATATCTAAATGTGCAGGAGAAGGAGTTCTACATCTGAATCCACAGGCAGCAGGAAGAGGGAGACACTGGGCTCTGCTGGGACCTTGAAACCTCAAATCCCACGCTGAGTGAAACACTTCCTTCAAAAAGGCCACACCTACCCCAAAAAGGACACACCTCCTAATAGAACCACTCCCTGAAGACTAGGCATTCAAATCTATGATGCTATGGAGGCCTTTCTTATTCAAACCACCACACTAAACTAATTCTTTATCACTCCCAAACATTCAGTAAGGTCTTTATTTCCTATTCCTAGTATTTGTTCTGTGTATCTCACTGGACACTTTTGCATGTCCTTCTCTCCTAGTTCACATTTACAGAACCCTAATGGCTGCAACAGTTTGTTCATGTTTTCTATTCTTTTCATTTATCTTGCTACAGTCCTGTCAGGATTCCACAAATGGACAAGTAAACACAGAGACATCAAAGTCCACAAGACAGGAAACATAAAAAAAAAAAAAGGTAATAAAGAGAAGGTTATGTCTTGATCAAATGCACCAGTTCAGTGGGACTCAGAAATAGTGAGTGAATTTTGCTGCTTCATTTGACAAAGAGGACAATTTACCTAGTTTATATTTATCAGGTAATTGAAATCCTTCCCATTTTAATGCAGATGGTTTTTCAGTCTTTAAGCTCAATACTGTCAAATGCTAGACTTAAATGAGCAAAGAGAAAAACAAAAAGCCTAGAAAATATGTTCTATATAATGAAGTAAAGCTTTGTCCTTTGGAAGTACACAGGTACACTTGACTGGGCATTGCTCTTCGGGAACTTTCTGAATGCTGATGGCAGTAATGGGACAGAAATTAATCAGCTGGGGCTGGTTCTAAGAAATGGCTTCAACCCCTAAGTGGTTTGCCAAGCTTCTGTTAAACATCTCCTATTATTGAAGATACAAGTCAAAATCACTTATCAGCAGTTCTTCTAAATAGTGAAGAACATGTATTAAAGAGGCCATGAAGGAATTTCTAATGAGGAAAAATGTTCTTACTTTTTGAGAAATTAACTGCTCCAATAAATTGCAAAGATAAAGTAGAAAAAGTTATCACAATAATGTCTGTTGTAATAAAACTAAACTGTACAGCTGATAACAGTTAAAATGCCAGAAGGTGAGTTAATGGCTTCCCATTCTCCTAAAGGCCCCTTTGGTCCTTACAGGCACTGAAATAGAAGTCATGATTCATATATTAGGAACATGGCTGGCCTGTGTATATGCACCCTATAGTCTGTGAATTTCATATATATATATATATATATATATATATATATATATATATATATATATATATATACACACACACACACACACACACACACACACACACACACATGTCAAATGAAATTTTCAGGAAGCTAAAATATAATTTTGAGACCTAAAACTGATTGTTGAAGGTCTGCAGAAATAAGGCTCATTTACTTTGGCACTGAGTAACTTGTATCAAGGGTCATGGTGACAGGGACATAAATGACAGCACTAAAGTTTCCTAATATTTTCTATTGATTCCTGGGTGCCAGAGCGGCTGGGGGCATCTGATTTGACTTTATGTAGTTAAGTTCATTAGCAAGGTGAAGATGGCAGCAGGGTAGAAAATCTCTAAGCATAAGATCATGCATGGGAAAAAGGGAGAGAAAGAGAGAAATGAGGGAGAGGGAAAGGGAGGGAGAGAGAGGGAGAAAGAAAGAGAGAGGAAGAGAGAGAGGGAGAGGATAAGAGGAGGAGAGAGAGGGGGAGGAGAAGGAGGGAGAGAACATGAACAAATAGCAGAATTTGGAGTTTCTAGCTTTAGTGTGTGTCATTAGACTTTATTCATGCAACACCTTGATGAAAGTAGTCAGGAATGATAGAAAGGGTTGTGTGTGTGTGTAATGTCTGAGGTAGGGTAAGGTGAGAGTAGAGACAAGAAGATGAAAATTGAGGCCTTCCAGAAGACCAGACTCCAATTTGGGTGAAGAATCCTTGCTTAACCACAGTCCACACAGGCTAGAAAACAAGAGAGGAAACAGAAACCAAGGAACAAATGCACCCACCCAACATAGCCAAAACCTGAAATTAGCACCTATACCAAACCCAAACGTCTAGATACTAGCATAAGAATACAATCAGCAACTCCCAGAGCTATGCGTTAAAATTGAGAACGCTCCAATGATTTAAGTTTCCCATATGCATACATGACCAGACACCAAGGATGCAGTGCTATGGCCTTCTATGTGCTTTCCAGTTTGAGGCATCTTTCAAACAAACAGTGGAAGAGAAGAAAAACATCAGTTCCCTCCTGTTGCTCAAAGGAAGGTAGAGGCAAGGGTCCTAGATATAGAACTACTTTTGGCTACTTAAGTAAAAATAACAATAAAATTGTGAATTAATCATTCAAGAAATAAGAGTTTGGAATCATGCAAATGACTATTAGACAAAAGGTATAAAGAGGCCATGCTATATGTGTCAGAAACTAGGCTTTCCGCTCAGGGCACCTGTTGACTCCCATCAGCTGGTGACAACATGAGTCTCAGTAACAATGGAAAGAATCAAAGGGAGAGCTCCATGACAGAATCACATCAGGACACTTTTTTGTTGGCTTCTGGGCTTTTTTATGGCTAACTACTTTATGTGTTCAAAGGCTTCTCCTGTGTGTACAGCCCTACGTCTTAAGTTCAGCACCACACCAACGAAATGCTGGGAGGATGAGAAAAGCCTCCAATGATATATGACTTTAACTTAGGGGTACAGTTAATGTTAGAGAAAAGTCACTAATCACATTTCTAGGTAAGTATGTTTAATATATTTAGATGCCCAGTGGAGGCAAAATTGATTGCGTTATTTGAAATACATTTTGCCTTCAAGTCACAAGTATTTCATCCTACGCTATTATGGAACTTGCTTAATCCATTCCAATATATCCTTATATTTTTTGGAATCTCAAAAACAGGCAAAGATAATTAGCTGATCTTAATACCCTTAAGTTCATCCTGCTCTAAGAATGAGGTAGTGTTTTATGAGAAGATATGAAAAGTCCTAAGTCAGTTACGCTACACACATTTAGATCTGCCTATAAATGTGCCCACGCACAAGAAGTAAACAATCAGATTGTCAGTGGGCCAATTAGGATTCTTTGGTAGGTTCAACAAGAACAAATACTGACTAATTTGAGCAAAACCAAATATTATTAAAATATGGAACTGCTCTAAAAGCCTCAAAAGAAGAGTTCATCAAATGCATTAGCAAAGTTAGATAAGGCAAATTTGGAACCTAGGCTCATATTAACAGCAAGTTCATGTTCAATATTGCACAACTTGGGTTTGTGGATGGTGACTACTTTTAAACTCTGCTTCCCAGTCCAATACCAAATATCAGAAAGAAATGTGTTATGGCTTAGTTTGAATTTTTTATCAACCTCCTTGTAACAAGAAGAAAGAGACATAATATTGGTCTGTTTATTAAGACTATAGTCAATGAGAAAAACTGCAGTACTGTTACCAGAAGAAAAAGGATTCTGGGAAGAAAAAAATTCAGTCTATAATCAAATACATTTAAGATGAAAGTTAATACACAAAATACTAGAGATAACTCAACATGAGAAATAGTTCTAGGATAATTGACAGTTTCTTAAATTTAATTTATAATTCCTCCATTGAAGTACTGATGTTAAATGGTTCTTTCTGAGCTCATACTGACTAGAAAGAAATGTACTATTCATTGAATACTGGAATAGTTTTACATGTATTAATATGATATAATTTAAACACTAGCTTAAGGATGCTGATACAATTGTAACTCAATTCTGGCTGGGGCTGAGGCCATCTCAAAGGTTACATGTCATTTGGGACTTAGACTGGGCCAAGTGACCAGGACCCTTATATATGGTCTGTCATATAGCTTGGATTTTCCCATATCCTTGTACCAGCATTATAAGAGCAAGCACATGAAGACATACAGTTGGAAGAAGCATCACTGCTCTTTATTAGCAATCACACACCGTCACTTATACTCTACATAAATGGATGAAGTCAGAAAGATTCACCAAATATAGTGGCAGAAGACAGACATCCCATATCTTCAGGAAATAAACACCAAGCCACAGTATCAAAAATGCACTTGAGACAAAAGACATAATTCAAACTAATTGTAACACAAAACTAAAATAAAGTAACTGCAAAATGTAACCATCTACAGTTTCATCAACTCTAAATGACTTTTCATGTTCAAAAATACTTAAGCTTGAAACAATAATGAATATCTCCATAGTCAAATAAAGGACATAGTCCACATGCCTATTAGTAGATGAACATATAAACAATTTGTTACAGACATATACACAAAGGAGATTATTCAGCCACAAGGAAGACAGAAATAATATTATTTGCAGGAAAATTAAGAGAAATAGGTGAAATAATCCAAGGTAGAAATAAAAGTATCATATTTACACTTTTATATCAAATTTGGATGATTAACTATGGAGAGGCAATTAGAGAGAGTTAAGAACGGGATGAGAGAGGGTAATAGATGGATAAGATCAAAATAGGTTATATATATGCATGAAAAGTATGTATGAAAATGTCATAAGGAAACCCATTATTTTGTACAATTAATTATGGTAATTAAAAAGAAATAAAGATATGCACCTAAGAGTTAATGAACGTGGTAATCACCTATAGTTGAGGAGATACCAAATGAAACACAAGCCCGTGTTGCAGAACATTAAAAATGTCATGACCTTGAGCCATCAGCTGTGTTAGAGTCCTCAGTAAATCCTGATCTTGGATAAAAGTTTAGGTCAAAAGGAACTACAGTTGTGGGATTCTTTCTTTATCCTGATTATTTATTTAGTTCTCTCTCTCTAGTCCCCATCTTCCCCACCCCCACTATCAGGACAAAGTTTTCACCCTGGAGAAGTTAAAGAATATTCTTGAAAAATCTCAAAATTAAAAATAGACAAGTCAGAAAAATTAGTCTACAATGAGATTATCATCTTTGTTCTTGGTAGTTGTGACAACCTTGTGATTGAGGAAGAAAGATGAAGATGGCATTAAATAAGTAACATAACTACAAAGTGCTCAGAAAGAGCATTAGTGCACAAGAGAACAAGGATGGCTGAGATCAGTGATTCTACAGTGACGCTCTGTTATCGTCACTGATTACAGAAGAAGAAAGTCTTTTGGAGACGATAGGATCAATTAAAATCTCAATCTCTAGTATGTTGAGGTCTTAGATTCTAACCCTAGTATAAAATACACATACAGAGAGAGAGAGAGAGAGAGAGAGAGAGAGAGAGACGGAGGGAGGGAGGGAGGGAGGGAGGGAGGGAGGGAGGGAGGGAGGGAGGGAGGGTGTCTCTGGGACTAGTTGGAGACCTGGCACAGAGGCTCTAGGGATTATATGGAAGTGACCTTAGCTGAGACTCCTAACAGCTGGGGATATGGAGATCACTTCCTGTAGCCAGGTAAGACTTTAGTGGCAGGAGATGGACACCAACCCACCCACAAAATTTTAGATCCAAAATTTGTCCTACCTACAAAATTGGCAGGAATAAAGATGGAGCAGAAATTGAGGGGGCAGCCAATCAATAACTGACCCAACTTGAGACCCATCGCAAGGAATAAAGCCACCTCCTGACACTTAATGATACTCTGCTATGCTTGCAGACAGGAGCCTAGTATAACTGTCTTCTGAAAGGCTTCATCTAGCAGCTGATAGTAACAGATGTAGAGACCCACAGCCAAACATTAGAGGGAGCTCTGGGAATCTTTTGGAAGAGTGGAGGTAAAGATTGAGCGAGCTGGAGACATCAAGAATAAAAAAAAAAAAAAAAAAGATCAGAGTCAATTAACCTTGGCCCATGAGGACTCAGAGATACTGAACCACCAATCAAAGAGCATGATTGGGGTGGATCTAGGCTCCCTAATGTAACAGATGTTCACTTTGGTCTTCATGTGGGCCCCATAACAATGAGGGGCTGTGTCTGACTTTGTTTACCTGCCTTTGGATCCCTTTCTCCTAGATGGCCTACCTTGTCTGGCATCAGTGGCAAAGCATGTATTTAGTCCTGCTGAGACTTGATGTGCCAGGGTGGGTTTGTACCCATGGCGGGGGCCTCCCCTTCTCTGAGGAGAAAAGCAGGGGAAGGAACAGAGAAAGGGTGGGTGAGGGTAGGACTGGAAGGAAAGGAGGGAGGGGCTGCAATGGGGGATATTTTGAATATTTTGAAAAACATATAAAATAAATTTTGATAATAATGATTCTGAATTACGACTTGGCTAATATAATTCTGGGAAACAAAGAAGAAAATCAAGCAAACAGGAAACTACAATAGAATTTTTTCAGGACTACGGACCAATTTATTGTAGAAGGATAGAAGGAATAAAAAGGACTTCCACAAGAATAATATAAAATGAATTACTGAAATTAGAATAAATTAATATTTCTGAATTCAAGTGGCTGCATATAAAAGAGAAGAGGGTCTTAAGCTAAACTAGAAACTAAACAATGCAGCAATGTTTTTGAAAATCTGAAAAACAAAAACTATATAGCCAAACTCTGAATCAACTATGAAGGTAGAAAAAGATGTTTTGGGACAGATGAGATTCCACAACACTTATCTTCTAGCATCTAAGAGTGCTTGACATGAAAACAAAGAGGCAAGCAAAGGTGACTAGAACACAGAGTGGAACACATGGACAGGGACCACAACCTATAAAAGATTATAGCCTACAAGGCAAGTACAACATGCCTGAGATTCAGGATGGAGTTTGGTCTTGAAGAATTTCAGGAAGTGACTCCAGTGGAACCTGAGCAACGAAGACATGTTCTAAAAAGTTTTACACTATGAAAAATAGCATTGGAGGTTGGCTTAATATCAGTCAGAGTTGAGAAAAAATTAATGATAGAAATAGAAAATTAGTCAAGTTTAATTAAAATTATTAAAATCTGGGAAAACCCAAAGTATCACATGGAAAAGGTAATTGATATTGTGCTTGTGTTGACTTAGGAGTAAAATATAATTGCTTGGCTGTCATAATGTAAACACTGAAAATTATTAACTGCACAATTTTGATAAAAACTTATTGGGTAACTGAAAGAAGGTAAAGAAGATAAAGGGGACACTTGGGTGATAAGTCTCCATATTTTATAGCAGAAAAATAATGAATATGTCTAAAATTGATAAGTCAAGAAACGTAATATTAGCATGTTACTTAAGTCAGGGATGGACTTCAGTAACGTGCTAATATTACAACAGTATAAGAGGTTGTTACTGTTGGGTTTGTTTATATCACAGAATAGTATTTATCTCTGCAAAATAATCCATAGGCATTGTATTGATGAACATCACAGTGTTTCAAATGATAAAATGAGAATTCAATCTATATAGATGGTCAACAAATATGATGACATGAATTTGATTAAGTCCTTCTCATATGGTGGAAGGAGAGACCTAACTATAGCAAGTTGTCCTCTGACTTGTATACATGCACCTTGGTTTATATTACTACCCAGACACTAAATAAAAATAATATTAAATAAAATCTATATAAAATGAGATAAAGACATCAGATTTTAGAGAAAATATGATCTGAGTCTCTCAGTATTATTACTCGATATTATCTGCATGCACATAGGCATGGCCTATTCTTAAAACAGCAGTTTTGGGTAAGTAAAGTGAAGAAAATAATAGCTGTTGCATATGTCACTTATGACCTGCCATGAAAACTCTTATATTCATTTATTCACTTAATCATCACAAAGCTTACATGAATTTTCTGGCTCCTTTAATAAGAACTCTATAGATGAGTCGATTATGTCACCAAAAGGTTGGGTAATTTATAAAAGTTCATGTAGTCACTAATGAAAATGGAATTTAAAGTCGGGCAAGAAAATATCAGACATATGCCCAATTCTTAGCACAGAGAAGTTAACTTAGAATTTAAATGAAGCACTTAGAAATGTGCTTTACAGGAAGTAATGATTTAGGTCCAGAGAAATAGTTTAACAGTTAAAAAAAGTTGCTCTATAAGCCTATAACCCTGAGAACCTAATTCAATTCCAAAGACATAATAGACGGGAAAATCAACTCTCCCAGGATATCCTCTGATCTCCATTGTATTCTCTGGCAGTCATGTATATGTGAGTGAACACACACACACACACACACACACACACACACACACACACACAAAAAAAATACATAGATAAATAAAAGATAGATAGCTTATAGACTAGTAGATAGATGATAGATAGATATAGTCAAATAAATGTAATATAATTAAATATTTAAGGACTACTCCCAGATTAACCTAAGTGAATGTTCATTTAACAATTACATTAGGTATATAAAATACATGCCATGTTTTCAGGATGGACTGTATTCACACTGATAGTGAGCAAGTATTACCATGATTTTAGCCCATGACTTGGACATGCAGTGAAGTGATCAGTCACAAACACCATGGTCTATACAGTTTAGGAAACATACAATAGTTTGCTGTGACAATTGATGCCATTGCTTAGTCAAAAACAGTTTACATATTGTGTGAATATTTTCAATTCCAGAAGCTTAAGCAAGGAAAGAAATTTCTACTGTTCCATAATTACACTTTTCAAATCTTGCCTTCAAGAAGGAAATCCTCTTCTGTCAGTTCTTCCTTCTCATCTTTGTCCTGGATCAATTTTCATATTGATTATGCTAATATGGATCACATTAGACATGATACCCAGATGCTGTACTCTCTGGAACTCAAAGTCTGGTAGGGGATATGCATGGATTTCTTACCCTACTAAGGTTAGCCTCTCTACAACATTATCATCAGTCTCCGGAGGGGAGTGTTTGCAAAGCCAGTTTAGACTCTTTCAGTCAACAGTTAATTATCACATACCATAAGAAACTGGGCCAGTTAGGGCTTAAAATCTTACATGCCTTGGAGATATGTTAAAGATGTAAAAAATAATTTTAAAGGATGTAAAGGTCTATAAGGAATATTTCAATAGCCACATTTAGGGAGAGAGCTCAATAAACTGACTTTTAAAATATGTTTAGAAAAGATAAACAAAATTTTCTCACTGATAAAAGCTTTTATTTTATTTTACTAGGTGCATCAAATTCAGGATGTTTAAGTTAAAATAATGCTGAGTCTCATGATTCCTCTGTTCTGTCATAATGCCTGATTTTAATATGTCTTAGTGGATACTGTGAGCTCTAAAAGAAAATAAATAAATAACTGTAGTTAACACTGGATTTCTTCAAGTCCTGTGTCCAAAGTGTATGATATTTTCAACAATAGGAACTTACCTTCACATTTTTGAAGCAACCAAGGTAAACAATGACATCTTATATTGTTTTTGGAGCCTCTTGTATACCCCTGGCCAACAACTTGAAGGGAAGTTTCCCATGCTGTTACTGAAATTTTTTATTAAGTATTCAGTTATTCTTGGGGGTCGCAGGATAATCCCTCAGAGCATGTTGATATCTTTTGCAAGCTGTTAGTGAAGAAAAAAAAAGAATCAATATTCCTACTAAACTGTAAATCCTGGGAACCATAACGATGACCAGCAGGGCCTAACATTCCTAAGCATGTATTAGTGGTATGTATATCTTGGGGATAACCAACAAATGTCTAATTGGACTTAAGGGCAGCTCATTAGAAGGAAATCCATACTTGGTTCTATAAACCTTGTCAGCTACTCATGTCTCGTGAAATCTTGGACACTAGTCCTACTAATTCTACTTTCTTTTTTTTTTTTTAATGTTTTTATTTTTTATTTTTATTTTTTGATACTTTATTTACATTTCCAATGTTTCCCCCTTTCTAGGTTTCCTCTTTGGAAATCACCTATCCCCACCCCCTCCCCCACCTCTATGAGGGAATTCCACCTCCCACCCACCCGCCCACCCACTCCCATATTCCCACCTTGACATTCCCCTTTTCTGGGGACTCTCCTCCTGAGAGCCAACAAGGCCCTCTTCTGCCACATATGTGGTCCGAACTATGGGTCCCTCCATGTGTATTCTTTGGTGGTCCAGCCTCCATGAGGATCGGGGTGGTCAGGCCAGTTGACACTGTTGTGTCCTCCATGGGGCTGCAGGCTCCCTCACTTCCTTCAGTCCCTTCTCCTACTCCTCCATCTGGGACCTCACTCTCAGTCCGGCAGTTACTGTAAAGTGAAACTAGGGTATTCCAAACGTTTCAGCTAATATCCACTTATCAGTGAGTACATACCATGTTCGTTCTTTTGTGACTGAGTTACCTCGCTCAGGATGATATTTTCAAGTTCCATCCATTTGCCTTGACATTCCCCTTTACTGGGGCCTCTAACACCCTCAGGCCCAAGGGCCTCTCCTCTCTCCCTGATGGACATCGAGGTCGTCCTCTACCTCATATGTAGTCCGAACCATGGGTCCATAGATGCGTATTCTTTGGTTGGTGGTCCGAACTTCAGGACGACCTGGGGGGGGGGGGGTCAGGCCCTTTGACGCTGTTGCTCCCTCCATGGGGCTGCGAACTCCCTCAACTCCTTCAGACCTTTCTCCAACTCCTCCATCTGGGACCTCACTCTCAGTCCAGTGGTTACTGTTAAGTGAAACTTGGCCATTCTGAACTTTTGGGCTAATATGCGCTAATCAGTGAGTACACACCATGTTCATTCTTTTGTGACTGAGTTACCTCGCTCAGGATGATATTTTCAAGTTCTATCCATTTGCCTGCAAATTTCATAAAGTCATTGTTTTTAACAGCTGAGTAGTACTCCATTGTGTAAATGTACCACATTTTCTGTATCCATTCCTCTGATGAGGGACATCAGGGTTGTTTCCAGCTTCTGGCTATTATAAATATGGCTGCTATGAGCATAGAGGAGCACGTGTCTTTATTACATGTTGGAGCATGTTCTGGGTATATGCCCAGGAGAGGTATACCTGGGTCTTCAGGTAGTATTATGTCCATTTTTCTGAGGGTCCGCCACACTGATTTCCAGAGTGGTTGTACCAGCTTGCAGTCCCACCAACAGTGGAGGAGTATTCCTCTTTCTCCACATCCTTGCCAGCATCTGCTGTCACCTGAGTTTTTGATCTTAGCCATTCTGACTGGTGTGAGGTGGAATCTCAGACTTGTTTGGATTTGCATTTCCCTGATCACTAGGGATGTTGAGCATTTCTTTAGGTCCTTCTCAGCCCTGAGAATTTCCTCAGTTGAGAATTCCCAGTTTAGTTCTGTTCCCCATTTTTTATGGGGTTATTTGGTTTTTTGGAGTCTAACTTCTTGAGTTCTTTGTATATATTGGATATTAGCCCTCTATCGGACATAGAATTGGTTAAGATCTTTTCCCAATCTGTTGGTTGCCGTTTGGTCCTATTGACAGTGTCCTTTGCCTTACAGAAACTTTGCAATTTCATGAGGTCCCATTTGTCTATTCTTGATCTTAGAGCATAAGCCCCTGGTGTTCTGTTCAGGAACTTTTTCCCGTACCCAGGTTTTCGAGAGTTTTCCCCACTTTCTCTTCTATTAGATTCAGTGTATCTGGTTTTAGGTGGAGGTCCTTGATCCACTTGGACTTGAGCTTTGTACAAGGAGATAAGAATGGATCAATTTGCATTC
>CM052712.1:40220733-40268725 GCA_028551405.1 Uromys caudimaculatus | reverse complement strand
AGAAAGGAGAGGACTTTGGGCCTGAGGGTGCTAGGGGCACCAGTAAAAGGGAATGTCAAGGTGGGAATATGGGAATGGGTGGGCGGGTAGGTGGGAGGAGGAATTCCCTCACAGAGGCGGGGAGGGGGAGGGGACACGGGGTTTCTAAAGAAAAGGGGAATCATCGGAAATGTAAATAAAATATCAATAAATAAATAAAAAAAAAAAAAAAAAAAAAGAATAGAAAAAAAAAAAAAATGAACACAGGACAGAACCCTGCGTGCGTGGACAAGCCAGCCAGGCAGAGGGGAGGCTGCTGAGGGGCAGACTGCCAGGTGCCACCAGCTGCCCTCGCCCTCGTGCCCGCCCAGCTCTATGGATAGGCCTCCTCTGGGGGTGCTGCTGCTTGTATGTTTACAAGAAATTCTCGCCCAGGACAGACCACCAACCCATGGACTCGCAGAAACCTTAGGGGCTGGGTTTCTCTCCTCACTTGGAGAAAAGGAACTGGGCTGTGGGACTCTTCTGTTTTTGTTAAACAGAATAGAACAGTCTTTGCACTAAATTAGTGACTCGCACAGTGAACACAGACTGTGATGCTCTGGACGTGTGTGCGTGAGCACGCCGTGGACTCTCATGCAGGACTTGGGACTTGTGTGGAAGCCTTGGGGTCAAGGAACATTTCAGTGGGTTTTTGCCCCATTTCCTTCCCTTCCCCTGCTCATCGGACATATCACCTTTCTTAATTCTCCTGCCACCGCCACCACCTTCAACCCATCGGATGTACAGTTTACAGTTGAGTGAAAGCGAACAGAAGGATTTTCTTTCTTGGTCGGATGTGCAGAACTTGGGATGTGTATATATAAATATACAATATATATAAATATATATAATACTGACTTAAATCAAATTTCCTTGACATACATTTTTTTAGTCTGTGCTAAAAATGTGTTTTCAAAGAAAATCTTATTTTCATACTCAGACTTTGTACGTCACTCATTTGTATAAGTGTGCTTCGTTACTGCACGGGCCCTGCTCCTGCAACATGGAAGTGTCACACAGCACCTGTACAAAAGGCCTGGCCACTCCACTCCCACTTCCTGTGACCTGGACCTCGCCCTGACTTCCTAACGCTTATTAATTTATGAAACTGTTTTTCTCAGCACAGTTTTGTTCTATGTTCATTGGATTACAAACTTTATTAAAAAATACAAAACACACACACACACACATGCACACACACATACACACACACACACAAAGAAAACTTAATACTTAGCGTGGTATCATACTGCGCACCCAGCCTGTTTCTTTACCTGCCCTTAAGAAAACAATGAAACAACCAATGTTACTTGCTTTAAATTAAAAAATAAATATATAATTTCCCTTATAATCAGATTATATAATGCAAGCTAATGAATGACATTCATTTTAAGTTCTGTATACATCTGTGTCTCTAACCAAGAGACAGAGAGACAGAGAGAGAGAGACAGAGAGAGAGAGAGACAGACAGACAGACAGACACAGAGATACAGACACAGAGACCCAGAGAGACGGGAGACAGTGTGTGTGTGTGTGTGTGTGTGTGTGTGTGTGTGTGTGTATATGTGTGTTTGTCTCTGTGTGTGTGTGTGTGTGTGTGTGTGTGTGTGTGTTATGGCAATCATTTTCTTAAAGCAGCAAACAGGTGAGAAATAACTATATACAAAAATATCCACCAGAGATGTTGGAAGCACTGTGGATGTGGTTTAATAGCATATGCTGGCAGTACTATTTATTTATCTGATTGCTTCTGGGTCAGTAGGTAGCAGCAATGTAATCCATTGTAAATCTCTGTTAAAGACTTTTGTCAAGAATCTCTTGTTGTTTTTCTACTCTTCAATAAATATAGAGTCTTATTATAGTCAGTAGAAATGGGGGAGAAATGGAAAATTTGAACTTGTGCTCACTCTTGGTTAAACTAGTCAAAGAGGAAGTGCTGAGTTTTCATTCCTTAATGCAGCACCAATGCCTTTCTCTGCCTTTGAGGCTAGCTTGGATGATTCTAATCTATATAACTAATTGTAGCACCTTGCATTGTCTCTTGTCCTCTTAGTCTCTGATTCATAAACAAGTACATATTGAAAAGATCCCCTAGGTAAATTGGCACTTCATGAGGTCTCTAGATGTAAATGAATGAGCTGCTCTATCAGCCTGTTGGAAAGTTCTATCTTCATCTATTGACTGCATATATATGAACACATATTGAATGTTTTACTTTGGACCAAACTGTGAAATGTAAAATATCATACATAAATTTTATCTGTTTTTTTTATAGGCTCCTTTTCTCCCCATTTCATATTCTTTACTTTGATATAATTTGCTTCTTTTACTTTTTTTCATCCTTGCCTTGATATCTATCTTTCCTCAGACCTAAGATAAAGAAAACGTTATGGCTATCCTTAGTGCTCAATATATATTGTAGCTGGAAAACTTTAAGTATGACATCAACAGTATTCAATTGACTTAACCATGAACTCCAAGCTATGGATGTGTCAATAAAGGTATAGCACATTGTGTCATATTTTCTGAAGCAAAATATGTCAACTGAGCTTGTTAATAGAGTATCACTATTATTATTTGACATAAACACACCTACCCACTTAGGCAGAAACCTAATGTCTACTATGTATGTTTTTGTATAGCAGAAATTGTGCTAATGGCTCAAAATTTAATTCCCATTTTGTAGACGTTAAATCTGTGTGTTAACAGACAGAAAATGCTATAGATACACAAGTGTAATTTTGAATTGTGAGAAATGCTATAAGAGAAAAGCTAGCTGGTGTGACAGATGACCATGAGAGGATATAATTTATAATGTGTCCTCTGTGCCAGCCTTGTTGGAAACCATGTTCTTAATTGCAGGCCATGGCTTCAACTTCAATACAAGCAATTCTTTGGGAAATAATGACCTCTCTTTGGCAACTACAGTGTCTATTATCTCTCAAGTCAACTGGTTGACTAATTTTTCTTTCTCTTTCAGTGATTCATGAAGTTTTCATCTCCTGAATAGGTTTGACTCAATTTATTGTGAAAGGGTATTGAAACACATCTTAATTTGCAGTTCTGAACTTGAAAATAGAACAGCACATTGGTTCTTTTAAGTTTTAAAAATGTATTTGTTTTTATTTATGTGTATGTGTGTTTTGCCAGGATGCATGCAAGTGTGTTTTATATGCCCATTTAGCATAGAGGTGAGAATAGGATACCCTGGAACTGAGTGACTGACAGTTTTAACTCATCATGTGGGTGCTGGGAACTGAACCTCGGTCTTCTACAACTGTGTAAGTGCTTTTGACTGCTAAGCCATTTTTAGAGCGCCTATAATTTTATTTAATCTTCTCCTTAAGAATAGGCAAATTGTTGTACTTTTAAAAAATTAAAATTGTATTTATCTTGTAGATATTAAAAGTAGTTGCAATGATGGTTGAACGGGCATTTGAATTTCTGTGTACTGTGGCATTGTTTTCATTTTTCTTATCTCACAATTATGCAGAATAGGAACAATCATCATCTTATTGAATGAGGCATTTGAGCATCCTTCCCAGCACCAATAGTGCATCAAGTGAAATGCAAAAGATTAATTAGTTATTTGCATATCTCCCTAGTCCATAGGCAGTATATTCTGTTCAAATGCTAAGCACTTCAAGGTTTTGTTACAATTCTAGAAATCACTACTGTAAGTCAAAATAAATGTTGAAGTCATAAGCACTAGTACCTCAGAATGTGATCTTAATTTTAGGTATGATCACTACAGAAGCAATTATTTCAGAGTTCATATTAGAGTAGGCGAGATCTTCAATTTGACTGTTACGCCAATTACTTGAATACAGAGATGCATAGAGAAAACCTTACATGGTGAAAATCATATGTTTCAGTTGTGCACCAAAGACAGTCAAGGGTAGCCAATGAATTGCCAGAATCTAGAAAAATCAAGACTATATTCTTCCCATAGGTTGCCAAGGAGAATAAAACCCCAACTTTCTTTAAGATGCTACCATTTGGGGGCAAATGTAAATAAAAATAAAGAAAAGTAGTCCTAAAGCGCATCCTTTGAACATAGCTGAGTTAAATTGTTTCTGGAAGCCTGCTGCCTCCTTCTGCAGCCCCGCACCTCCTTATTAAGACTGAGGATGTGGAAGCTGCTGCTTCGACATTGTAGTTTTAGGTATGACTTTAAAGATGCTCAAGATAAAACGCTGTACTTTCACAAGAAAATCAAAAAAAATTTTTAAACATTTTTGGTGGATCAATACGTATTGTTTTAGGATGATGCAATCATCTACTTTCTCTTCTATCATCTTCTGAATACGTCATAGCTTATCCAGCTACCTCCTTCTAGTTTCCATATTCTGAGTACGTCATAGCTTATCCAGTTACCTCCTTCTAGTTTCCTGTGTTTTATCTCCTCCTGGGGTTTTTACATTGTATTTCGTTCTCTTCCCTTGTCTTCCATTCCTCCTTCCTTTTTTCTTCCTTTCTTTCTTCCTTTTTCCTGTTTTCCATTCATCTATCCCTCTCTCTCTTTTTTTTTAATCTAAACAATAACAACAGCAACAAAAATCATAACAACAACATCTTGAATAGTGCCCAGGTCTATGGTTCAAGAAATACAGGTTAAATAAAGGAACTTGAATGTGAATCTATTTGAAGAAAACCATAAACTCCATTGTGTTCCATGTAAACTATAAACTACAAACTACATTATAGTAACTTAAATCATTAATATCACAATCAGATTTTAGCAAACAAATAACAAATTATTTGCTTCTACCAGTGATGGTATAGTCATAGCTACAGCAAATTTATGATATTTTAGGGACAACATTAGATGAAGTAACAATTTGATGTCTAATTATAAGTTACCAATACAAGAATATGGCACTCACTGAAAAAAAAATGCTGAGGCTAAGCAAACAGAGAAAAAACCACAAAGACATGAAAGCTTGTAACTTACTTCACTATGAGCTTTCACTTTGTCTTCAATGTGCTTAAATTTGCTGTTATGAAAATGGTACAAGGAACAAACCAGGTTAAAACTCCTGCCCATGAGTGACCTCTGCTGGGGGTGGTGGGATGTCCTAACGATTTATTGCTGTGCCTCTAATTAGGCATAAGACCGTATTAAAGCACTGCAAAGTGTTTAGATAATTTTAAATGAAGATATAAAGCAAATGGGTAATGTGCTATTTATTGTCAGTTTGAAGGGTATGGTTTCAGAAATTACAGCATTTTTTCCAAGTACTCTTGGCTGAGATAGAGGTCCTCTCTGTCCTCTTTTGTCAAGTTAGACTTGATAGATATTTCCAACTATTCATTAAATAATATCTAAATCATAAAGCAATAACCATCATATGACTCTCACATAACTATCTGTTTCTAAAAGAATTATAGCGCGGATGGCTTTTAATGGCCATTTACAATGCCAGAATACTCTTAGGTGATCTCCGGTGGAATCAGTCCAAATTGGTTACCCAGTGGAATTGATCTTTAGTTAAAGGTCAAATTCAATTTTACCTTCAAAATTGAGAAGACTTGGGTGTGAAGGTGGCCTCTTAATAATAATCTTCAGGGGGAAATTCACTTTACATTTATTTTAAAAATCTTTAGGTTGAAAAAGGAATAATACCAATCCTGGTACACTACAGGCTTCAAAAGGATTGACACAATGGCATGAAGACTATCATGTACAGAGTTGAATCATCGTAGCTCATTCTACATAAATTACTTTTAGGAAAATAACCATAGACTACAGCAAACAAGAATGGGTAATTAAAAAAGGAACTTTCACATGCAGAAAACAGAACTAATGAAAAGATATGGAGATCCCTCTACGTATGGACTCTTACAACAAAAGGTTACAACAAACTGGAAGACATTTATTCTTTCCTTGTAAAGTTTTTCTTCAAGGAGAGAGAGGGAAAAGGAAAGAGGGGAGGCAGGTTAACCTGAACATCATCAGGTGATTTTCCCAAATGTATTAATTCCATTGAAGTGCCATGGAGAAAAGTTTCTCTTCATCAAGTAAAGGATGAGGCATTCGGGTATACTGTTCCCTTCTATGTTAGTGTGTCTGGTGCTGACAGCATACCCTTCCAGCCATCTTCCACTAAATAGGTCACAATTCTCAGCTTTAATTGGCCACTGCATCTGCAATGAGCATACCCTTCTTAATATCAGGCCTATCTGCTTCAAACCTTACTATCTAGAAGCTATTCACAATGCTGAACCATCAATCATTCTGCTAAAACAATGGTCAGAGATTAATTTGACTTTGCACAAAATCTGACAGCAGCTGTAACTGCACACGTTATGACCCCAGGTCCTTTCAGTGACTTCTAAAGGTATATATACTCTGGATCTGCTCTCTCTCTCAACACATAACATGTGGCCCCTACTGATTCTGTTCCAGCTTCCCAGCAGTCTTTGACTCTCCGCATTTCTAATATTACCCAGTACCCATTGAGTCGCTCTTCTTTCTGGCTGAAGACCTTCTTCTACAAATATCTTACTGCGTTGTTTCCATCCGTCCTCAAGTCTTTGCCAAAGCATCCAACATTAATATGACCCACTCACTTAACATTTGTTCCTTGGATGTAGCTCTTCCTTCTTCACCAGCTCCTTTCCTATTTCTCTTTTTTCTTAGGACTCATCAACTGTTAGCATATTCCAGTTTTTCTAACCATTCTTTCAATGCTAAATACCTTCAGTATATTTTATGTTCCATAGGATGAGAAGATTTGGTTCTGTTCATGTTCCTTTTCAATTGCATAGCATTTGCCTAAGCTATAGTCAGCATATAATAAATACCAGGTATCTTACTGATTCAATTTTAAAATAGGACTTTTCTCTATTTTTCACCATCTCATTGCCAAATTATTTGCTACACATTTGGTCTAGATCATTACACACAAACTACATGTAAACAACACACAGGCTACAAACTAAATGCAAGGCAAATTTAAGACTTAAGTCATATTGTGAAATAAGTTCCAATTCTCCAATAGCTTATTTGCTTTTACTCCAAATAAAACATCCTATTTTAGAGGGCCCCTTCTCACCTGGAGGACTGAGCCTCTTTCCTGCTTTGGCTCAATCCATACTCTGCCATCATCTTGGTCTCGTATGGCCACATGTATCTTTAGTCACCTATATTTTTACTTTGTATGACTAGTGTATCCTTTACCCAGAAATAGTAACAGTTTGCTTCTTGTATTTTTCATGTTTTCCTTTCTAATGTAAGTTTCTTAATGGAGAGTATTCTGATCTCCACTTCAAATTATAGACCTCCACTCTGCTTTATTTATAGTGCCTAACAGTTTTGTTGCATGGTTTTGCTTATTTTTTTGTTCATTGTCATAGCCAACTAGTAAGGCACAATGTCAATGATTTTCTTCCATTTTCCTCACCATGTTGTCCCCATGGGCTATCACAGTAGCAACATATATAGACACTCAGCTAATAACTATGGTAGAAACAATGTGAAATGTGTACTCTTGGCATTTGAAAATGCTCAGAGGAAACACATGTGTAGTAGTCAGTAGTCCGGAAGAAACAAAGGGTACATTTGAACTAATTTGAGCAGAGCTCAATAAAAAGACTGTTGAGAATGGTGAGGGGAGGGAATAAGGAGAGCACATAGGAGACTGCTATATCTCGGGGTGAAAATCACTGCCAATCTCCCTTCTTCTCTCCAGTGCAAACTGAAAAATAAGCATATTCTTTGACATGATCATGCTTCAAGGCTTCAAAACATCATGAAGTTGGGAGCAGGCACCATGTAGGGCAAACCAATAATCTTTAGAATATTAATGTATGTGATTTTTCTAATGTTATGTCTGATAGATGATACCAACTGTTTTCCATGTTTATAGAATATATATATTGAAGTGTATAGTACACTACTTTTTTTTCAAAAAGGCCTAAAACCATATTTGTCTTCTAGATTTGTCTCTATCTGCTAACTGTACGTGAACCCCCTGCATTCCTGAGACATTGGCTAGTGCAGTGGTGCTAAAGATAAGAAACAGAAGTACCCTTTAACTGGGTATTGTATTTAAAAATGATGTTCTTGTGACCAGATCTCTATGGCATTTATAAATGAAAATAGCTAACACAAATGGAAGAAACACAATAGCTGATAACTTCATATAATGAAGGTAGAAAAACTCCAAAAGAGTGATCTTTGTCCTTAGATAAAAATAAAAAGAGGAAGCCAAATCAAAATGGCTCAAGAGAATTATGATTTTAGGTACAGAGAACCAATGAGAAGATCACTTTTGGGAAATTTATCAGAGTTCCCTAAACGAACAGTGCTACTGTGGTAAATATATTCCAGAAGGTATTTATTAGAATGGCTCATACAATGTGGGCTAGTCCAGCAATAGCTGGCTGTATATAGGGAAATCTAACAGTTGGTAGCTTCTCAGTTCGTGAAGCTGGATACATTAGCAGACATGTTCTGGTGAGAAGACTGAGAAGACTTATAGACAGCCATCATTTCCCAGTTCACAGTAAGAGGTCAAAATGTTGGGTTCTGATCACAGTGGAGGATGGTGATAGCAAATCCTTCCTAAACATGATTTTACAGATCCATTGAGAGGTGTTTGTCTCTTAGATAATTCCAGATGCAATCAAGTTAACAAGCATCATAAGGAACACAAATCTCAGTTGACTTAGAACATATAGTGTCAGGGAATTCTAGAGTGGAGGTGACAGTTATGAAATTACTCATGAGCCAAGAAGATGACTTGTAATAGAAAAGATGGCATTTTATTAAAAAATGCAGCAAAACCCATTAGAGAGTTCCACATCTCAGAATGGCAGGTACCGATGTAGATTGGATGTAAACAAGCTCAGTAATGTCAAATACCAGTATGGGTTCCAGAAAAGCTAAAAATAGCACCATCTTCCTGCAATATTAATCATGAGCATATACCCAGAGTGATCAAAGTAAAAGTCAGAATACAAAATTGGAAGACAAATATTCAGGTGACTACAACACTATTCACAATATCCAAGTTAGTGACTCGGCAATATAGATTGATAGATAGATAGATAGATTTATTGATTTATTGATAGATTGATATATTACACAAATAATGATGGGAAAGAAAATGGGTGGGTAGGATTTAGGGAAGAGACTGGACAGGAGGGATATGGATGGGTTTGATTAAACTACATGAAATGTACATATGAAATTCTTAATAAAATACTAGGACTTTAATAACTTTCTACCAGTTATTCCCACCAATGTCATTTATATTTTGTTCCTCTTTAAAAGGAGTAATAGGAATTCTCTTTATTTCATTTTCTTTATATTTCCAGTGTTTAGTTAAAGATAGATCAACCATCTTATTTTCATTTTCCTAGATGTCAGCTTTTAATTTTCTAGAATTTTCCTACATTTCCATAGAGTTTATTGAACATTCCTTGTTAGTGTAATGTTATATATCTTGCCTGCCTCAATGCTACTGCATGCATGTTTGTTGAACTAATTTTGAACTTTTTATTTCATTATTATCATTGTATAACATCATATTTTTTAAAAAAAATATTGCCTAAATGCTGTGTAACCATCCAGTTCTTGCACTAACATTTAGATAAACGTAAAATTCATAGATATTGGATTCCATGAATTTCTTGAATTCTATACCCTTTCCTCTGCTCTTTGAAGGCTATAACATATAGGGAAGTAGAACCCTATCAACAGAATTTGTAAAATCCAAAAATGTACACTACATTAGTCTAGTACCTTTACTGCAATATGTAAAAGAAATGTAGAAATATAAATTTAATTTATATAGTAACATGTTACCATAATGATTAATATGACTATTATTACTATTATTTTTTGAAGCATCAAGGCATATATAGCTCTGGACTGGTAATGATAAGAAATTGGATTAAAAGTAAATTTGGATTAAGGGTATCATACGTGTTTGTGTGCATCATTATTTTTGGCTCTTTACTCCAGGTTTTTTTCTTTTTTTATTCTTGGAGGCTTAGTCTGAAAGACTGTCACTCAAACTGGACTAAGAAGATACTTTGTTTCCTACTGATTATACTTATCATTTCCATATACTATATCCACTGTGCCCAAGATCATTAGAGGAAATGCAGTCACTATCAATTACCATACAATTATTTATGTGCTTTTTTGAAAAGCAATATCAACATTTAAAAGAAATATGCATCTATTAATTCCCAATTAGGACAGTTTTAGCCACCCACAGGGATTTTTGATATCTTCCTTTGACTATACCTTTGGGCAGTCCTATCTGGTCTCTTGAAGTTCAAGGAGTTATTTAAAACAAATTCATGGTCTTCCCCCATAAATGCTCACACATTCATTCATTCTTTCAGCTATGATCTTTAGTCACAAGCCCTATGATTGGGCCTACTATTGGAACAATATTTCTTTCTTTCTTTCTTTCTTTCTTTCTTTCTTTCTTTCTTTCTTTCTTTCTTTCTTTCTTTTTTTAAAGATTTTATTTATTTTATGTATATGAGTACACTGTAGCTGTCTTTAGACACACCAGAAGAGGGCATTGGATCCCATTACAGATGGTTGTGAGCCACCATGTGGTTGCTGGGATTTGAACTCAGGACCTCTGGAAGAGCAGTCGGTGCTCTTAACTGCTGAGCCATCTCTCCAGCCCGGGACAATATTTCTTAAAGTGAAAAAGAAGACACAGAATGGTTTAGCTTCCATGGAATTTCCCTCCTAGCAGAATTTCACAGACCATTCATGAGCAGGAGAATGAGAATGCAGGTGAAGATAATGGAAATCTCCATTAAATATCTGTGTGGCTATGGTCCTCTTTCTAGGGGAATGGAATATGGGACATCTGAAGATTACAGATGGTATTCAGTTTGTTTTACCATTTTAATTTTAAGCCAACTTAAACAAGATTGTACCATGGAAAAAAATAAAAGGACTCTGAGAAAGGGAAATATAAAATACCTTGCAAAGTCTAAATGGAGGTATTCAGAATATAGCCAATGACTGTTTTCTCAGAAAGAGAAAGTTAGGCAGCTAAACAAAGGGAAACAGACCATACTTGGGGAATAAAATAAAGGTCATGTTTAGAATGACAAAAATGTTTCCATTTAAACTCCAGACACAAAAACAATAAAAGAAAGGGAAAAATAAACTCAGAGGGTGTCACCTAAGACCTTTCTTAGCTCAGTCATCTATATTCAGTACCTATTTCATTAATAATGTAAGTGAAATTTTTATCTAAAACCTATTCATTTGTTCTTCCTCTTATTGTGGTGCCTGAGAAAATATGATTTTAAAAACTGCTACAATGGATCTAGTTATTTTCCCTTAGAGAAATGAATCATTTGGATTTAGATTTTTCTGACGTGACTGTTAACAGTGGTTACTCTCTCAAGCCTTTGTGTGAACTAAGAAAGAGATTAAAACAAACAAACAAAACAAAACAAAAAACAAAACAAAAAAAACAAAGTGAGAGTGAAGGAAGATGGACTATGCTGGGATGCGCAATCAATAAGCATTCAACAAGCACCACTCAGCAATGTCCATGAATAGCACAAATATCCACAGAACACAGTGAGACAAGACAGGAGCTACTCCCTGGACACTACTATCCAGTTCTGGAGGGAAGCCACCATAAACTTAATGTTTTAGCCCTCTATCTCTTAGAATCTGATGCTTACTTCGTCCATTCTAAAATTCACACTGAAGTTTGGTCTCCCGGGTAGCTTTATTTTAGTTATGCCCTTGACTGTTCGGCTTGCATGAAAGAGACAGCTTCTTTGGAAGTAAAAGACCCCATTTAACTCTTCTACTAATACCATTGTGTTATAATTGCAGCACATCTTAACACTTGGTATCTTATGCATATATTTTAGGACAGAGCTTCTAAATAAAATCTCTCAGCATTTTTTTTTTCTTTTGCTCCTCTTATTGGCATTACTGCAAAATATGCTTTACTCTCATTTCACCGAAGCAGCAGATTTTCTACCCTCCTATTTTTATATTGATTTGAGAGGGATAAAATGCAGGTTAATCTTGATATCCATGTTGCTATTTCATTGGGATGGAAAGTCATTGCAGATGGAGAAAGCAAGTAAACATCTGCTTTTCTGAAGAGAGAAAGAATCTCCTTTCACAGAGAATGTGTTTTCAGGGCTTAGATACCCTAGCTGGGTTCAGCTTCCTTTCTAAAGTATATGACAAGGTTTCCCAGGTCTTCTACTCAGGTCTAGAGTGAAAGAGTCCAGATCTCCAATAAATCCATGCCATTCTCAATGAAAATGGGCAGGGTTTTGTGTGTGTGTGTGTGTGTGTGTGTGTGTGTGTGTGTGTGTGTGTATTACTTTAAATTACAATTCAGCTGCAGTCTGGGAACTAATCCTGTACCACAGGGCTCCATAGCAAAATAGCACCAGGAGAGAGCTAGCCTCCCAGGAGTGTGGACAAGCCTGAGAGCAGAGGTAAGACCAGCACTTCTGCTCAGAGGGACCCTCCCAGAACCCTCAGGACACAGGGGCCGAGGAGTGGATTTCTGGTTTCTGTCTGCGGCCAGGGAGCTGATCTTGTACGACAGGGCTCCATACACAAATAGTGCCAGGAGAGAGCTGGTCTGCCAGGAGTGCCAACACATAGGCAATACCACCTCTTCTGTTCCAATTCCTGGCTCAAGAGGGACATAGGAACCAAGGAACAGCTGGGGACAGGATCCTTCTGGTTTCTGTCTGCACCCCAAAGATGACCCTGTACCACAGCTATCCAAACCCAAATTCCTCCAGAAAGAGCTGATCTACAAGAAGTACTGAAACAGAAGCTTGCACAAGGGACAAGCCAGTCATAGAGAGTAAGACCAGCTAACACCAAAGAAAACAAGATGGCAAAAGACAAGGGCAAGAACATAAGCAACAGAAACCAAGGCTACTTGGCATCATGAGAACCAAGTTCTCCGACCACAGCGAGCCCTGTATACCCTAACACACCAGAAAAGCAAGACTCAGATTTAAAATCACATCTCATGATGATGATAGAAGACTATAAGAAGGAAATAAATAACTTCCTTAAAGAAATACAAAGAACACAGGTAAACAGCTAGAAACTCTTAAAGAGGAAGTAGAAAAATCCCTTAAAGAATTACAGGAAAACACAGTCAAACAGGTGAAGGAAATGAACAAAATCATCCAGGATCTAAAAATGGAAATAGAAACAATAAAGAAACCACAAAGGGAGACAACCCTGGATATAGAAAACCTAGGAAAGAGATCAGGAGTCATAGATGCAAGCATCACCAACAGAATACAAGAGAGAGAAGAAAGAATCTCAGGTGCAGAAGATACCATAGAGAACACTGAAATAACAGTAAAACAAAATGCAAAATCCAAAACATCCTAACCCAAAACATCCAGGAAATCCAGGACACAATGAAAAGACCAAACCTAAGGATAATAGGTATAGAAGAGAATGAAGATTCCCAACTCAAAGTACCAATAAATAAATATCTTCCTCAATATTATAGAAGAAAACTTCCATAAGCCAAAGAAAGAGATGAACAAAAACATTCAAGAAGCCTACAGAACTCCAAATAGATTGGACCAGAATTTCTGTCACATAATAGTCAAAATATTGAATGCACAAAACAAGGAAAGAATATTAAAAGCAGTAAGGGGAAAATGTCAAGTAACATATAAAGGCAGACCTTTCAGAATTACACCAGACGTCTCACCAGAGACTATGAAAGCCAGGAGATCCTGGGCAGATCTCATACAGACCCTAAGAGAACACAACAGCAAGCCCAGGCTGCTATACCCCGCAAAAGTCTCAATTACTATTGTCTTAGTAAGGGTTTCTATTCCTGCACAAACATCATGACCAAGAATCAAGTTGGGGAAGAAAGGGTTTATTGAGCTAATACTTCCATGCCGCTGTTCATCACCAAAGGAAGTCAGGACTGGAACTCAAGCAGGTCAAGGAGCAGGAGCTGATGCAGAGGCCATGGAGGGATGCTGCTTACTGGCTTGCTTGCTTCACCTGGCTTGCTCATCTGACTTTCTTATAGAGCCCAAGACTATCAGCCCACAGATGGTACCACTCACTAGGGGCCCTCCCCCCTTGATCACTAATTGAGAAAATGCCTTACCGCTGGATCTCAAGGAGGCATTTTCTCAACTGAAACTCCTTTCTCTGTGATAACTCCAGCTTGTGTCAAATTGACACAACACCAGCCAGTACAACTATAAATGGAGAAACCGAGATATTCTTTGACAAAACCAAAGTTACACAATATCTTTCCACAAACCCAGCCCTACAAAGGATAATAGATGGAAAAACGCCAATACATGGAGGGAAACTACACCCTAGAAAAAGCAAGAAAGTAATCTTCTTTAAATAAACCCAAAAGAAGATAGCCACACAAACATAAAAATAACATTGAAATTAAAAGGAAGCAACAATCACTATTCCTTAATATCTCTTAACTTCAATGGACTCAATTCCCCAACAAAAAGACATAGACTAACAGACTGGATACATAAACAGGACCCAGCATTTTACTGCCTACAGGGAATGCACCTTAGTATTAAAGACAAACACTACTCCAGAGTAAAGAATTGGAAAACAATTTTCCAAGCAAATGATCCCAACAAACAAGCTAGAGCAGCCATTGTAATATCGGATAAAATCGACTTTCAACCAAAGGTCATCAAAAAAGATAAGGAAGGACACTTTATATTCATCAAAGGAAAAATCTAGCAAGAAGAACTCTAATTTCTGAACATCTATGCTCCAAATGAAAGAGCACTCACATTCATAAAAGAAAATTTACTAAAGCTCAAAGCACACATTGCACCTCACAAAAGAATAGTGGGAGACTTCTACACCCCATTATCATCAATGGACAGATATTAGAAATAGAAACTAAACAGAGACACAGTGAAGCTAACAGATGTTATGAACCAAATGGATTTAACAGATATTTATATAACATTTTATCCTAAATCAAAAGAATATACCTTCTTCTCAGCACCTCATGGTACCTTCTCCAAAATTGAGTCACAAAACGAACCTCAACAGATATAAGAAGATTGAAATAATCACATGCCTCCTATCAGATCACTACGGATTAAGGCTGGTCTTCAATGGCAACATTAACAACAGAAAGCCAACATACACCTGGAAGCTGAACAATGCTCTACTCTATGATAACTTGGTCAAGGAACAAATAAAGAAAGAAATTAAAGACTTCCTAGATGTAATGAAAATGAAAGTACAACATACCCAAACTTATGGGACACAATGAAAGCAGTGCAAAGAGGAAAACTCATAGCTCTGAGTGCGTCCAAAAAGAACCAGAGAGAGCATAAACTAGCAGCTTAACAGCACACCTGAAAGCTCTAGAACAAAAAGAAGCTAATACACCCAAAAGGAATAAATGGCAGGAAATAATCAAACTCAGGGCTGAAATCAACCAAGTAGAAACAAAAAGAACTATACAAAGAATCAACAAAAGCAGGAATTGGTTCTTTGAGAAAACCAACAAGATACATAAACCCTTAGCCAGCCTAACCAGAGGGCTCAGAAACAGTATCCAAATTAACAAAATCAGAAATGAAAAAGGAGATATAACAACAGAAACTGAGGAAATTCAAAAAATCATCAAATACTACTACAAAAGCATATACTCAACAAAAATAGGAAAATCTGGATGAAATGGACAATTTTCTAGAGAGATACCAAATACCAAAGTTAAGTCAGGATCAAATAAACCACCTAAACACTCCCATAAACCAGACAGAAATAGCAGCAGTCGTTAAAAGTCTCAGAACCAAGAAAGCCCAGGACCAGATGAATTTAGTGCAGAATTCTATCAGACCTTCAAAAAAGACCTAATACCAATACTCTTCAAACTATTCCACAAAATAAAAACATAAGGAACACTACCCAATTCATTCTATGAGGCCACAGATACACTGATACCAAAACCTCACAAAGACCCAACAAAGAAAGAAAGCTTCAGACCAATTTCCCTTATGAATATCAAGACAAAAATATTCAATATAATTCTCGCAAACCAAATCCAAGAACACATCAAAATGATCATTCACCATGATCAAGCAGGCTTCATCCCAGGGATGCAGGGATGGTTCAATACCAGGAAACCATCAATGTAATCCACTACATAAACAAACACAAAGAAGGAAAAAAAAAAACCACATGGTCATTTCATTAGATGCTAAAAAACCATTTGACAAAATTCAACATCCTTTCATGATAAATGTCTTGGTAAGATCAGGAATTCAAGGCCCATATCAAACATAGTAAAAGCAATATACAGCAAACCATTAGCCAACATCAAACTAAATGGAGAGACACTTGAAGCAAACCCACTAAAATCAGTGACTAGACAAGGCTGCCCTCTCTCTCCCTATCTATTCAACATAGTACTTGAAGTTCTAGCTAGAGCAATTAGAAAACAAAAGGAGGTCAAAGGGATACAAATTAGAAAGGAAGAAGTCAAAATATCACTATTTGCAGATGATATAATCTTATACTTAAGTGACCTGAAAAACTCCACCAGAACACTGCTACAGCTTATAAACAACTTCAGCAAAGTGACTGGATATAAAATTAACTCTAACAAATCAGTAGCCTTCCTATACTCGAAGGATAAACAGGCTGAGAAAGAAATTAGGGAAATGACACACTTCACAATAGTCACAAACAATATAAGGTATCTTGGTGTGACTCTAACCAAACAAGTGAAAGATCTGTATGGCAAGAACTTCAAGTCTTTGAAGAAAGAAATTGTAGAAGACCTCAGAAGATGGAAAGATCTCCCGTGCTCATGGATTGGCTGGAGTAATATAGTAAAAATGACCATCTTGCCAAAAGCAATCTACAGATTCAATGCAATCCCCATCAAAATTCCAACTCAATTCTTCATAGACTTAGAAAGAGCAATTCTCAAATTCATTTGGAATAACAAAAAAACCCAGGATAGCAAAAACTATTCTCAACAATAAAAGAACTTCTGGGGGAATCAGCACCCCTGACCTCAAGCTGTACTACAGAGCAATAGTGATAAAAACTGCATGGCATTGGTACAGTGACAGGCAGGTAGATCAATGGAATAGAATTGAAGACCCAGAAATGAACCCACACACCTACGGTCACTTGATCTTTGACAAAGGAGCTAAAACCATCCAGTGGAAAAAAGACAGCATTTTCAATAAATGGTGCTGGTTCAACTGGCAGTCAACATGTAGAAGAATGCAAATTGATCCATTCCTATCTCTCGGAACAAAAATCAAGTCCAAGTGGATCAAGGACCTCCACATAAAACCAGATACACTGAATCTAATAGAAGAGAAAGTGGGGAAAACTCTCAAACACATGGGCACGGGGGTGGGGTGGATTCCTGAACAGAACACCAATAGCTTATGCTCTAAGATCAAGAATCGACGAATGGAACCTCATAACATTGGAAAGCTTCTGTTAGGCAAAGGTCACTGTCAATAGGACAAACAGCAACCAACAGATTGGGAAAAGATCTTTACCAGTCCCACATTTGATACAGGGCTAATATGCAATATATACAAAGAACTCAAGAAATTAGACTCCAGAGAACCAAATAACTCTATTAAAAAACAGGGAACAGATCTAAACAGAGAATTCTCAACTGAGGAAACTTGTAGGTCTGAGAAGCACCTAAAGAAATGTTCAACATCTTTAGTTATCAGGGAAATGCAAATCCAAATAACCCTGCGATTCCACCTCACACCTGTCAGAATGGCTAAGATCAAAAACTCAGGTGACAGCAGATGCTGGCAAGGATGTGGAGAAAGAGGAACACTCTTCAATTGCTGGTGAGATTGCAAGTGGTACAACTGTGGAAATCAGTTTGGCGGATCTTCAGAAAATTGGACATTGTTCTATCTGAGGACCCAGCTATACCACTCTTGGGCATATACCCAGAAGATGCTCCAACATATAATAAGGACACATGCTCCACTATGTTCATAGCAGTCATATTTATAATAGACATAAGTTGGAAACAACCCAGATGTCCCTCAACAGAGGAATGGGTACAGAAAATGTGGTACATTTACACAATGAAATACTACTCAGCTATTAAAAACAATGACTTCATGAAATTCACAGACAAATGGATGGAACTTGAAAATATGCTGAGTGAGGTAACTCAGTCACAAAAGAACAAAGATGGTATGTACTCACTCATAAGTGGATATTAGCCCAAAAGTTCAGAATACCCAAGATTCAATTCACAGATCATATAAAGCCTAAGAAGTAGGGCGACCAAAATGTGGATTCTTCAGTGTTTATTAGAAGGGTGAACAAAATAGGGAGACAAAGTGTGGAGTAGAGACTCGAGGAAAGGCCATCCAGAGACTTCCCCACCTGGGGATACATCCCACTTATAACCACCAAATCCAGACGTTCTTGTGGACGTTTGGAAGTGCTTGCTGATGGAAGCATGATAAGCTGTCTCCAGAGAGGCTCAGGCAGAGCCTGACAAATACAGAGACCGATGCTCACAGCCAACCATTGTACTGAGCATACGGTCCTGGCTGGAGGAGTTGGAGAAGGAACTGAAGGAGCCGAGGGGGTTTGCGGCCCCATGGAGAGAGCAACAGTGTCAACTGGCCAGATCCTCTGGAGCTCCTGGAGAATGGACCATCAACCAAAGAATACACATGGAGGGACCCATGGTGCTGGCCACATATGTGGCAGAGGAAGACCTTGTTGGCCATCAGTGGGAGGAGAGGCCCTTGGGCCTGAGGGTGTTAGATGCCCCAGTGTAGGGGAATGCCAGGGAGGGAAGATGGGAGTGGGTGGGTGGGGAGCACCGTCATAGAGGCAATGGGAGGGGGGATGAGATAGGGTGTTTCCAAAGGTGAAAACATTTGAAATGTAAATAAAGTAAATATCCAAAAAAAAATTAAAAATTAAAAAATAAAATTAAAAAAAAATTTCTCTATTTGTTTATATACAGAAAGAAGTCTGACATAATACCAAAAGTGTAACCATGAGTGGTTTTGAGAATTGGAATAGAAGCAATGGGAGAGATAAATTTCCTGATGCACATTACTTTAACAAGAATTATGTTGTTGCTTGATAATAAAAACTACCATGTAAAATTAAATAAATTGCACAAAATAAAAAATTTACAATTCATAGGAGTTTGAAAGATTGTCCTAAATAGTTTTTTAAATACCACAGAATTACAAAAAAAAAAAAAATTGAAGACCCAAGAAATAGGAATAGATAAGGTTTATGGTGTATAAAAAGACACTGAACCCATACTTTGTTTTTCCTTCTTCTTGAACTTCATGTGGTAAGTGAATTGTATCTTAAGTGTTCAGAACTTTTGGGCTAACAAGATTCTCACAGGAGCAAATATGGAGACAAAATGTGGAGCAGAGACTGAAGGAAAGGCCATCCAGAGATTGTCCCACCTGGCCATCCATCCCATATACAGTCACCAAATGCAGACACTATTGTGGATGCCAAGAAGTGCGTGCTGACAGGAGCCTGATACAGCTGTCAACTGAGAGGCTCTGCCAGAATTTGACAAATACAGAGGCAGATGCTTGCAACCAACCATTGAACTGAACATGGGGTGTACTGTCTAGTTTCTGTGTCAACTTGACACAAGCTGAAGTTATCACAGAGAAAGGAGTTTCAGTTGAGAAAATGCCTCCATGAGGTCCAGCGGTAAGGCATTTTCTCAATTAGTGATCAAGGGGGGAGGGCCCCTTATGGGTGGTACCATCTGTGGGCTGGTAGTCTTGGGGTCTATAAGAAGAAGGCTGAGCAAGCCAGGGGAAGGAAGCAAGCAAGCCAGTAAGTTACATCCCTCCATGGCCTTTGCATCAGCTCCTGCTCCTTGACCTGCTTGAGTTCCAGTACTGACTTCCTTTTGTGATGAACAGCAGCATGGAAGTGTAAGCCAAATAAACCCTTTCCTCCCCAACTTGCATCTTGGTCATGATGTTTGTACAGGAATAGAAACCCTGACTAAGACATGGGGTCACCAAGGGAGGAGTTAGAGAAAGGACAAAAGGAGCTGAAGGAATTTGCAACCCCATAGAAGAAGAACAATACCAACCAACCAGACCCCCCAGAGCTCCCAGGGACTAAGCCACCAACCAAGGAGTACACATGGCTCCAGCTGCATATGTAGCAGAGGATAGCCTTGTCAGGCATCAATGGGAGGAGAGGCCCTTGGTCCTGTGAAGGCTCAATGGATGCCCTAGTGTAGGGAAATTTGAGAGTGGGGAAGTGGGAATAAATGTGTAGGTAGGGGAATAACCTCATAGAAGCAGGGGGAGGGAGAATGGAATTTGGTTTCCAGGGGAGAGGGGGACGGGGAAACGGGATAACATTTGAAATGTAAATAAAGAAAATATCCAATTAAAAACAAACAAACAAACAAAAATAAACAAACAAACAAACAAACAAACAAAAGACACTGAGCAATCCAAAAGCTTTTACTCAGGCTTACAAGATAGCTTAGCTGGTAAAGAACATTTACTACTTGTTCAAAAGACCCAAGTTCAATTTCTAGATATTGTGTAAGGAAGGATACAGTTGTCTGTAACTTCAGCTCTAGGGGTATCTGACATACAGTGGCGTTTGTGGGCATGGGAGTTGTGCAAAAGCACACATTTACACATCAAAAGAATTTTAATTTATGAAAAGATCACAAAACTATTAAAATAACTCGCTATCTTTATAAGGACCAAATAAGTTTTGCATTAATTCAATTGAACTTAATTTTACAAACTAGTGGAATTATTAATCAGAGAAGAGACTTGAACTCACTAAAAACATATTTATTAAGATAGCTTTAATATAATTACAACACTACAATATGGCAAAGTGAACAAAGGTTGAGATATGTAGAGAATAGAGGAAAATGTGTATCCTGGAGGTCACCAGACTTCTTGAAGAAAGGACTATCATAGGGCAAAGTACTAATAGTTGATGTAATAGTGGCTTACATAGATTTTACTTGAAATAACAAATGAGGAAATTCAATGAATCCAAATTGGCAAGAGATTTGAAAGTCTAAGATTTGTTTTCTTGTTGTGAATCTTCCTACTCTGAGATACTATGTGACTGACTATGGCCCAAAACAAAACATAATAAAACTAGCAATTCCAAACAGCTGACTGAAAATTATATTCAATTTCAAGAAAAAAGAGAAAAAAAAAGAATCTACACATTTCAGTAACATAAATTTCATAGGGTCGGAAAACACAGTTGTTGACTTAGAAATGCAAACCTAGGTAGTTTGTCAAAATTCAAACAAAATAATAGCAACACAAAAGTGAGAACTCTACTGAACAGGAAATTGCAAAAAGGCTCTCTAAGCACCAGTTTTGGAAATGAAAATGATTCCAAAGAGTTTTATGAAGGAAACAGTAATGAAATGAATAAATCTAAGTTACAGCCACTGACAGTAGAGAGTGGTAACAGGGCACAATAGGCTGGGGTAGATTAAGGAACTCAACTTTTACATAAAGGTGAATCTACAGGTAATTTTATTTAAAACTTCTCTCAGATTCTTACATTAAGGGTTAATGTTTTAAATATGTTAATATTGCCTGATGTCACTTGTCTATTTGTAACATGTTAGCTAAGCAGCAAATATTAGAAGGATAAATGGAAAAAGTTTTGAAACTTGGAAGACAAACAAACAAAAGAAAAATGGCATAGAAAAACCACATAAAACAAGATGCTAGAAACACTCTGATGTGTTAATAATCTCTCTATATAGACTAGTGTTGGTAATTAAAAGCTGTCATGCTAGAAAAATAAAACACTATCCAGTTATAGGCTGCCTATAAAAGATTGCCTTAAATCAAATTAAAAGAGAAAGCTTAAGTAGAAAATCACCGAAAACTTTCCAGGCATTTACAACTAAAATACAATACAGTTTATACTGTTGTAAAGAAAAGCAGACATAAAGAGAGAGGATACTGCTAGAAATAAAGAGTATGCCTCCCTAAGAGCAAAACTTGGAACTTAATGGAAGTGCATGACAATTTCAGAGTTATAGACAAAACTTATAATGCTATAATGCAAATAAATGTTTATAGTACTTAAAGGACCCATTAAGAAAGCAGTATCACATTACAGCAGATTAACACACAACACTCAATAATTGTTAAATCATGTGCAAAGAAATCAGTACTCATTCAGCTTGTTGTATGTATCATTATAGTCTGAAGCCAACAATGAAAGAGCCAGGTTGTGTCAGAATTTCTTTGCAAGGCTAGTAACTATGGCCTCAACACATTTTAATCATTACTATAAAAAAGGCATGTCTTATAGGTAATTAGGACATATGTAATATTCAAGACTACTTTTAACCTTTTAATAAAATTATAAATGGTTACTATATATTTCCAAAGGCAAAATAAAAGTTTCAATATGGAAATAAAACATTATAAATGACTAGGTGGCAAATAAATATTACTCATCAACAAATGAAGATTACAATTAAAGTGTTCTCCCATAAGAAACTTGTTAACTGAAATATTCATCTTACACAGAAGAAAAAAAAGCTGAATGTTTACTAGAAATTAGATAAAGAGCCACAGAATAAACTCGGCAAAAATTAAGTAAATGAATAAATATGAGCAACTAATATGGGGACTGACAGAGTTGATTTGCATTTTGTGAAAAGGGATAAAGCAAGCAAGGTTGCATGAGGATTTATTAGAAAAGGAAGGAAATAAAAATATGAACACAGCACTGCTGAAATTTAAAACAAGAGAGTAGGCAAAGAAAATTCATACTTAAAAGCACATGATGAATCCTTTTGTGCCAATAAATATGAAGTTTTTTGTTAAACTGATCATTTCTTAAGGGCAAATTCAACAAAACTATATGGGGCGATAGGGAGAATTAATAGTCTGTTTCCATCATTAGAACTAATAGTTTAAAATCTTCTAAGGGTATATCATACAAGTTCCCAAAAATGTATTAGAAAGTTCAAGCAAATAATGTAGAACTGAAGCATTCTACTATCACTAATGTTTAAGTTATTTTGTTTATTTACCTTACAGTCATTGTCTCCCTAAATCCCCCCTCTCGGAGTTCCTCATCCCATTCCTCCTCTCCCTTTCTACTGAGATGGTTCTTCTCCCCCACCCCTAGCAAGTCTCCCCCTTTCCTGGGGCCTCAAGGATTAAGTGCATCTCCTTCCACTGCGGCCAGACCAGGCTGACCTCTGCTGTATATATGCCAGGGGTCTCAGACCTGCCCTGGAAGCTCCCTGGGAACTAGGTCAGTTGAGTCTGCTGGTTTTCTTATAGAGTTGTTCTCCATTCAGCTTCTTCAATCCTTCCTGTAATTCAACCTCAGGGGTTCCCAACTTCAGTCAAACCCACTTAAAAAGGGGGAAGAAAATAATCTCTGGAAGCAAAGAAAAGGAGAGATCTGGGTGGGAGACGGAGGGGGAGGGGAAAAGGGGACTAGGATCATATGTAGGGCAGGGGCAGGAGAGAAGCACAGAGGGCCAGAGAGTGAATGGAAATAAGCAGCCTTAGGGAGATGGGGGTTGGGGGACCCTCTAGAAAGTACCAGAGACCCGGAAGATGAGATCCTCTCAGGACTCACTGGAGATGATCTTAGCCAAAATGTCCGGCATTGGAAGAGGAGACTCCAAGAGTCCACCTCCAGTAGATAGACAGGGCTTCAAGTGGAGGGACAAAGTTACTAACACACAGTCAAAATTTTGATCCAGAATTGTTCCTGTCTTAAACAACTGCAGGGACAAAAATGGAGACAAGACTGAAGGAACATTGTCCTACTTGGGATCCATCTCATGAGGGGGCACCAAGGCCTGACACTATTACTGATGTGATGAAATGCTTCCAGATGAGAGCCTGGCATGGCTCTCCTCTGAGAGGCCCTACCAACAGCTGACTGAGACGGAGGCAGAAGATACTTACATCATAATGTTCTTAAAATACAAAAACAAAAATAGGATTGGGAAATTAACCATCCAATTGTATGGGGTCAAACTTGTATTATAATGAAATGAGACAGAGAAGGAGCAGGAGAAGGAATAGTACAGGCGTAATCTGTTCAGGGACACAGCTAAACAATATCCAAAGCATACACTGACAAAGCAAGTACTACCTTTGGCAATTAGCAGCATTTATGCTTTTAAGTGTATAGTTGCTTGAATAACTCACACTATGTTATAGTTTTAAGGTAAGTAGTATTTTCTCCAAAGATCCATATGTGAAGGGATTGCTGAGGAATATGACTCTAGTGTGAAATGCTGAGGATCATTAAGGGCAAGCCACGTGGGAGGTATCTAGGTTATTGGTACATGTATGTGAAGGGCACGATGGGATCCTGGCCAATCACCTGACACTCCTATCATGATGTGCTGTACTCGGTCATAGCCTAATCTATAAAGTCACTTAACTTTCAACTGAAATATCCAGAACCAGGAGATCAAACATCTTTTTTTCTTTATCAATATCATGTATCAAGGGTTTTATCATAGTAATTTAATGTTGATTAATATGCCAAATTAAATAAGAAATGTATGTGTACTGAAGATATTTTTGCACACACGTATTTATTACTGCACTATACAAAATGACTAAGATATCAAACTAGACTAGATATCCATCAGCATATGAATAAATAAAGAAAATTTCATATGCAGAACTGAATTGTATTCTGCTGTAAATCAGAATAAAATTAAGATGTTTTCGACTATATGAATAGAACTGGAGACCATTATTGTAAAGAAAATAAGTCAGACTCAGAAAGGCAAGAGTCACATTCTTTCTTTCATATAAAATCTAAATTTCGACACACACATACATGCATGCACAAACATATTTACACACACATAGACACGCGCGTGTACATGCACAGACATATACAAACACAAACAAGTTGGAAGAAGACACAAAGGAAAATATAAAGAACATGGTAGCATAAGCACGCATTAAAGTAAAATAAATTCTCATTCATGATAAATACTCCTAAATATACAAAGAAATGAAGGCGAGTCCTTAATGATCAAGCAACTCTCACAAAACCCATGCCCTTAAATTTATTTTCCTAAAAGTTAAAAATATTTTAGAATGTCTAAATTGTCTCTTCACATCATTTTCACACTCTCTTTTCATCTAAAATAGGCTAAGTGGTAAGAAATAAAAAATAACAGTACACGCTCTGAAACGTATTAATCAGTTTCCATGCAGGAAACAAAAATGAATTAAGAGTTCCTCAAAATTGCCGGTTGTAGTGGCGCATGCTGGTAGGGTTTGCTGAAGGGGGCAGAGGCAGGAGGATCACGAGTTCGAGGCCAGCCTGGGCTACACATTTTTTCTTTTCAGCTCCTCTCACTTGCTTTCCTCCCACTTGCCCTACACACACAAAGAGTTCCTCAAAATCAACTCAGTATTTTAGTATGCGTGTGACATAAAACTCATTTATATTTTTTTAATGTAAAACATATACGTAATTTTCAAACAAGCTTTAAAACACATGCTACATAATTGGAGAGCTTCATAACCCTTAAACTCTACTATTGTGCATAAAATGAAACTAAAAAAAGTTTGAGAGAAATGCTCTGTTAATAAGTACAATGGCTCAGTGTTCAAAAATGTCGCCTTTTCTAAATCAATGCATAAACTCAATAGGAATTCCAACAGAACTTTTCTAAAGAATTAAATGAGCAAATTATAAAAATCAAATGGGAGCTCAGGCATCAGTGGGAGGATAGGCTCTTGGTCCTATGAAGGCTTGATAGATACCCCAGTGTAGGAGAATTCGAGGGTGGGGAGGTGGGAGTGGGTGGGTGGGTCAGGTAACAGCCTCATAGAAGCAGTGGCAGGAGAGATGGGATAGGGGGCTTATGGGGGTGGACCGGGAAAGGGGATAACATTTGAAATGTAAATAAAGAAAATATCCAATAAAAAAATTAAGTGAAAAAATCATATGGATTAAAAACAAGAAACAATTAGAAAGGCCTTACAAACTAATCTTAGTGTAACACATACACACACACACACACACACACACACACACACACACACACAAAGACTTTATATACAAGTATAAGCTAAGACAATAGTGTAGGCATAAGTTTGGGCAAGGAAACCAATAGAACAGACTAGTCTATTCAATGAATCAACACAACCATGTAAACTTGATTCATTGTAGAAGTAATATTTTAAATTAAGAGGACTTTTAAGTAAGTAGTGCTATGGCAGTGGCATATTTCCATGGAATAATATAAAACTGCATCTTTACCTCACACTTTCCTCATACTCATGAAATGTTTTTGTAAGTCAATCATTGGCATTTTTGAATAAAGTGTAGATTTATACATTCATGAATTTAATGGAGAGAAAAATTTTAAAATATATAAACACACATATAAAAATTAATTACAATGGAATTACCCTATAGCTGGGCAAAAATGTCCCTACTAGATACAGCAGGCAAATAAACAAAATCCTACTCCCAGGAATGAGTTAACTGTTTTTGGAGATGTTGGCCAGTATTGTCCCATAGATACCAAAACATTGATAGTTATTGATATATCTCTTGGTTACCCTCTAAAACTTTATGGCAAGGCTCTATTGCTAAAGAATCCAAATAATTGAGCAATGGACTAATAAAATCAGAATAAATCATTCTAGCACTGACCTGGAAGCTTCATTCCAATGGCTAGCTTTCCTGGTCCTTGAAGATATTATACAGGTTATCAAAAGATAAAGTAATCATCAATCTTATCCATCTGTGAACCTTGTGGTCTACAATAATGGCTAGCTCAGCAAGACATCACCCACGTGAGCAACACTGGCATCAATGTCACAGGAGAAGCCAACCATTTTTTTTTTAATTGGATATATGTAAGTCCTGGTGCACAATAGGAAGTCTTTGTCTGGGACCCCTGTAAAGCCAAGACCCTGTGTTCATAAATAATAATCTTAGGGGAGTGCCCACTACTACTGTTTTGCTAAGTATCTATAGCGTTAAACTGACTCCTAGTAACTTACTTCTAGTACCTAAAGATTGATGAACTCTCAACCCTCATTGGAGAAACTTCTATTGTAAGTAAATAGTGATTAAAACAGAGATCTACAACTGGTCAAGGTGCAAAGAGTACGAGACAGCAGATTTCTCAGTCATGAAAGGGACACATACTTCACACCCCTTCTTGCTACCGGGATTAATGAAGATGTGAGGATAGAAAGAGTGTATGGCCAGAGGCAGTGGTTAATTACAAAGAAAATAATGTCTTCTAGACACAACAGGACAACAGCACCTATGAACTCTCAGTGATTATGACAGCATGCACAAGACCTGTCCAAGTGCAAGGGAAACTAAATCCCAGCGTGGAGAAGAAAGATGGATAAGAAGTCTCACCCCTAACTAAGAGAATATTGTCATTTGGTAGTATCTGGGAGAGGGAGAGTCAGTTTTTCTTAAGAGTATTGCCCCTGGCAAATTGTCCACACTTCAGTTGAAGGCCACATATCCAAGAACATGTGCTCAGCACAAATTGGATATTACAGGTGGGAGGGGAAAGGAAGACAAAGTTGGGTGCAAAGGAAAGAGAGTAGATCTGACATAGGTTGGGGGACAGGTCAATACAATAAATATTGTGTGAATTTCTCAAAGAATGAGTAAAAAGAAAGAAAATAAAAGATTTAATAAGTACAAGAATGATTAAGTATTTTTAGATTCTAATAATCAGCTTGTATCATAGAAGATGGGCACAGAAACCGTCACAGAGAGAAAGTGGCTATAATAAGTAAACTAAAAAAGGACAGGGTTCCACAATATGTCATGAAAAGTCATAAATCAGTAACACAGAAAACTGGGCAAAATGCTCAAATGCTCAGTAAAACAACTGCATATGGCAAACCCACACAAAAAATAATTAAGGTAACAAAAACCACATCAATGTTATTTTATAAATGAAAAAATAAATTTTGGACAGTATTGTAAGTAGGATACGTATGAAGAATATAACTGAAGGACCTGGATATTTTGGGAAGTAACACAAGTATAAAGAATATTCAATAAAATCTTGACATAATTCATAGTGTTAAAGTTGTGCCTATCATAACTGTACAGTTTTTTCTTTAAGTTATATAATCTTAGTCATCTGCTTGACGGACATGTTTAGGATGCTCATAAATCCTGTGTTTAATAGTTCACAACCAGCTCCATTCCTAAAGGTCATTAAATAAAGTATGGTTTATTCAAGCAATAAAGTTTTGAAAATATTTAAGTAGGGCTTCCTAAACTTTTTCAAATTGTGACCCAAGAAATTTTTCACAACCCTGGGTATGTAAATAAAGGAAATAGGTATATAAGCATAATTTTGCAGATAATTAGTAATAAAGAATTTTATTATAAAACCATTCTGTATAACAATTGATATTTTAATATTCATTAAAGACAGAAAGAAAATTTTATAGTAATAAAAGCAGTGTGCTTATAAGCCTGGGCTGATTATATGATACTGTATGAATACAGCATCTTCAGTTTTTTTCAGAGTTGATTGATATTTAACTTTCTAAACATGAGTGCTTAGAACCTACCCTACATGAAGGTGAAATATAAAATACAAGATGCATGCTTTGGGCCATTTCAGAAAACATTAAAAAATTCTGTTCTAATCCCATGCCAAAATAAATTTAGCAATTGTCTTATGAATGTCAAGTCAGTGGCTCAAATAGCAATTTTTAAAATCAAACATCCTAGCATAATACAAGCCAAAGGTATGTTAATTTGATACATGCTGAGGAATGAAGGCAGGGAAATACTAAAAGCCTGTTTTCCATAATTAAACCATCACATCTCTATAAGAGCAGAAACATTTGTATGCACAGTAGAAACACTGTATGTAGCTCATGTCATACATAATCTCAACTCTGAACTGAGGTGTTTCAGAAGGTGCTGGCTGATGCTGCTGGGAATGACAGCAAGCCTAGTTTAAGGTATACATGTTATTCATTCAGAACTAAGGTTGTAGAAAAGGTGTGCACAACAGATTATAGGTGAATATCACCACACAGACATAGAATACATTTCACATTTCATTTTGAATTAATTCTTGGTATTGCATGTTCATAATTAAAGAGCTCTGATAACCCTTAAAATACTATTGTTTTGAAAAATAATTCTATTAACAAAAATAAAAATCAGAAAACATTGTTTATTTATATATTACTATTATAAACTATATATTATTTATTCACATCAAAGTTATCTATAGATGAGTAGACTGGGGGATACACATTGGGGACTATCATTGCTTCAAGGTGGTGTTACTTCTTACAGCAAAAATACAGTCCAGTTTGCTATGTAATATACACTCAACATATAAGACATAGAGCATTTTGTGTATTATGACATATACATGTATAATAATGTGCTAATTATGAGATATTATGACTAGTCATCTAAGTAATCATACTTCATTATTTATGAGTCCTCTGGTTGCCAAAACAATAAACGTCTCAGAATGATGTAAGCAAGGAGTAAATCCATTGGTTTGTAGAACTGAATTATAGTCTAGACATTATGGTTCAAATGATGTTTGGACTATTTTGATTCCTTAGCTTGTCCTTGTTTGGAAGGAAGCTTCAGTGGCTCCCACTATATAATCTGTCAGGCCTGGCACTAGATCTTGCAGTATTTGCCTACGCTGTGTTGAGTCCCATGTTTGCCTGCATCATAGCACACACTATCATCTGTAGGTAATGCTGCAGAGCCTAGAATGTGAGTGACAGGACTGGACAGAGTGGTTGGGGCTCACTGTACCAACAGGGAAGCCAGTTTTGTCTTTCCAAATCCTCAGAGAACTGATAAATGGGATGGACCAGGCAAAAGAACTCAATATACCCACAATAGCCTGGTGAAATGCAAGTGATTTTAGTTCATAGTTCATTAATTTATGGAACGTGTGCATTATAGTGTTTGTTTTTTAAGTCAGAGAAAACTAGGTCAAGTCTTAGCCTTCCCCCATGTTATCATAAATTTGAGATTGACTTCAGCATGGAAATTATATTTCTTCTTCACTGGAATGTTGTAAGGACCAAGTAACATGCACACTGAGCTCTGGCAGCATAGAACACAAACTCTCTCTGTTCTCACTGCCTTTACTGCCTCATTCTCATTGTCACTTCAGTCATTAACTGAACATTCACTATTTCCTTGGACAAAACTTTTGAGAGTTCCTTTGAGGTACCATGTGGATAACGCAAGCCTCACCCATCTCTCTTCAATATCTTCCATTTTGTTTCATTTTTAACTGTCGTCTTGTTCACAGTGTGGTCTCTCTCTATTATGAATGTACTGTTCTTCTTTCTGGACAGTATTGGATTCATGGTTGTACCCTTCATGTATTCCTCATACAGTAGTGGGAGAGGAGAAGTACAGCATCAAAGGTGCCCATGCTGACTAGGAGTCTGTGTGCGGATCACATCATCACACATGCTAAATAACATGCTACATGCATCATGCCCTCTGCCCAGTAAGAACCACATTGATACGCTACGTTATTCTCATTGTTAATTGGAACATATGAAGTAACATAATGTATATAAACAAGTTAAAACATGCCATGAATTCTAGGGCCAATGCTGGAAACTCAGTGAGTTTGAATTTTAAAAAAAAAATCAACTGTAATACCTCAAATACACATAGCATTACTAAAACTTGGGTGAAATCTTCTGATATTAAAAACAGTTATTACATCTTTATTATTTACTTGTGTGTGTGTGTGTGTGTGTGTATGTGTGTGTGTGTGTGTGTGTGTGTGTGTGTGTGTGTGTGTGTGTGAGAGAGAGAGAGAGAGAGAGAGAGAGAGAGAGAGAGAGAGAGAGAGAGAGAGAGAGAGAGAGAGTCAAAGGTAAAGCTGTAGAAGCTGGCTGTCTCATTTTACCCTATGGGTGTTTAGGGTTAAACTCCACTCATGCTGTTAGACTTGTCAGTAAGAGCCATTATCTCCTTGAGTTGTGCCTGGCCTCACTTTCTGATGCTTGTGTGTGTGTGTGTATGTGTGTGTGTGCGTGTGCGTGTGTGTGTGTGTGTGTGTGTGTGTGGTGTGTGGTGTGTGTGTGTATGTGTGTGTGTGTGTGTGTGTGTGTGTGTATGTGTGAAATTTCAATGGTGAAGTTAAAAGTAAATATGAATGTATTGTTGATACAGGTTGTGTACCTCAATCAGACTGGAGGTTTCCTATGCCTACTTCGGAATTTCTTCTCAGTGTTAGTACCAAGGTAATCACTAAAGTGTCAGCCTTTATGTTTTATCACCCTCTCTGATAAGATGCCACCTGTCGACCCCAGAGGATTGCTATGTACCTCTTAATAAGTGCTTATTGAATAAGCACAATGATAAAGTTCTCCTCAGAGAACAGACATCTCTTGTGGCAAAATTTGGGGCTTTCTGTTCTTCTAATCAGTTCCCACTCATTTGCGGGTAACCATAGGGAACCTTCAGTTTCGTCTCAAATATCTATTAACAACCTGGAGAAAGCAAGACCAGTATGAATAAGAAGACCCCAGAGACTGAATGCTCAGAGGCAGGACACAGATGGCACCACTACCCACCTCCCATGGCTATGAGACCAAAACACCATGCCAAGGCATATGAAACCCTTCAGGACACCATTTCCATCATATTAATAACTCTTCAAAAACTCCAGGAACTGACCTGTCCCATGGTCTTCCATCACATTTTGCTTCACACCAAACCGGAAATTTGTTTCCCCTTTATTAACAGTCCAAGGTAAAAACGAAGTTATTTCAAGTGTAAGAACACCACAGTAATACCTAAACAAATGCACAGTAAGATGCAATCTAGTTCCTCCCATTCTGTGCTCCAGTATTTGCCTCCTGTCACATTCTCTTTTGGGTGGTGTAGAGAGAATCTTCCTTGTGATAAACTAAGGGCCAAGAGACCATTCTTCCAACAGTGAGTGCTGGTGCTTGAACTGGACAGGGATCTTGGCATTGGCTTTCTTGGAAGTTCTTATACAGGGGGAGGGAGCCTTGCTTGTTTGCCCTCTGCTCCTTTGAGATAAGTGCCCTCAAGGAGACCTAAGCTTTTCCTCTCTTTCTCTCTCACTCTCGAGTAACCATGTGTGAGGCAGGCTAGCTTTGGATATTTGGAGCATGTTTTGCTGACCCAGCTTTCCCTGCAGGCTTTATATTGAAATGAAAATAAAATGGTTTCAGTAGGCTTGAGTTGTAATCTATGTTCTGTGATGTTCTTTACCAGGAATCCTGTACTAGGGGGACAACTGGGCACCTGATCATCCATGAGCAAAGCTAATATCTTGTTCCATTTAGCTAGTGGTCCTTGTGTTTATTTTCTGTTTTTGTGTCATAGAGGGAAGGATATATCATTATTACTGCTTGTAATAAATCTGTTCATTTCAATGGCATTAATACTACACACACATAATATCACGTTTGGGAAGCAGATTCAATATTAAAATAGCATCTCTGCTGATCAAAATATGTGTAGTTTTATTTTAAGATTGTATAAATTTTTCATGTAAAATTAATTGAGTCACTGAAGTAGTTTAATTGAGTCACTGAAGTAGTCCTACAGAGCACTGAACTGGAAGCTAGATACAACAACACTCTAATGTGTTTCTTATGATCCAAGTTGATTTTAATAAATTCAAAAGATGCACTTGGGACAAATGTTTCTTGTAATGGGTACAACCTAAAAGTATTTAATAAATGCAGTTTGTCAGATCTACAGGCGCTCCCTGGAAAATTGTTAGAGAGAGAGACTTGGATTGATACCTTTCTGCCAAACAGAAGAAAGAATTTAAGAGTTTTCTTCCAGTAACAGGTCTACAGACAGTCCCAATTCTACCATCATTCAAGGTATATGAGGATAGCATGTTTTTGGTTAAAGTCTAAGATTCTATGACCAACATAAGATATCACAGACTTGTTATCCAGAGAGAGGCCTATATGTTTATGTAAACTATGGAATGATATGGGGGACCATTGTAGATCATTCCCCAAGTATGTCATATTTTCATTCCTAATCAATTATTCAATTTTGGTCCTAGTAATGATAGAGCTATATAGAGATAAATGGTATCACATGATCATCCTCAATGACTTGTTAACAATAAATGGTCCCAAGCTATAAACTAATTGGTCTGGAACTCAGATGCTTTAAGGGGTGATACTTGCCTAAGGAGCTTTAAATGTTTTCATTAGAGTCATTCCTAATGAAAATGTGCTATATCCTCCACACACCCAGATTTCTCACATTGTTTGTATCTCATGGGAAATACTTGCATTCAGAGTAATAAATATTCCTGAATATCCAAGTGCTATTGACCTTAGTGTAGCTAATTCTTAAATTATAAGACAGATATTATATATATATGTGAATATATATGTCATGTCCAAATTTTTGTAAACATGTCACACTGAAACTTCAGTTTATGATTGGTGACTACTATGGCCTAACCTGTGGATTCTAAGAAGTTATTTCTGATGCCAAATATGTCAGTCATTGCCTGAGAGAAGCAGTACATGTTTAAGTTTTCTACATATCATAGTTCTCTTTCTGGGTAGGTGTGGTCATGTGATTAGGGAACAATACCCAAGCAAGTAATGCTTGCACTTGTGATATGCAAGCCATGCTCATTCCCACTCTGCTAACTAGAAAGACATTCCTGAAAGCTGACCAGCATTGTCAGGCAGAGATTCACAACCCACCACCCTTCTCAATTTCTCCTTATTTGAAGTGGCTTTAGATTGCTCACAACAGTCAGAATAAAACATTTTTTAACTATTATGCTCTTATGGAATTATTTGTTACAGTATTTAATGCGGGACTATAGGTTATGGTAGTTAACCTTCCCTAACATCTATCCAATTCAACCACTGAAAACCAATTTGTTATGTAATCCACAACTTAAAAACTTATGACCAGGCATCATTACGTGCTGATGTATTACAATTGTGTAACTATCCCTTAGCTTTCAGCATACACGATAGACTATTGACAATGTATTTTTTAGGAACAAAGTACAGATGTTTGGGTCAATTTTAACCATAACCAAGATCCTAAATATATTTAAAAAGAAGAAAAGAAAGTTTGGGAAGATAACCTATTAAGTAAAGACTAGAATGAGAAAGAGCAGTCAAAAGACATCGAAGGTGAAGAATTTGGAAATGATGAAGGGAAGAAAGGAAGAAATGGAGGAAAACAAACTGTCAGAGTCTACTCAATTTGGAATTACCAAATGATTCTTTTTCTTAAGAGCATCTTGCTAGAGTGAAGGTGCATGTGTATAAATGCATGTATGTGTTCTTGTATATAGATTCATATTATATTTTGAATACTGAGTGTAGAGTTTGGGATTCTAATTAAATATCTCGACCTCCATCTAAATACCATCTAATCTGTTGATTTGTTTTGTTTTCAGGGTGATCCTGTCATGTTATTTCAGCAGCACAACAAATGTTCTTGTCACTGGAGTCTTAGTCAGCAACAGTCTGTCTCCTCAGCAGCCACTCTCTTTCCAGCTTCCCCTGTTTTTGTTTTGTCGGGCACTTTCTGCCAGTATTAATATACTCCAGGTCATAAAAGCGGTCGTGGTAGACTTTACCCACCTTGGTAAACTGCTCCAGTGTCTTGGCACAATTCTGCCTGTACTTGCTCCTTCCTCCTGCTGGACAAGCCTTAAGCCTTTCCTGGTTGATGCTGATTATATTCTGGTCAACTTTGTAGTCCCTTCTCAATTGCATCTCAGCCACAAATATACAAAGAACACCACCTTTTTTGTATTCGGCAATGTCTAGCACAAGTCCCTACTATTGGTGATAGTAGCAAGTTCAGTTATTGGCAGGCTGTCATTCAAAAAAACTCTCCCATGAGTTTCACAGCCTGGTTCACAATGAGGTCAAAGGCCTTTGTCAAGTAGGTGACAGAGTTGGGGAGTGAGGTTTGAGGGAAAAGGGCAGGCATGTGGCAAGTCGGCTCAGGGCATATACCTTTGTCCTAAGAGAATGGCATGGCTTCAACAGGGCTCCCCTGTTGACCTTAAACTCATACCACATCTGGATCAGCTCACCCTGCTGAGGTTGTGGGAACCTCTTTCATCCAATCTGTTTTATACAGTAGTTTCCTGAATTAAGTTAAATAATTAAATATTTGTTGAAACTGGAGCATTTAAGAATGATTTCATTTTTCTCTATTTCACCATCACCTCCAAAATACTCTAGACTGTAAACTCCATAAAGAATAAAGTTGAAAATATTTGTTTTATTATGTACCAAGTAAATAAGAAATGTTTAGCGAGTGTTTTGATGTCTAATTTAAGGGGAAGATGACCCTACCAATATGATACCTGTCAGACAGAGACATCTTTTCCAAGCATTAAATTTGGTTATCTGTAGAAGATTGAGAGAAAACAGCAACTGGGTCCTTTACTTGTTGCCATGGAAGTCAAAAGACTGAGTTAGCGTATCACTGTGGACATTATTTTATACCTTCCTGGGAGAAAGCTTCTTTATCCTTCTAATAAAATAACATTTAAGTGGAAATATATATCAAGTAAAAGTATATGTTAGCATTATATATCAGGTACTCAGGGAGTAGCACTGTGCCTTGCCAGAACTTTTAATAGAGTTTAGCTAGTTTCTAATATTAAAAATATCAAGAAAATTCACATATAAATTTATAGTACGCTATATATATATTAGATTTGATTATATTTGAACCACATCATAACATGGTAACAATTAGGTTTGCAGAAACACACAGAAACAAGATGATAAAATTTAAAAACTTTATTTGTGAGAGTATGGCATCCCTTTTTGGTTATGTTCCCTTTCAGGCCAATTCACTCAGTAATACATCTTCTTGGTATGCATAACACTATGTCATCATTCCCTGCTTAGAGAACTAAGCAGAGAAGTTTTGCTCATTCAGGCAACTATACACTTCTAGAAAGGAATTCTGCATAGACCTTTGCTTGAACTTGTATATCCCTTTTTCTTAGCCTTCTTCAATTAGATTGAAGAAGCAGACACTGAAACTAAGTCACAAATATACTGTGGTCAATTCTGACTGTTGCTGAGATCACAAGGAATGTTAACTATATTTCCATATGCCCGTGTAATTCCAATAAAATGTATAGAAGTTTTATTCAGTCCTTCATGAATCCCAGCTTTTATTTATGGAGGTTTCTAGAATGACCCTCAAGTTGTCCTGCAAAGCCACACTGCCAGCTGAGTGGCACCTTTCAGGAAGAAATAGTGCCCAGGTATGAGGAGTCTGGGAAGTGATATTGCAACTGGTTTTGAAGAAATAGCAGAAACTATGATGTAGGGTACATGGACTTTTTCTACCCAAGAGGCCACTTACCATCTTTATCTAATGAACTCCTGAAATGTATCAGATATCAAATAGATGTGCAAACTAGATTGTGCCCCAATTCATGGCAGCGATAGCTAAGGAATATGGAATAGAATGAAGCAGTAATTTGCAGAAGTGCTACAAGAGCCTAACATTATTTAGGGGTCTCTCTGTATCATTACTCTTTTCTAAATGGAGAATAATAATCAACGGAAGTGTAAAATTATACCATAATTTTACTTGTACATTGCTCTGCCATTCAGCCAAAAAAGAAAATGGAATAGTGTTCTGGAGATCACATTGGATCACCAATTTAGAGTATCTGAAAGCAAACGATTTTTCCAGGAAAAAGTAAAGGAAGGTAAAATTGGCCTCTTACCATTCATCCACACTTTCTTCACTTAGTCGTCATAGCAGCAGTGAAAAAGATCACATTTGCCAAAAATATTTGAATCACAAACTCATCATGAGGGATAAATGAAGATTCATTTATTACTTTTGAAACTGAGACTTTAAAGTATTACTCTTTATTTTTAGGGTATTCATCAAATTTACATCATAGATAGATGCCTTTCATATTTTAAGTGTTCTGTGATTCACACTGTGCCTACATTCTTACTGTTTTGTCATCCAGAGATGCCACCAAAACCAGCATTCAAAGGGCTTTTCCTCTGTATTCCATATGATTTAACTTTTGAAAGTTTCATATATGAAACTACATTGCTAGAGAAGTACTTCCTGAACATGTGCTGTTTCAAAAGCCAACACATTGGTGACACATTCCGATTCCTGACTGAGTGCTACTAAAGCATGTCTATTAGTTTTGAAGAAAGTATGATTCTGGTGTGTGTGTGTGTGTGTGTGTGTGTGTGTGTGTGTGTGTGTGTGTGTGTGTAACTATATGTGTGTGTGTCTGTATATTTGTGCCTATTCACTTATGTGCATGGAGGGAAGCATTGTAAGTAATCTTTGACTATCATCCTCTATTGCTTTCCACACTTATTAAACTAGATTGACTCATCAGAAAACCCAAGACTTCTGTATTTTTCTCATCAGCCCTAGCATTGAGGTTTACAGGCATTCTTTCCTTTATCTGATTTTTATTATGTGGGTGATGGATATTCAATCCTTGTTTCACTGAGCCATTTTCCACATCCTATAATTCACTTTTTATTCAAGTTTAATCAATTTCTTACTTAACTTCCATTGTCACAATAGAAGCAAAACTAATAAATGGAAATTTAGGAATGAATATAGGTGGCTCTTTATAAACCTGTGATCTATCTAGGTCTGAGAGAGTTTGAAATAGTGTGCAGTGCCAGGTTGCCAGTCAGTTGGCTAACTAGTTAGTCCACCAGTTAGAGTGGAAAATGAGGGGCTGGCAAATATGTTCAGACATGTTTAAGAGACCTAATTTTACATTACCTTGTTTTTCACATAGACATAATCCATGCTAAGTCCAAGTACAGAGAATACATGAGCTCACTAGTTAATATCACAGTCCTAAAGTTACCTGGTATACAGCAGTTTTCTAATTAGTGTCTGCTGAATGAGAAAATGATAGATATATTTTGTAACAATAAAAAAATATCTGAATCACTGCAATAAGCTCTATCTCTTTTCTGTATCACTGAGGAGTTCATGCTACTTTGATATTAGTTAATTTAAAGATACTAAAGATACCATCTACTTTCCAAATTCTGATTATTCAGTACCTAATTGATGACATTTACTTTTAAATGCTCTTCTCTGAAACACAAATCCTGTTTATCCTCAGAGTTTGATGTAAGTGTACCATCCTCCATTGTGCCGCAGCTCCAGGCTGGTCTTTATGTCACGGTTCAGTATTCTCAAATCGTGTCAGGATAGAGATAATGGGGAGGACAAGGAATGCATCCATCATTTCATTGCTGTGTCCTTTGCCTCAACCCTGGGTTTTGAAAACAATATTTATAGAAGTAATGAATGAATTTACTACTTGGCTAGATCAGGGAAAATGCATAGGTCACCAAAATATAACATGAAGAAGAAAAAAGAAGTGAGTCCCAAACCTCATAATTGCAGTACTAGTTAAAGGGTCACACAATAAGGAACTTTGTTTTCTAGAATATGAAGGACCCTATTTTTTTCTATAAAGGTATGAATGAATTTTAATGCATTCCAAAAATCCAGAGGCACATGAAAAAAGAAGAAATTAATTTCATACATTTTTTATGTGGACAGCATAAGAAGTTGGTAATAAAAGTGATGAAACTTGCAAAGGCTTTGGTTAGCTCTTATATTAGCACCTTTTTGGCTGGTGATGCTCCAACTCCAAACACATACCCAAAGCAAGTTTGCCCAGGATTTGGTATCCAGATCTTGTTCTTGGGCAGGCCCTGGGATCCTCTCTTGGAACCTTGGCCTGCATTGCCCCCCTTTCACCATGATCTCCACTAGGGTATATGTGACCAAGGGCAAAGCACAGAGGATTGATCCATGGTTGCCAGTGTGGGGTTCCTTGCTGTCCCTGGGGATGGACTTGAAGTACACTTACTACCAATGGTGTGTCGTCAGCTTGTATCTTATTCTGGGAAAGTGCATTCCCTCAGTAAACTTTTTGGTATTCATAGTGAACAAATCAGACCTATGCTGTCATAGCCAAAATTTCTGTATTTGGCAGATCAAAAGTGGATGGAAAGAGACTTTAAGCCAATAGTACTTTTCACAGTGAAATGAATAGATAAGTTTGTTTAGAAAAAAAGAACAAGAGAAAAAATAGTTCTGTTTTGTACCAGCAATACTGAGGGGCACTTTCCCGCATGGAATCCATAGAAGTTCACACTGTGCCAAGTTTGGAAAGTTGTCTTGTTGTATATGCTGTCATTTTATGGCTTGAATCAGCAGTGAATTTTTATGATTAAGGAAGTCTGTTTTCACTAATTAGAAGAGTGCATATCTCCATGTAAAATGAATCCTAGAAACTATTATTAGATTATAATATTAATTTCAGATTCTTTGCATATCCCCACTCCTCCATGATTCTCGTGATGAAAATAGAGGCTCCCCCCACTGAGCAGACACCGAGCTCTGCTCTTCATGAGCATCCTCTCACATGAATTGCTCCTCTTAACTCAGGAGTTATTTCTAGGATACTGGTAAGGAAATCGAAGCTCCTACATCCACCCCAGTCAGGCAGCAGCAAGCAGAGGAATCAATGCCAAAAGGCAGCTCTGTTTGACATACCATCAAAGTATATGTTTCTGTATGTGCTCTGCTATCTCACTACATTCTTAGAGAGAACATGAGGCAAGACTTTGAGTCATTTTCTGAAACACGTTAGGCATAGATGAAAGAACACGAGTAAGGAAAGTGTGGGGACACAGCACCAACATAAACTCTTCTAAATCTCCGCACAGTTCTGCTGATACAAAAGAGGCCCAATTCATGCTTTCTAGTAATTTCATATAACAACTCCCATAACGCTGGTGTATTGAGGAAGCAGATCAAATGGGCTAAGATACAATGCCTTGTAGTTGAACTGATAGAACTCTGAAGTGGAGTGATGGACTAGTCAGCACTAAGCTGAGCAGTTTAACACAATGAGCCCCTTTTCTCCCTCGGTCTTTATGTAACCATAAGCAGGCTGGTAACCTGATTAATGGGGAATGATCCCTCCCTACACTCTGGCTTTTACAACTGGAAGAACAAAATAAAACAAACAGTCTTTATAAATAAATTAAAATTCTAACTAAAAAGCTAATTATAAGTGTATTTGTTTTGTTGGAGGTAAGGCACATCTATTATCATAAAGATAATTAACTCAGTCTGACAGACCTAATAAAAGGAGAAGTTAAGCATTGGCTTAGCCGGAAGCCGAAGGCAAGCAATTTTTATAATTACTAGTTATTGTAACTGGGCTCAGAGAAAATGGTCTGTGATATTTAAACAGTAATGTTAATTTGCATTTAGTCCTGCCCCCTTTTCCCATGAAAGAATAAGTAAAAAGAAAGAAAAAAACCTGGATAAAGTACAAGAAACTTCAATCACTAGAATATATTTAAATGTACAAGAAAAAAAAAACAAAATAAAAGCCTTTTCATCTATAAACTCAAGGTCTCTAAACAGATAAGGCTGACCTTACAAGGAAAATATCTTAACAAACACCAAACAATTTACTCACATAGCCTAAGGTTTTAGCATACAAATAGAATATATGCAATTCATAATGATGGGTTTAGCCCTGACGTAGGTAGGCTATTCCATTCTCCCATCTACAGGTCTACATGGCTGTCTCTATTTCAGCTATATGTAGATTGAGGGGATTGGGAAAATAACAATAAAATAAAGATCAGTATACATATAGAAACATTTCTGTAACTAGTCATTTTCATAGTCAGAAAGATGAAGAAACAAAGGGAAAGACATCATGCAAAGCTGATGACAGATTCCACTGTCACCGGGCACTGCCCTAACTACAGCATGTCTCAACACTCCACAGCTGACTCGCTCCTGGAGTAAAACAAATCAGCCTTTTTAAGAGTGGAAGTTACTCTTTAACTGCTCCTATAATAAAGGCTGTAGAAATAAGTAATAACTGGTGTCAGAAAACAGGTTCATAATACACTAAGAAAAGCACTTTAAGGTAAAACACCTGTTAGTCAAGTACAGATTTTATTATGTTCTACAAATATGATGGTAGAGGCAGCCGTTACATTTGGTAAATATGTTGTATAATTTCTCAATATAATGCACAGTCCTCGCTCTTGTTACCAAGGTGAATATTTAACCCATCAGACTAACAAATTGCATTACCAAATCTTGTGGGAAAGGCTGCCAGAGAATGTGGCAAATGCGTTTTCCCTGCATTTCTCAGTCTGCTTCTTGTTTATGTTATCACATCTTCCTTGGTCCTTTTTCACATTAAAATGATTTTTGTTCCATTTTCTGAGGTATTATAATTGGGAAAGCACATTTGATATACTCCCTTGTTTTAAGCTTTGCAATTCAAAGAGGGAGAATGTATAAAAGCAAGGCTATGAAGGATGCGGTCTCCGCTCTGAAAACAGCATTCCTCATCCCCAGCCTTCATGTCCATTCACTTCTCAGCTGGCTTCTAGCTCTCACCCTTAATTCTCTCTCCTCCTTTTTACCAGACCATATTGTTATTGCATGATGTTGCAATATGCGTTCAATGTGCTCCCTAGTCCAACAGGATTTGGTATGGATTCTCAGCAAAAGAAAAGGTTCCTCTCTTCCAGTTGTTGGATCTTGTCCAGTTGTTTAAAACAACATTCTTAAGTGAATGTGGCAATGATGGGCATCACACTCATAGACAGAATGCCAATTGAGAAAGAACGTTAAGAGGCATGATAGTTTCAAGAGGGTGGGGAGCCGGGAGAAGGACACTCTGGAATAGGCAGTACTGGAGTCACAGGTCATCAACAGAAATGTTGACTTTATTTGTACTCTCAGATCTTGCTCTCCAGGTACTGTAGATGCATATTAAGTTCAGGAATTTCATGAAATATATGTTTTTGTCCTCTTCCTCCTCCTCCCCTTCTTCCATTCCTTTTCCTTTTTTTTTCTTCAATACTGAAGATTGAATACAGAACCACATACATTCTAATCAGATATTCTATGATCAAGTTATACCAGTGGCTGGGAGTATCTATATTTTATAACATGATAGATCTTGCCCATCAGAAAGGAAGCTTTATGCTTATATAGTACTTAGATAGTAGGTTTCAAACTTAAAGATTTTTCAAATAATTTCATCTTCCTTATATATTGGTAAATTATCATTGATGCTATAATTGTAGGTTGTATTCCAAGTCAATTTCTAGGGATGGCCAGTTGCAACAGAGATTGATCATAGAGGGAAAGGCAATGGAAGAGGTGTCTTCAACCCTTTTCTACATAGGAATGGACATTGTTGATGGTTCATTTCCTTTGAATACTAGGTGTTACTATGGACAGACAGGACTCATCAGCCTAGAACTGAAATCAAATTGGCTATTATTTACATAATCCCAATCAGGAGTGTCTAACCTTGTACAATTGGCCAAATCCACTCTATGGTGAGAGATAGGAAATCTTTACATTGAGTTTTCACTCTTGTCTTACAATCATAGTATAATAAGGAATATTTTTTTAATTAATTGACAGAGAGGAGGTACAGAGTCACAGTAAGTGGTAAACTTCACTGAAGAGGACAAGACAAGAAGACTGTGGCCTTCATTTAATAGATTATCAAGTTATTTCACTTAAAGAGTATTATTTTGAAGGAGGGGGATGAGCAGTTAGGAGGGGAGAGAGAAAGCACAGATTGTTAGGAAGAAGGAGTTAATACTGTTGCAGGCAGGTCTTATATTTGAAAAGACATGTTTACTATTTCTGTTTATTCATTTGTTTTTGTCACTGAACACAGTTTGAAGATTAAACATGACCTGATATGGTGATTAGGGGCTGAAATTCCCTTTGGAGACAGGCTTATTCTGGTTCAAAGTATAAACCTGGTAGAACATGACAGACTTTACAGCCATTTTAGCCAAGTTTCCATTAATGTATAAACAGGGATACTCTAAGCAAAGGTGTTTGATTGTTTTAATTGTGATTCTTTAGCAGAGCAGTTGGGAAGGGTTGGGCAACACTGCCTACCTTTAGTGTTATATGAAAGCTATGCATTTTATTATCCATAATTTCTCACACAATAGACCTGTTATAGAAAGCTGTTCAGAATTTGTGCACCATTCCTTCACAGTTTTCTTAAAAGATCAACTGTGACTCTTTAAATATCATTCTCTGGGATGTTGTGTGTAATTGATCACAGGAACAGATGCAAAGTGTACTGCTTCCTTGCTGAGGTTAGCATGTTTTCTTTCCTTATGAATTTACCCCTTTAACACTCCTCATGGGAACGCATTTTTTTTTTCCTCATGCAACCTGGCTTTCAACTACAGATGTGCTAATCTGTCTGTAGAAAGTTCCAGAACTCCTTGACTTGTGGCATGCAAAGGTATTCATCTAATTTAGATGGAAAAATGAAAGAAGAGACAAGTCATTTGGAAGTTACTCTTCAAAATCAGAATAGAAGCAGTGATGGAAAAATTTCCAAGACTTTGGGGGTCTAGATTTTTGTTAGATAAACATGTGAACTCTTGCAGGTTATGTTGATTTAAATAAAGATAAAATTGATATGCATTAAAGAATATACACACTCTACTTCTTATGTGGAGTTTATAACACTAGTTCAACCTTCAATATAAGGCATGGGCTGTAGGTATATCTTTTGAATGTTAGTAAATGTGTGATCTCTATTTTATATAATTGACTTAAGAGAAACCTTGTTATGTATCCCTCCATGTGGCACCCAACACTTAGCTCAATATTTGCCATTCCATACAATCAGCCATACTTACATCATTGATAGCATCCACATACTATTCATAATTATCAAACACTAATTAAGCATCACCTGAATATCATCCATAGGTTCAGGGAGTTTACAATAAGTTAGTGTCCATTATAATTCATTAGGGATAAGTAACTAATTCATTCTATGTCAATTATCTAGTTTACAAGCCAATGAGGTTTTGAGGAGAAACATTGCCAAAAACATATTCTGTGAGCCATGGCCCAGATCCTGGTTGGAAGCAGGCAGGATGTAAGTTTTAAAAAGCAAAGACGTTTATTAGAGTTGTCCATGAAATTTTTATTTGAACAAAAATGAATAAGCATCTGCAAAATGCAAAGGGCAATGAGAAGACTCTCATCAGCATCCCTATCAGAGACTTCACAAAAGCAACCAGATGTTTCTACACTGCATGTCTAATTGGCCCATGAACCAGCTTCGACATTTTATGAAATCCAGATGCTGCAGCAGTGTGGATGCAGCCTCCATATTCTGGATCTTCTCTTTGAAGTCTCATCTTCATTTTCGCCACATCCTTCTATACTCTTGGCATTCTTGGTACCCCTGCTTCCTTAGTAAGCTGAGCTTTCTCCTGTCATCAGACTTACACTTAACGTTTGGCTGGACCATCTTTCTCTATCACGCTATTGCTCCGCTGTATTCTATCTACCCCTCACAGCTCCAGAGAACCTCTCTTTTTCTTTATCTCTTGTTCTTCATCTCTGGATCTGACCTTTATGCATAGAGGCTGAAAGAAACTATTCATATAATATCTTAATATTCAACTCAGACCTTGGTCATGCTATTTGTTCTATAGCATCTAAAGGTAAGAGGATGTCTCCAGAATTTCCATGTTTACTTCATGGTCTTTATTGTGGCTTTGAACGAATTATGTTATCAAATTTATTTTTATCTGTCTTATAGGAAATCATAAAATAATCTAAATAGCAGTTGACAGTGATATTACTGCTATGTTAATTGATGGATGTTCTTATTTAAAAATACAAGGTATTTTACTTTTAGTTTCTTATGTTCATAGTAATATGTTGCTGGTAATATGTTGTTAGAATTCTATCTAGCATCTCATTTATTTATGTTAATTTGAGTGATATTAGGATTTTAATTACAATTCAACATTTTTATTGCTGATAAATAACAAAGCAATTGACTTTTATATTTTAATTTTAGACCTAAAAGCAGACCATGATTTCTTATTCGTTCTGAGAAATTGTATGTATATCTGGATTGTTTGGGATTCTCTCCATAGATAATATCAAGTGCAAATACAAAGTTTTGTCCCTTAATTTAAATCCATATACCATCTGTTTCCTCATTTTTTTGTTGAGGTTGTTTTCAGACAAGAGTACCACTCTGTTGCTTGCTGATCTCAAATTCTCTATCTAATGCAGGCTGGGCTTGAGCATATTATCCTTCTGTGTCTAACTCTCCAGTATTGGCACTACAGGTTTGTTCTAGTAGATAGGGCTGGTGTTCCATTTTTGAATAGGCATATGGGGAGTATATGGTACTTGGCTCCTAATCTTAGGACAGATGTAATATCTTCTCACCATTAATTATCATGTTAAACATAATTCATTTTAATTTTTATTTTTATTTCATTTTTTAGATACTCAAATTTCAGAAGTTCACATCTATTTTTGACCATTGCCATATTTTTGCTTCTTTGTTTACCAGGCATACACATAAACATGTAAGAAACATGCATAAATATAAATAAATTGAAGACCACTATAACACCACCAATTCTACTAATACCATTAATAATAATAATAATAATAATAATAATATGCTTAGAAAATTTCATAGAAGGTATTAAATGTGAGGGTAAGTGGCTAGTGTTAATATAAATTTATTCTTGCTTCAATTTCTATGTTGTACCTAACGCGAATCACTTATTCATTTTTTTCTTAATTAATCTAATTATTTCTTAGTTAATCTTCTACCATCTTCTTGATTAATATCCCTAAAAAGCAGCATGATATCTATGATTATGGCATTTCTGGGTTTTATTTTATTGATATTGGCTTAATGTTTTATTGTTTGTAAACTAATCTTAAATTTAGTTTGCTGTTCTATTTCTAGTTTCTTCAGGTAAAATCTTAGATTATTTTACCTTCTAAATGAAAAAAAAAAGACATAAAACTCACAAAATAAAATAAGAAAATAAATCTCTTTATCCTGGTTTTTCAAAGACTTCTTAGATACTACATCAAAATTACAAGAAGAAAAGATTAAAATTTAATTTATCAGAAGTAGAAACTTTTACGTTGTGAACACCATCAATATTTCCTGTTTATTTTTGAGATTGGAATTTAATTACCTTTCTTCTCTCCCCCCCCCCTCCAATACATCCCTCTGTTGTTATGTCCCTGTCTGATTTTCATTATAGGGTAATGTTGATAATATAAAGTGACTTTAGAAATTGATCCTCGCTTTAATTTTTAGACAAAGATTGGTTGTATGGGAACAGATTACTATAATTCATAAATATAATCATCACATCTAGATTTTTTTATAGATGATTTTTTTGAATTTTACATGTATGAGTGTTTTGGATGCAGGCATTTCTGTGCACCAATTGTACCTGGTATGTGCAGAGGCCAGAATAAGTCAGGACCTTGGAAAATGGAGTTATAGAAAGTTGTCAGATGCTGGAAATCAAACTCAGGTCCTCTGGAAAAGCATCTAGTGCTGCTGGCCATGAGCTGCCTCCAGTCTCATTTGGAGAAATTCTGTTACTAATCTAATCTCCTTATGATATGTTTAATTAAAAAAAATTAGCAGTTACAGTGAGAAACCTGTATGCTTAAAACAATAAGATGCAATTAAGACCTAAATAAATGAAATGACATGAGCTAGAAGATATATTATTATTTAAAAATTGTTTATCCACTACAATGACCTATAGATTCCATGCAATATCATCAGAATCTAATGGGAGGTTTTACAGAATTGAAAGACAACAAAAACTTAAAACTCACGTGGAACAAAAAACCCAGGATAGCTGAAGCAATTTGAGGAAGAATAATTTAGAGGCTTCATACTTTCCAATTTCCAAGTAATTACAAGATACAGTAAAACTGGACTTGCACATGCTATATTCATATTGGACCTATCACCAGAAATGAAGGCAACAAAAGTAAAAATAGACAAGTTAGACTACATGCAACTCTAACCTTCTCTACAGCAAAGAAAAACAATAATCAACAGACTATAAAGACTATCTATAGAAAGGCAGAACATGGCATTGCCATAGGTTGCCATAACCATTTTAAACCTACTGTGCATTGTAAAGTATATTAAAACTCTTGGGGCACAACAGTAAATTTTCTGTATCAAAAATGGACAAACCACAGAATAGATATGTAGCTATAGAAAACACTTAATAGAAATATATAGATCAAAATCAAAACCACATAAAACATATAACCTCACAAATGATACAGTAAATAGTATGTAAAAAAAGTTTCAAAGTATGTCATCAGAGATATGGAAAAATCAGGACATTGTATTTTATTGCTGAGAGGGTCAGATGACATATTCCCTGTTGAAAATAGCATGTGATGACTAAGGACGTTGAGCATTTCTTTAGGTGCTTCTCAGCCCTGTGGATTTCCTCAGTTGAGAATTCTCTGTTTAGCTCTGCTCCCCATTTTTTGATAGGGTTATTTGGTTTTCTGGAGTTCTTTGTATATGTTGGATATTAGCTTTCTATCGGACATAGGATTGGTAAAGATCTTTTCCCAATCTGTTGGCTGCCGTTTTGTCCTATTGACAGTGTCCTTTGCCTTACAGAAGCTTTGCAATTTCATGAGGTTCCATTTGTCAATTCTTGATCTTAGAGCATAAGCCATTGGTGTTCTGTTCAGGAACTTTTCCCCTGTACCCATGTGTTCCAGGCTTTTCCCCACTTTCTCTTCTATTAGATTCAGTGTATCTGGTTTTATGTGATCCACTTGGACTTGAGCTTTGTACACGGAGATAGGAAAGGATCAATTCTCATTCTTCTACATGTAGACCACCAGTTGAACCAGCACCATTTGTTGAAAATGCTGTCTTTTTTCCACTGGGTGGTTTTAGCTCCTTTGTCGAAGATCAAGTGACCGTAGGTGTGTGGGTTCATTTCTGGGTCTTCA
>CM052712.1:40150877-40220633 GCA_028551405.1 Uromys caudimaculatus | reverse complement strand
GATTGCACACCAGTCAGAATGGCTAAGATCAAAAACTCAGGTGACAGCAGATGCTGGTGAGGATGTGGAGAAAGAGGAACACTCCTCCATTGTTGGTGGGATTGCAAGCTGGTACAATCACTCTGGAAATTAATTTGGCAGACCCTCAGAAAAGTGGACATAATACTACCTGAGGACCCAGCTATACCACTCCTGGGCATATACCCAGAACATGCTCCAACATGTAATAAAAACACACGTTCCACTATGTTCATAGCAGCCATATTTATAATAGCTAGAAGCTGGAAACAACCCAGATGTCCCTCATCAGAGGAATGGATACAGAAAATGTGGTACATTTACACCATGGAGTACTATTCAGCTATTAAAAACAATGACTTAATGAAATTTGCAGGCAAATGGATGGAACTTGAAAATATCATCCTGAGCAAAGTAACTCAGTCACAAAAGAATGAACATGGTATGTACTCACTGATAAGTGGATAAAAGCCTAAATGTTCGGAATACCTAAGTTTCACTTTACAGTAACCGCTGGATTGAGAATGAGGTCCCAGATGGAGGAGTTGGAAAAGGTACTGAAGGAGCTGAGGGAGTCTGCAGCCCCATGGAGGGAGCAACAGTGTCAAGTGGCCTGATCCCCCCCAGTCTTCCTGGAGGCTGGATCACCAACCAAAGAATACACATCGAGGGACCCATGGTTCGGACCACATATGTGGCAGAGGATGGCCTCGTTGGCCATCATGGGGAGGAGATGCCCCAGTCAAGGGGAATTTCAAGGTAGGAATATAAGAGTGGGTGGGCGGGAGGGTGGGAGGTGGAATTCCCTCATAGAGGTGGGGGAGGGGAGGGGATAGGTGGTTTCCAAAGAAACCTAGAAAGGGGGAAACATTGGAAATGTAAAGTATCAAAAAAAAAAAAAAAAAAAAACTTAAAAAAAATGAAAATAGCATGTGAGTCCTTCAAAATCCTAAAGATAAAGCTAAATATGTCCATGCTATCTCATTTCTGCATACATATCCAAATGAAATGAAATCAATATCTTGAAATCATATCTGTGCTTTCATGATGATTGCAGTTTTCTTACCACCAGAAGTCTTAGTGGAGCAGTCTTTCATTTCTTGAATAATGTCTTTTGTTTTCATTTATATCTTGTGAAATGTTAATTCAGATACTTTGCATGGCTGGGCATTTGAATGACGCATCTTTTCCACACTTTTTCTTGTTATAGTATCTATTGCTACTGAAATAAATACTCCCTAACAAGTGTCTGAAATTTTTTGATTTTCTTTATTTTTTTTTACATTTTTATTAAAATATTGGATAATTTTCAATGTGGTATAAAGGAGAAGCCTTTCTTTGTTATTGTTAAGATAAATAGTTGATTTAAATCTTCAGTACTACTTCTATAGAAATCATTTTTTTCCAGTGAAAATTAGGAATATGTAGCTCCTATATTCATTGTGTATATAAGCCATGTTAGGATTTATTTCTCTAATTTTACTGATATATTCTCTCTCTTTCTTGCTCTCCTATCACTTTGTTTTAAGACTTCTCTGTGAGTAATTCTAAAATTTCTTTGTATGAAGAAATCCATTGTGTTAAAAAGACATAAATATTTTAATACAAAAATACCACATATTTCCATTTGAATTCATGCCATTACAAAATGCCTCTCACCCTCAGAAGCTGAGAAAACTATTTAACTTTACCTAAATCAGTGGTTCTCAACTTGTGGGTTGTGAGCCCTGTATATCAGACATTTACATTACAATTAAAAACAGTAGCTAAATTCCAATTATGAAGTGGCAGAGAAATAGTTTTATGTTACGAGGTTGCCTCAGCATAAGAAACTGTATTAAAGGGCTGTAGCATAGGGAGGTTGGAAACTATTCACCTAAATGAAAATACCAAAAGAAAAAATAGTACTTGCTTTGATTAATATTCATCTTATCCTAAAATTTAAAAGAAAATAGTCATTCAAACATTCATTTAATTGGTTCTCCTGTCAGATGGTAATTGTAGAAATTAATATTTTTATCTTGAATTAATTACTCAGCAACTATCACCATGATGTGCAAATAAGTATATTGAAATACATTAAATTTATAACTTATGTTGCATATTTACTTTTATTTAAAGATATACTACCCTGACAAACTCTTTTAAGTGCTTATTCTGGATTTGGATATGTCTTACATACATTTATGATGAATAAAATCATAATGCAAATAAATACTTGAATGTATTTTTCTAGCAAGTTGGCCAACATAGGTAATAGCATTTATCAGCAGTGTAGGATCATACATGTCGAACATTCAATGATGGGTATTTTTTATAAATGCTTGAGTAGTATGTGATCCATGGAAACTATTTAAAGAGACATAAAACTTTACAATGTCTATTTAAAAATTATTTATTCTTTTAAAGCATTCTGTGACTAAGAATTAATTTCTCAAATATACTACTGATGCACACAAATTAGGAGAGAGTAGTTCAAATGGCCTATATACTTGGACCTCGGCTGGTTCTAATGGCTCTCCAGTAGTAAAGGTTGATCCTATGGGGCTTAGTTGGCAGTCAGGGTCAGTGTAGGCATAATCAGTTAAAGTGGGTTCTAGCAAAGACAGTTTTGTTTACCTAATATGCCTATTGTCCGCATGAAGACCTAGCAGTGCAAACACAGAGGCATATAGGAAAGATCTCCGGGTGACAAGGAAAAGATGTCAAAGTGCTTCCAGAAATCAGAAAGAGACATTGCAGGATTCCCTTACAGATTTCACAAGCACTTGTGTGCTGACACCTTAATTTTAGATTTTCAGCCTCTAGAACTCAGAGATCAATTTCCGTTGGTTGTGCTTTAAACCACTCATTTTGTAGCTCTTTGTTGCGGTAACTCTTGAAGATTAATTTAGCAGCTACCCAAGAAGGACACAGTGAGAAGTGTACTCGCAGACTGTCCATTTCAGGTGAGTACAATGGAGGGGTGCTGGTTAAGAACCAGATCTCAAGCCGGGCAGTGGTGGCGCACGCCTTTAATCCCAGCACTTGGGAGGCAGAGGCAGGCGGATTTCTGAGTTCGAGGCCAGCCTGGTCTACAGAGTGAGTTCCAGGACAGCCAGGGCTACACAGAGAAACCCTGTCTCAGAAAACCAAAAAAAAAAAAAAAAAAAAAAAGAGCCAGATCCCTGTAATCCTCCAAGATTGGGCCATGGATTAGAACATAGCAGTAAATTCTAACCTTATAGAACTATTCTCAACGATGGTGATTACAAAATAAAAATACTCCAGGCAAGTGCTAATCTAGCTACTAGTAGTTTAAAAGCACTAAAAGTAATCTTTTTTCCCTATTGCATTTAGGAAGAGAGAAGTGGATTCAGGCAGGATTCATTATTTACTATAGGGCTGGTGGTCACGCAGCAGAGTGTTTTAATGGTAGCAAAACCAGCTATGTTTTGTAACCTTTGAATTTTTTTTGCTAAAACATTAAAATATTTTATTACCCATTGAAGACAGATATGGAAATTAAAAATGTAATAAACCAAATATTTATTACCCTCTAATTTAAAATATTAGAAAGAGTGTTAAACTGGTTTATTTCTCAGTATCATGACTCATTCCAACACTATTTTCCTCTTGTTGCATAATGTGAAATGTGGAATGAACATCTATCATATGCCTTGGCAAATGGCTCCCACTTTCCTAGTGGTGGGTCCCCTTCCCAAACTGTATCTTTTGCATTTCAATCTCATGAAACCTTTTGTGACTTTCTTTAGGGTAAAGAGTATCTCAAGATTCGAACATTCATTTTGTTGTATACATTTGATTTAAGTTCTACTCCCAGTGATTCCATTTCTTTATATCTTTGCCCTACATTTTGCTTTGTTAGTCAGCTATAACCTTCAGGTATTTATTTCAGGAAAATACCAAATGGCAAGAATGGACTGCTTATATCTTTTAAAATTCCTGTGTTGAAGCCTAAATACTCAAGGCAATGAAATTAGAGGATTATGATGACATTGGAAATTAATGTAATCATATGCACAGATAATTCATGAGTGGTATACATAGCCTTATCAGAAGTAACACATGATATATTAACCCTTTTCTCTGTAGTGAGTATGAGGATTCCAGAAGGGAAATATACAAATAAGAAGGAAAGATTTGATCAGCTATTAGATGCTCATGCATCCTCACCTTGGACTTCCCTGGCTTTCTATAACCCAGAGAACTACTGTTCTGTGGTTTATGTCTTCCAAGCTATGCTATTGTGATCTGGCAGCCTACCAAGACAGACCCTTCATTGAGAGTCACTGAGGCAAAACGAGTGCATGCTTTGTATTTGCAGGTACACTGACCAACCATATGCACAGAAACAATCACTAGAAGAATTTGAAAGATGTGAAATGATTGGTCAGAGACCATTATGCACATTTGTTGCTTATAGAATGATTTGTAGACTGAAAAGCGTGAATGCTGATCTGCTCTACAGTTGTGGTTAATGTGCCATGATAACTGAAATTTGAACCTTGTGAGGGAGAATTTTCTTTTTGTTTCTTAGTTTTGAGATTGTAATTTAATTACATTTGTCCCTTCCCTTTCCTTCCTTCAAGCACTCCCATATACTCCTCCCTGTCCTTCAAATTCATGGTCTCTTTTTTCATTAGTTGTTATTGAATGCATATATGTCTTTCTATATACATATATATTCCTAAATATAACCCATTGAGTCCATATATTGTCACTTGTATGTATATTTGCAGGGCTGATCATTAGGTACTAGACAACTAATTGGCAGGCTCCTCTCAATGGAGGACCACCTCCCTAATCCTAGCTTTACTCAGTTACCTATAGTTCTCTGTAGGGTTGAGGGCTCTTGTGTTTCTCACCATCTAGTTTGGCATGTTCACTGGTGTCATCCTTGTTCAGATCACATTTGGGGATGTCATTATTGAGACTTTTTAACCTCTTTAGTTGGTGATACGAACCTGGTAGAGCAGGACCTAAAAGTGAGGCAGACTAAAGTCTCATTCAATAGTCAACTCTATTCAGAGCATCAGACAATTTATACACTGAGGTTTAAGAAATGTCACCTGAATAAAATATACCATCATAAGGACAAGCTACAAAAGTATGATGTTTTCTTCACAGGTAAATAAATAACAATAGCTGAGGTCATCTCACTTCTACCTGCTACACATGAGAGGAACATGAACACACATTCCAAGAAGAATTCTGTGCTTTAAAGACACTGAAGTCAGAAGACTCTTGTCTTGATGACTTGGAATTTTCTCACAAGCACTACAAATTTTCACATGGCTCCATGCTTGCACTGTGTTTCAACAGCTTCTGATATTTCTAGGAAACATTCTCACAAAAACCTCACTGGTTCTTTGGCTCTTAAAATCTTATCACCTCCTCTTCGGCAATGTTCTCCATGCCTTAGATGTAAGAGTGTTTTCTGAAAATATCTACTGGGCCTGGGATCTTCAACACTGCATTTTGATTGGTGGTGATTTTCTGTAATGGTCTCCATCATTTGCAAAGAGAGATTTCCTTGACTATGTGTGAAAAGTATACTTAAGTATAAGGACAAATGTTTGTAGATAGTTGTTAGAGATTATGCTGATTTAGTAAACTAGTTGTAGATTCTCCAATGTTTCTCCCAAAGACCACCTAACAAATCTCCCAATTCAAGACAAGAGAAGTCCTCTTTCAAGCTTTTTTTTTTGGTCAGAGATATCTAAGAGGCTCTAAAAACATATAGCTGATTGTTGTTGCCTTGGCTACCCCTCCTGGCTAGAGGTGTAAGGTAAGTTCTTATTGCCAAAGACACCATGCACTTCAGGAATAGGGCCTCAGAACCTGAACTGGTCTAAATTCTCTCTCCATGAAGCCTATCTTTTATGTACCAGATGGTGTCATACTATCCTTGAAAGACGGGAGGCAATCCAGTACCACAGGACGATCAACAAGAACAGTAGCAGCAATGGAGTGGAGTCAACCAGAGCCTAGAGTACTACAGAGGACAGAGCTGGAGATGTGACTTAAACCTTTGCAGTAGCCCAGAAGATAATGTGTAGATACCAGATATTGGAACAAGAAGCTGTAACATTGAAATTGCCTTAGAGACCTCAATATGCTTGAGATGCCAGAACTGTGGGATACCTGCTGAGAAAACCTGCAAACAGGGAGTGGAACCATCCCAGGAGACAGAAGTTTGTTGCAGTCAACAAAGATGAAAAAGGAATTGGAGATCTGAAGACTGCTTTAATATCAGGCATAGAGATGCAGAGTTTGGAGTTTGCCCAGCTGTTTTTCTGTCTTGCTTTGGGGATTACAGTTAAGTAATTGAATAATTCTCAGAAGAGATTTTGAACTTTGGACTTTTAACATTATTGAAAGTGTTATAGACTATGGGACTTTGGGGTTGGACTAAATATACATTTTTATTATGCTATGGCTAGGTATGGCCCCACAGATTCACGTATTTAAACAAGCCAAGGGGGCCAAGGAGTGAAATGTGATGATTTTTATACGCTTGGTCCAGGGAGTTGCACTATTAGGAGGTGTGGCTTTGTTGGAGTAGGTGTAGCCTTGTTGGAGCAGGTGTGTCACTGTGGGTATGGGCTTTAAGACCCTCCTCCTAGCTGCCTGGAAACCAGTCTTCTCATATCAACCTTCAGATGAAGATGTAGAACTTCCAGCTCCTCCTGTATCATTCCTACCTGGATGTTGCCATGCTCCCACCTTGACGATAATGGACTGAACCTCTGAACCTGTAAGCCAGCCCCAATTAAATGTTGTCTTTATAAGAAAAAAAGAAGGGAGGCAATCAACAGTATTACCCAATTATGAGATGTATGAACTACATCAATAATCCATATGGCATGATGTCCCAGTGAGTACAGTGCAGGCACACATGCTTTGGGGGTAACCAATGTCACTCTACTTGGACTTAAAATCCACTCAACAGAAAGGATGCCATGACTGTTATTAGAAACTCAATGAACTATTCAGTGGCAGTGAAATTGTGGTTATTGGAGAACAATTTTATTTTTAACAATAATAATCAGAAATTGGTATGGTTTGGCACCATCAAAGAGATGAGTACTGAATACTTGCATACAATAAATTATACACAATATTTCCAGATTATGTATTGATGAGTAAAGTAAGAAAGTAAAGGAAATATGTAATGCAGTAGATTTCAAAGTTAGGTCATTAGTGTAGAGGAATAAACATTACCTAACACTTCTTAGAGCCACAGAACCAAAACCAAGCAAATGAACAAAATCAAACACACTAGGAGGGGATGAGATGGTTATTTTCACAAAGTTTTTGTGCAGTTCTCATTCTATAAATCAAAGACCTCCTGATATAGTAAATACAGGATATTTTGAGGGAACGTGAAATTAGAATGGGAGCATACTTTATATTCAACCCTAGAGAAGAATCCAGAAATAATCAGTAATATTCTGAGTCAAAATTAGCTCTTAGAATGAATGGGCTGCTATGTAGTTCTGCTTATAAGATTTATGTCAAACAGACAGACAGACAGATGGATGGATGTATAGGAGATAACTTCCCTACTCCATGTTGTTTAAAGCAAGGAGGATATGAACAGAATTGGCAGAGCAAAAGTTTGAGCTCAGCTCATTTTGCCTCAAAAGTTCATGCTCCTTAGTTTCTATCTTAATATTTATAGTTTCAGGGGAAACCCTATGCTATAATTAAGGGTGTGTGTGTGTGTGTGTGTGTGTGTGTGTGTGTGTGTGTGTGTGTGTGTATGTGTGTATGTGGGGGGGCTTGTCAATAATACAACATTCTTCACATTGTTATTGGAAAGGTTAAAAGAGAGAATTAAAGTAAAGTTTGCATACTAATGATCTCTCCTTGCTCTGAATTCCATTGTCTTACAAGATTCTCACATGGACTCCAGGGTCCTATTTCTTGCTATCAACTTTTTAATTATTATATAACTCTAAATATTACATTTTAATCATTTACAATGATAAAGATCTTTGATATATTCACTGGTAAAGCCTCACATTCTAATATAACTCCAAAACACAATAGGTACCTTATTAAAATTTGTTGAATGATTCTTATCAAAACCATCACAATCAGAGTTGATCCCATGATTATATCCTAATGGCTAGGTATCTGCCAGTATATTTCTTTTCTGCCTCATCTAAAGTAGAAAAAGCCTGTCTCTGCCTCTGTCCAGGTGTGCCAAAAAAGAAAAAAAAAAAAAAAGAAAACCAGCAGAGAGAGAGAGAGAGAGAGAGAGAGAGAGAGAGAGAGAGAGAGAGAATCGACAGACAATAGCTTATAAACACCACTTACTTTCAGAATTCTTGAACTTGGAAGTAAGATAACAGTCCTGTTCCCCATGGGTTCACTAATCAGAAGAGGGAAGCACATCCCAAGGAAGAAAAGCACCATGGTTTTATATGCTAGAAGGCAGAAGGGTCAGAGAACCTATGCTATATGAATCTTCATCTTAGGCACATTTATATAGATATTGACCCTTAGGAGCTCATTACTTCTGTTATATTTTATTGAAAATTGTTTGTTTTTCCCCCATAGGGTATATTCTGATATCAGTTTATCCTCCCCAACTCCTTCCAGATCCTCCCCATTTCCCCACCCACCCAAATCTACACATTCTCTCTTTCTCATTTAGAATACACACAGGTTCATCAGTCATTAAAGACCTCATATTTTAATATCATCACATAGGCCATAAGAAACCACATCTGAACACATTAAGTCATAGCAGTCCATTGTAGCTACATGAACCAAATAACAGAACTTTGGGCATTGATAACATGAATTAAAACTGTATGGGCAACCCCTGGGCCATGTTATTACCTTGATCTTTCATAGTAGTGAAATATGGCATTAATGAGACATCATACTAGGGCATAGAGAGTGTACACTGTCTTATAGCTCATTGTGTGGATATTCTAAAAGAGAGGAGAAATCTGAGCATATGATTTTCTTTTTCAGAGCATAGAAATAATCATCCTGTTTTTTTATGTACAAATAAATATTATTTGGGAACACTTAAACTATTGTTGGTCATGTTCTGATGCATCTAAATTTATAGTCATAAGAGAACATTGTTGCTTTAAGGCTTCATCAATATAGCCTCTTAGTTCACACATCATTCCTCATTTTTTTTATTATTATCAATCATTCTATTCGTTTATATCTCAAATGATATCCCCCTTTCCAGTTACCCCAGGACAACACTCCCATCCCACATCTGCCCTTCTCCCCTTTGCCTCTAGGGGTGCTCCCCCACCCACCCATCCTCTCCTGCCCTACTGCTCCAGCATCCCCCTAGGCTGTGGCATCAAACCTCCACAGGTCCAAGGGCCTCCCCTCCCACTGATGTCAGACAAGGCCATCCTCTGCTACACATGTATCTGCAGCCATGGATCCTTCCCTGTACACTTCTTAGTTGGTGTTCTACTTCCTGGAAGCACTGGATAGTCAGGTAGTCAGGCAAACCAACATTATTCTTCCTATGGGGTTGCAATCCCCCTCCATTCCTCCAGTTCTCCTGTCAGCTGCCCCACTGGGGTCCCCGAGCTCAGTCGGATGGTTGGCTCCAAGCATCCACATTTGCATTGGTCAGTTGCTGGCAGAACCTCCCAAGGAACAGCCACATCAGGTTCCTTTCAGTAAGTGCCTCTTGGCCATAGCAACAGTGTTAGGCTGCAGACAGGATGGATCCCCAAGTTGAGTGGTCTCTGGATGGCCCTTCCTTCAGTTTCTGCTCCATTTTTTGTCCCTGTCTTTCATTTGGACAGGAACATTTCGGGGTCAAAAACTGAGATGGATGGGTGGCCCCAGCCTTAGACTGGGGACTGTGCCTATCTACTGGAGGTGGTCTCTACAGGTTCTATCTTCCCTTCTCTACGCATTTCAGCTGATGTCAACCTTTTGGGTCCTGGGAGCCTCTTGTTTCCCTGGCATCTGGGACTGTCCATTTCCCTGGCGTCTGGAACCCTCTAGTGGCTACCCCAAGTTCCTCATCCCCTACTGCTACTTGAACCAGTCTTTACTACCATGATTTAAGTCCCTGTTCAGAGTCCTCATTCTCCACAACAAAGACAACTTCCACAATACCAAAATGATTAAAAATGAGGATGGTGTTTCACAGAATGTAATAGTGACTAAATTTGTCTCCTCTATCCTGTACAAATCACTAGAATGTTCTCAATGGAAGTATTCCTCATACAGAAGATGGCATTCATGCAGAAGTCAACACTCAACATTGGGCAAAGTAAAGGCAGCATATTTGGCTTCGAGGAAGTGTAAATCATATTCAAAATAGGAAGTAAAGGCTGTAACAAAAATATAAAAGGAAAGGTCAGAAGTTAGGATAATCAGTGCAAATTAAGGAGTAGGAAAAGAGGCAGATCCATGAAAGTGGTTTTGGACCAGCACTTTAAAAATGTGATGCCCCACGGTGCTCTCTGCATGATGCTAAGTCTTGCAGGATTAAAAACTTTTCCTTGCATGAATTTTAAATGCTTTGATTTGTACTTAATGACAGGGAACTTGTATATGCCACTCAGTAGAGATGGATTTGTCCAAGGCCTGCTAAATCAATGCATATTCACTGAAATCTCTTGTCATTGTTCTGTAAGAGAAAGCGCTGCATCCATTCCACCACATGGAGATCTGGCTGGTCCTTATCTGTATTTGTAACCAGCTGGGACTTTCACTGCCTTCATTATGCCATTTATTTATCAGGAGACAGTTTTCTTGTTGTCTTTGTTTTCCTCAGTGGAAGTTATGCTGCTTTTGTTTGTGTTATAATAGAGAACAAGTTATTTCCTTTCCAACATTAGCAGGCCCATCAGTCACGCACTTTGACTTATAATTTTGAGTGCCTTTCAGCACTTCTAGGACCAAGAAAAGATGATATTATTCTGAGCCACAACATTATGGGAGCAAGAAATTCCCTCAAGAGGCCATATAATCCAATCCTCTGACTCCAATTGAACATTGGGTTTTTGAAGAGGCCATCACTTACAGATAAAATCGTTCTCTTCACTTTATATTCACATGACATTGATGGGGGACTACATTTTCTATGAGACTAGACAAGAAAATAGCTCTCTTGAATACAAAGAACGCCCTTTCTTCCTTCTCTCAAAATTTACAGCTGGGCAACGCAATCTATAAACTAATAATCTCAGTATGCCACAGTTAGAACTCAATGTGACAGCTAAAGTTCAAGGATGGTATCTTTTCTTTTCTCTTGCAACATAAATTTGTAAGAGTTCAGCTTAAAATAACATAAACTGTCATATAGTTCTACAAGTCAGGGGTCTGGACACAGGTGAGCTTGATACTCTGGATGGGTTGTACAGGGTTGAGATTCAGGGAGTAGAAAAGGATGATACATTCTGGATTGCAGAATCTAGAAGTTCATAATATTCCTGAAAGCTCCTGATGGTTGAAAAATTACATCTGAAGAAATATACTCAGTTTCTTGCTAGATGGCACCCACAAGCTGTTCTTACCTTTCTTTAGAGGGTGACCCTACTGGGGAGAGAAGAAATAAAACCAACCATAGATGTCTATCTATAGTAGTATTGATAACAGAAATAGGGGGCATATACAATATTAAATAGTATTCAGCTATAAAGAAAATTGAGATCATTAAATTTGATGGAAAATGGCTAGACTTGGAATATATAGTATTAAGTAAGGTAACTCAAATACAGAAAGAAAAACAAAATCCATCTTCTTCCTCAAGTACAGATCCTAGCATATAATGTTTATATGTATATATATATGTATATATATGAGTATATATATATGTATATGTGTGTGTGTGTGTGTGTGTGTGTGTGTGTGTGTGTGTATATATATATATATATATATATATATATATATATATATATATATATATATATAAAGCAGCTGTAAGTATAGGTACAGTAAACCACCTAGAAAGGACACAAAGAAAAGGTAGTATTAACTAACAAAGGATAGGATGTTTTTTAAAGAACATATGAGATGTGATAATATAAAACTAATTGTTTTTCTATCTCTGTCATGTTTTTTTTTTTGAATGGGCTAAGTCCATAAATAAATAATTGATAGTAAAGTGTAAAGCTCTAAGCAAAGCTCCTTGGTTTTAGAATTTCCATTTTAATTGTAAAGGCGTTTGTTGAGAACCATAGAGTTTAGGACTGGGGATGTGTTTGACTGGCTAGCATTATCTAGCTGTATGATGTTTTTAACCTGTGAGTTCAATTACAATGAAGTGATTACAGAACAAAGTTGTTCCCTTTGCATAGTCTCATCAGCTCCACAGCACATCACATTACCTTCTCAAGACAAAGAGAAGATATATTAGGTAGAGACAGAAGAATCAGGAGTTCAAAGTCATCCTGGGCTATAGTAACAAACAGCTAGCAAGGGCAGCATGAGACTATCTTGATCTCTTACATCGGTCTATATCATCTATATAATACATATGTAATGTGTATTATACTCTATATCATCTTTAACATATAATCTACTACATATAATATATAATCTATATATTACAATATATATTATAATCTATTTAAGTAATTATAATGTATTATGTAATATATTTAAGTAAGATACTATTTGCTTAATATAAAAATATATGTAAACATATTTCTTATATATATTTAATATATAAATATGTAAATAAAGAAAATATATTATATTATATTTAATATATATGCTATATTTTATATATTAAGCAAATATATTATAATTATATATATTTAGTATATCTTTATATTACATTATTAAATATTATCATATGACATTGCATAATATATTAATATATAATAATATAATACATGGTATATAATATTAAATATGTATTTTTAATTATTTTAATATAAATAATGTATGTTTCCTTAGATATATTTAATATTAAATATTATACTTAAGTATAATATATAACATATATTTAGTTAAATATATTCAATTACATCATCTATATTATACACACATATACTTAAGCTAATATATTATGATAAATATTATATAATATATACTGTACAAATACACACATACACATAACTGCCTCATATAATCTTACCTCCTCTACTTCATTTGATTGGGTCATTTAAGATGAATTTTCCATTTATAAAAAAAAACTCAATGACCTCCTTGATAATATAATTTTGCTTGCAAAGCCTCTTTATCTTTGCCTAGTACAGGAATGATGCACAGTACATTTCAGATTGCAGGGTATGTGGGAAAGCAGAAAATATTAGGAACCATCTGAGAATTTGTTCTATCACAGATGGAAACAAATTTATTCCGTACACTAGGTTTCTATGTGGTAATCCCTTCTCAGATATAGTAGATTAAAACAATAATAGCTGATTATTAGTTCAAAGGACTATAGAGGTGTGGGGAATTCAGACCGAATGTGGCAAGGAAATTATTGTATCATTTCATATTTATTTGTTTGTATTGTTTTCTGGTACTTGATATTAGGTGGTCTCATAATTCTGGTGATTGGTTTGAACAAGACATAGGTAAGGCATCTTTCATGAAATGCCATCCCAGGCTTCCTCAGAAGGTGGTAAATGGATTTCTACTAGAAGTAGAAAGCACACTTCGAACAGAGGCTTGTGTTTGGTTTGCTGATATTCATTGGCTTAAAGAATGTACAAGTCAAGAGTCAAACAAAAAATACCATGTTTTCTCAAAAAACCTACCATACCACACCACTGAAAATCAAAGGATGACCACTGGATATAAGAGCATAAGCAAGTATGCACATACCATAGCATCACTGCCACACAGTGTGCAACCCATTTGTACTTGTCTACTGTAAAGCACATCATGACTCTATAATGTACCTGTAAAAATCTCTTTCCTCTTAGGTTATTTTTTCAAAATTAGAAAATGATTTTTAATGCTCATATTGTTCTGTAATTCTCTGTTGTTTATTTCTTTCTAGTTCCTTTGAATGCAACTTTTCTCCTTGGGAAAAATGCAATTTTAAAAGACATGAACAAGCATTTCTCTATTACTTCATGAAAGATTTTGTAACTACATGCATGCTAATGACCCCTTCTCATTTTGCCACCATTAAAAACTAGCGTGTACAATTAGAATATATAATTTTATTCCATCATATTTAAAACTCCAGCCAGACTTATACCTCTTCACTTAGGACATTGAAGCCATCAGAATTCAAAGCAACTGACAAATGATTCAGCACATTTGACTGTAATATACAAGCAACTCTGTATCCTGATCAAATGGAGAGATGGAGATATTCCTTATTGGGCTTTATATATTGTGAATGGAAATGAAACATGAAGAAGAAAATCCTCTGGGGAAGTTTCTATGCAAAGAAGAGAATTGTCAAATCATTATGAAATTGAAGTATATTGTTATGGTATTCTAAAATTATAATAATTATATAAGATCAATATATGAACTTAAAATAGCATGAAACATGCATGTGAGAAAAGAGGCTGGGTGAGAGTCCTGTGAAGAGCAAATATCTAACCTCCATGTTGTTAAGACATTGAAATATACACATCTTGTCATTCTTCTTAGTTTGTTCCTGAACCAGATAGACACAGACATTATCTATACTTGATATCCCTCAAGACAGCCAGCAGAATTACATTTTAAACACAAGTCTGCTTGTATCACTTACCTGCCTTACAGCAAAACCAAAAGCAATGATTGTACCTAGATTTTCAAGTAATCTTGTCATAATCTAATGGATAAAAAGCAGTGTACACAACTCTGCTTTGTATGCTCACCTGTTTAATCTATCTGAGTTGATGTCATCCTCTCCCCTCCACCAGGATAATCCCTCATTGTATTTATCAGGGAATCATAGTTGAGTTTTGTTTTGATTTATTCTTTCTTTTGTTAATTCCTTCCTTGCTTGCTCCCTCCATGTCTGTTCCTCAAATCAGAGTTTATTAGAGATTCCATTCACTTCTCTTTACATCAAATATTTATTTCTTAATTGTCTTCATTGTGCTGAGAATAATTACAGGACCCAATCTGTATTTGAGTTACTTATATTCATATAGCCCTATCCCTTGTCTTTATTTTGTAGAAATATGCAAACAGTTGACAATCAATGAAATTTCTGATAAGGCTCAAGGGAATCACACCCTCTAGTTCTCAAAGGCTCTGACACTAATCTTCTATGCTATCCTCTGGGAGTTGTATGTGCATGTCTCTTGCCTGTCATCCACTGAACACCCAAAACGCACTGTAAGTCAAAGAGAAGGACATAGCTTTTTACGGTGGGGCAATTAATAGCATCTAGGGAATTGCTCTAATCAGCATTATGGGCCACCTGCTAGATAATTTTTGATTGCACTGAGATATAGATTACCAGTGCCCTCTGAATCTTATGGAACAAATCTGATATGTAACTATATTTGCCCCCTTTCACTCTCACAGATGGTTGTATTTGAATGACAGATTATATAAGCATACTAAACCTGAAATCATATATTCTTAGATATAATCTAAGATATAATGTGTCTAACCCATGGAAGTGTTCAAAAGATGGAGAATCAATTGAATTGGAGACCACAAATGAAGAATACAGAATATTCATCTTCTCACATGGAATCTTGTTCATGTTGACATAATATGTTTACAAATACAATTACCAATTTTCTTTGGTTTAATTTTATGGAGCATAAGATTAAAAGGGGGAGGACAATGATACAATGTTAAGTATAGAAAAGCATGATTCCTGGCGCAATTTTACATTAAAATAATAGAAGAAAATCTAGTCCATGCAAATGAAATGTACAAACCATCTCTACACTGTATTTTTTCTTTATTAAAGGATTTCCCCTTCACAAGCTTCTGTTGGTTTTTTTTCTCTCTAGTTGAGGTACAAACAAGGAACACAATAGTCTAACAGAAGAGAAATAGTAAAAATGGTAGAGAATCAAAAGCACACCATAAATGGAACAACACCATCTAGAATGACTTGATGGGCTGTGTTAATATTAACTTATTTTATAGAAGAAATGAAGAATAAAATCACGGACAAATATTATGTGAAAGGGATTTTAAAGATTTGGTTCCATGAAATTCCTGCAGAAGTATAGTTTCTTCAAAGTGTATTGACTTGTCCAAAGTCACATTGTTAGAAAAATGAATGGCTTGAAGAGCTTAGGCTTATTTATTTTCCTGACATTTTGCCAAAGTCTTCCATGCATATTTTTGGAGCATGGTGTGATGATTGATATTAATTATTCATTTGATAGTATCTAGAATCACTGGGACCTGAGACTCTGAACATGCCCATGGGAAATGATCTTGATTGGGAAGATCAACGTCACCTGTGGGCAGAGCTAGTCACTTGGCCAAAGATCCTAAGTCTATACAATGGGGAAGGCTAGCGGAGCACGGACTGACAGTCAGTTATCTAGTTGTTTCTGTTTGTGGATATGAAATGACCAGTTGCTTCAAGATCCTGCCGTCTTGAGTTCCTTGCCATGATGGAATACGCCCTGGATTGTCAGCCAGAATGAACACTTTCCCTCATTAGTTGCTTTTACCATAATACTTTGTCATAGTAAACACATGAGAACTAAGACGCAAAGACAGCATTAATCACTAATGGAAAGATAAATTATAAACCCATGGTCATAGAGATCTTCCCCAACACTAATGCTGTGAGCCTATGTGATATTTTATAATGGGATATTTACAAGTGCCCATGTCACTCAGTTTAGACACTTTAATAAGAGGATCCTTTAAGATAACAGCTGCCTTTTATAAAAACTCTTTTTGACTCCCACTTCCCATAATCTCACCATAATGAAATGATAGTGACAGATGACCACTCCCTATGTGATGACTAGAACGCGCTCCTCTAGAATACATAACACCTCAGATGACCTTTCCTTTCAAAGCCCAATTGGGTTTATATCACTGCTCCTCTTCTATCGAAGCTTAGCACCACATATCTCTTGTTCTCACTGCGCAAGTTTAACAGTTCTATTCTTCCCTGAAACCGGGCTGAGTGGTTTGTGTTTCTCCATTGTCACACCTATTACCCTACTCTGCTGGATTGTTGGAGACAAATATTATCAAGTCTAGAAAATGTTAGAGTGAGCCATGTCAAATGCCCCTATGTCTTGTGACTATTAACAAATTCAGTTAGTTTTGTTTTCTTGACCCAAAGCAAACAACACAATAGCAACAATAACAGCAGCAGCAGCAGCAGCAGCAAAGAAAATTAAATAAATATGGAATATAAATTAAACAATTCTACAGAGTTATTTTGAGAATTAAGTAAAAAAAAAAATGCCAGGAAATAATTTACCTCGATGCATAAAAATCAAGGAAATGAGTAATAAGAACATTTTTCTGACTAAAATTTAAGAAAAAAAAAAGTTTGTGTGTCTGGAACTTGCATGGAACCTGTCACAAGTCTAAAGAATTTTAATTTCCTATCTCATTTCCATCTACTGTGTAAATTCAACCCTCAAAGAGATGAGAAAGGACTTAGATTATTTTAGAACTCACACTAGTAAATATATATTAGTCTTTTCTTCATGGTTGATCTGAAAATTGCCTGAATAGGTCTTAAGATGACTGTCTTACCATCAAAAAGAGATAGATCCTCAAACTTTGGCATGAGCTTATCATATGTGACCATTTCTAAGAAGGAAAACAATAGAATCTTACACATGCAAAAAAAATGATATCTACATCAACAGAATTGATTCTTGGCCTTCCCCTATTCTTTAAGCAGTGAGATATCACTCCTAGGTAATATCTGTTGCATGTGAGTTGCTATCCTGCCAAAACTCCGGGAATGAGCCATGATTACCAGCCCCCGCCTAGCTTCCCTTGAATCCATGGATAAAAGAAACACACACACAGAGAGAGAGAGAGAGAGAGAGAGAGAGAGAGAGAGAGAGAGAGAGAGAGAGAGAGAGAGAGAGAGAGAGAGAGTTAGTTAGTTGTTCAATTTCAGCTTGCCTTTTGACACAATTGCTGGGAGCTTCTTATCTCCTGCCTGGAAAAGCTTGTCCTTAGCAATATTCTTAGCTCCATACCTCCCACCTGCCCTAAACTTCAGTTGCTTAGTTATATCCTCGACCACCTGCGTGTAGGAGCTGCCACAGGTCACCACTGGGCCTGAAATCTCACATGACTGGTCACCTTTTCTCCCTCAGAAATGGGGCAAACTCTCCTCTCTTCTTGCCTTTCTCTGCTTGCCTCTAGGGATCCGGAAGTTCCATTTATCCCTTCCACCCAGCAATTTGCTCATGGCTTCTTTACTGACAGCTCGAGAACCAATTGGGAAACAGGACCTAGCATCAGCATGACCTCTACAAATATCCTTTCCTCTCTCTACTCTCATCTCATTGTTCATGAATTCTTTCACACATAGAATTATTTCATTCATCATCTTACTCTGATTTCTTGAGAGAAATTGCACTTAAGCTACTAGTTATGCTAGAGCTTTGAAATGACATTTCATAACTACAGGCCACATTAGTTCTCACTTCTTTGCCAATCCCTGCACATCCAAAGACATTTCCATGAAGCTATCCTACTGTCAGAGTCTAGTCTTCTGCCTTTACTCATGGTGGAAGAAACTGCAATAATAAAAAGGCCTGAGATGTGTTTGTAACATCACTTCCACTCTACTTTGGGGATGAAAAAACACACTTGCAGGTCAGGAGCTTTGGAAAGGGAAAAATTTCTTAAGTCTGGAACAGAATCAGTAGAAAAGTGACTATATGGTACCAATCACAAAGATAAAGGCACCAGGAAGGAACATTCAGACCAGATATACAACCAGCTCGCTTTAAACTACTTAAAACTTAATCTTATATGACTGATATTTTTTCTACTTCTCCAAATCCCCATGAGCTGAATTAAATATTCCTCAGAAATATCAGTCAGTAGGGTCATCCTAAAAGAAAATACATAAATTAGGTATTTAAAAAAAAAAGCACTGAAGCCCTGGACCTTCAAAGTTCCCATGATTCTACCTATTAAACTAATAAATGCATTTTGACACATTCATGTCCTTGGACAGAACTCATTCCCATTTACAACAATGCTGAGAAACTCAGACCTGAGCATTTCTGTATTTTCCAAAGTCTTCACAAACACTGAACTTTATTAACTCCATATAATCATTTGAATTCACATATTCCTCTAATGGTTAAGTTCATAAAATCTTAGTATGTTGAACTCTAATTTCTTATAAGCAAACACCGACCATGAAAGATGATAGCTACCCCACACTATCTTAGTATAAATTAATGAGCTAGTGAAAATAAAGTTAATACTCAATGTTTACCTAACATGGACTCCCATGGAGGTTACAACCCTACATAAATGCTTTCTGCTGACAGACATCATATTAACAGCAATATCAAACAAACCATTGCCAGGATATTCATACAGATGATCAGCAGTCATGTGCTCCTTGCTGAAAAGCCCTTTCCAGAGTGACAATAGTAGGTGTGTAATTCTTGTTATTCTTCTAGATGTCAGCACCCACTGTGTGTGGAACAAACACCAGCAGACGTTGTCAAGACAGGCTCATTTAGCTGAAAGCCCATATGACCAGAGAATACCCCAAAATCTGAGGGGTGGCAGGATGGACATAGGATTGTCCAAATTCTATAGCATGGACTATGCATGGAGTTAGAGTGTTAAATATCTAACAAAACATTCAGCATATCCTATGATAGGAAGTGTAGTTATAGTTGCATTAAAATATATAAGAGCAATTGCTTTATTCACTAATATTTATGAAAGCAAATTATGTTAGGTGCACAATTTTTGTTTAAAAAGGTATTGAGCCACTTATATATGACTTTGATGGAAATAAAAGCTATTGTTTTAGGGATCTTGGTGTCATACATCAACTAAGGACCCCCTATAACACTAACATGCACCCATACACACACAAACACACACACACACACACACTCACACACACACACACACATGCATGCACACTTCTGATATATTAGTAGTATACTTGATTTGGATATTTTCCCATATTAGTTATAGATATAGGTAGTTGATAGATAATAGGTAGATATAGAGATGATAGATAGATAGATAGATAGATAGATAGATAGATAGATAGATAGATAGACAAACCAATAGATAATTGTGACTCAGGTTTGTAGCATTGCAGTTCAAGGTGCTGCATGTTAGAGAAGAGTGGAATGCATAATGTAATGCCTGAATCTCCTTCAACCCAATGAGTTACAGTGGATAATATGAGCAACTGTAGATGTGGTCTTATTTTTTTACTATTGTTATATAACAATACCATTATCTTCCCTAAGTCTTCATAAGGTAATAAAATTAAAACTATTCCTCAGTAGCTTTAACATCTACAGTTGATGCAAAAATTAAATAGAAGTTATTTCAATTTTTTGAAAATTATTCAGGAAGCCTATTACTTGTAATAAGACTTGAAGAGCCTTTTTGAAATCTCTAAGCTATTGAAAACTGGGAGGGTAAAAACAGATGAGACTGTGCACACTTTAATTTTTAATTTATGTGATAGTTAAACAAGATTAATTATGTTTATTTCTGATTACAAATGCAATCTTCATTGCAAGAGCATTTAAAATTATGGATAATAATAGATAAAAATTACAAATTACTAAAGAATAAATGAGCACTTGAAATTTCATAATTGAAGTTTCTAGATTTCTTTCCATCCAACAATTGCATATCAATTTTTATGATTTATTTTTATTCATGGCATTTATATGTGTATCTGTGTGTCTGTGTAAGTGTGTAGACACTTGTGTGTGTTGTCTGCCAACACTGCCTTCTTTAAGATCTCTTGGAGCTGGAATTATAGGCATTTGTGAGATAGCCGACTTTGGTGCTGACATATAAACTCTAGTCTTCATGAGAGAACAGTAAACAATCTTAACCATAGACCTAACTCTTTGGCCCACACATGATTTATCTTTATAAAAGTGAGTTGCTCTAATGTTTTGAATCTGACTTTATCATTTGAAATTCACCTTGAATATGTTCTATACCATTAAATATTTTCTCACCAAAAGAATTCATAAACTATAATTTATGTGCACAATATCCTTTTATTATTAAGTTGATTTTTTCTCTGAATTTATACTACCACAAATAATGCTGAAGCAAACTTTCTAAAAGAAAAAAAATCCTTTTGCAAATATCTCATTATTTTTTTATGTAGATTTCCAAAAGTGAAATTACTAGGCCCAATGCCAAAACTGATTTTTAAGGCTTCAGTACATGAATACTTTGAAATATTCTTCGAATATATTTAACATTTATTTGGAAAATAAATGACTTCTGTGGTGCAGAGCATTATGGAGAATACACAAAGATCTAATTCTTATTTACTCCAGAGAAAGTTACTAATCTTTCCAAGGACTCTTAGACAGTGAGACAAAGATTGAGATTCCTGAGGTCCCTATGCTTAATGGTTATCTTTCTAGTTACAAAGAGTTCTGTTTTAACTATCAGATGTGGTGCAGTAACTAGGAAAGTCTACATGAAGCGTAAGCATCGCCTCTGTTCCTCTAAGGACAACTCAGAGCACAGAAGTGCACTGTACACCTCTGCACACCAGCAGGAGAAAAACAGACCAACTCAGCACCTACTCATATACTTTCTAAAGAGAGCCAGTGGGGCGAGACAGTTCTTTCCTTGCCTTGAAGCTTCTCATCAGTTTCTGCTCCTGTGGATGTAGAGGCATTGTTAGCATAAACCATCTCATAAACAACTCAGTCAGCTGAACTGCCAAAATTAAATTTCTTAATTTAGCACTTTGATTGTTAAAACCTTTCTTCTCTCTTAGTTCCAAGTCAGGTCTTTAGAAAAGTTTTCATTTATTAAACAGAGTAAAACTTCGTCCGAATCATATTTTCCACTCTCTGGGAAGCATTTCTTCAGTATCCTACCTCCTGGTGCAGTGAAGATCATTTTAGGGGTGGGGACCAAAGAACTTCAGAAATTCCTTTAAAGAGGGACTCCAGAGAGGAGAACTCTTATTTTACCCCAGACTCGTGCCCTCCCAGAAAGCCCTTAAAATCATCAACAGCCCCTGTTGGGTTTTTGTTTTTTTGTTTTTGTTTTTGAATATTTGTTGTGGTCTGTCTTGGGGATGGGAAGAAAATAATTTAAATTGGAAAATCACAAATGTTGCCCATTCATGACTTCTATGTAAATGGAAGTTGAATGAGGTTAGAGCTAAAAGACATGCTGACCTAGTCAAGTCTTTCTAAATCAACAGTGTGCTGAAAATATAAACTATGTTCTATCAGACTCACTTGGCAAGAATAAGGCCACTACTACAGATTTTGAAGCAAGCTTTATTAAATGCTGATCAGGATCATGAATATTGGGCAGGTCCATATCCAGAATTCCCAGAATAAGGTGCTAGATTATATTAGTCAAGGACACATAAAGGCCAAACTCTCAAGGCTACATACTGTTCACCTTTGCCAATCATGGGCAAGCATACATCCCTATGTACTTCCTGCCTATCTATGCACTGCCTGTGTAGTTGAGCTAACCAAGCTTGTTTACAGAGATCTTGTAATTTTACATAAACAGCAACCCCCCAGAATTTTAGGAAGTTATCTGTCCTTGGTTAAATGGAGATTCCAAGTTAGAACATTTTTATTTTATAGATTTCTTAAGCACAGTCATTTAAAGTTAAAACATAACTTCAGCCATCACACGTCCATATTGCAAGCTTACAGGAGATAAATACTAGGTTTATTTCATAGCTTAGTGAAATTCCCAAGTTCCCTTTCAATTACATCAAAATCTGGTAAACTAATCAGGTAGGTCAAGGGCCCTGAAGCAGTGTTCTGTGAGCATCTTTGCTTGGGGCCATGGAGTACAAAAGAGAGTTGCATTTTCTTTTCCTTGTCATCCAGCTGAAAGCTATAAACTGAAAGTAAGTGGAAGCTACTGAATACCCCAAGACTGGGCCATTTGACTAGGCAATTCATCCATGTCTTCATGGCTAATCCATAAGAATGTCCCCAGATTACTACCTCAGGGGCACTCAATTTCCAAGGACCATTCCTACTAAAAAGACCCTCTGCCTCTCCTCCTCTCCTTCCCCTCCCTCTCATGTTTCCCAAACATGAAATCTATCATAAAATCAATTTCCCCCAAATTTCATTCTTCAAATTTGTAAGGCAAGGACCCAGAGTACCTTAGTCATGGGGTACCTCTGGTGATCACTGAGTCTTCTGGGACCTTTCCTCCCCCAAGTTAAGTTCACTAAGAACCAAGAAAGACTTTATCAAGGCACCTTGTTATTCTCTTGTTACCATTGTTTTATTAAGTTCGTAAAGTGGTCTTATTGGAAAAAAAAGATAATTGGAGTGGTCAAATATACAAAAATGATTTTTAAAATGATAAAATGGTCATTCTATAAAAGATAAATATTTTGAATAAAATCAGTGTAGGACAGCATGTTTGATAATTATATGCCTTACTATTTTTCAATTATAAACTTCAAAATGTAAGGATCAATGATGATCATGAGCAGTCAATGTCATGCATATCCAAGCATTGTTGACTGCACATATTGTAAACTAATCAGGTAAGGCAAAGGCTCCCATCACAGTGAAATAATACCTGCCCGAGACACTATGGTGGAGAGCCTGAGACTGCCTTTGAAAATAGAGAGGAAGGTCGCCTGGATGCCAGCATTCTTGAACACTTGCAACTGGTGCTACAAGGCCAAAGAAAAAAGGAAGAGATCCCATGCTGACATTTAAGACAACAGGACAACCATGAGTCCCCCACAAGCATGAAAGATAAATTTGATTAAAGACATGATGCAAGTTGAAGACAAAGTAGCTGTGCTCTGCAGATTTTTGAGTGACAGGCTCCATGGGTGGCCCTGCTGGCCCTGAAAAGACAAACTGTATTTTCAGTCAGTGTGGAACAGACTGTAGGTCAGAAATGAGCCCCTTTAGCCACAGTTGAATGAGTGGATACAGGCTTGTCAGATGTGTCTGCATTCAGGGCTGAGAACACTGATGAGCATACGCTGGCCATCTTCTGCATTCTTTAATATTCTAGACATCCAGGAAGAAAATCTGTAGCTCCAGGACTTAGAAATCAGTTTCTGGATGTGCTTAGGTTTCCTGAGGAAGAATGCAAAGCCCTCCAATTGTCTGTGAAAAGATTCTGCTTGTCTTGCCCTGTCCCTAACAATGCAGTTGTCAGCAAGTCACTGAAACTTCTTTGTCAGGTTCTGCCCTGAAGCTCTTTATTATTATTGCTAGTCATTTATACAAAACATATTTTTATTTTAAATTAAGTTTCAGAGTTAGCATAGCTGACCTGTAATTCCTTATGACTGATTTCAATACACTGGTTTTGTATTTGGCATTTATAATAATGAATACTATTCTCTTTCATAAAAAAACTTATTGTAAAGAGATCTAAATCTACTCTTAATTGGATATCTCTTTTTCCATACTACCTGTCTAGTACATTATTGGAGGGAAACTCTAATAGGAATTTAAAAGACAGTATGTTTTTAAATCATCACAAACACAAACTTAGGGATGAGAAAAGAAAAATTGACAGTTGTGATAAAACATGACAAGTGCGACTTTGGGAGTCGTAATAGGCAGATGGAAGTGCATCTCATTTTCCACAATTATAGACCACTGGGTCTGATGAGTAAAATGGGTCTACACCTATTTTTAGTTATGAAACTAGCAACCTAGTGCTCAGGATCATAAAATAACCGGATCATGACCAGCCAGCTACTGTGAAGCAAAAACAAACACCAGGGGCCAGGTTTGTAGAATTTAGTTATATTGCATGAACTTACCAAAGTTATGAAATAGAACCTAAGCTTTTATTTATGCTATGATTTTTTTCAAATACTTTTAGAGAAATTCACATGTTATACTTTGGGGCAGAAATATGTCACTTCATACTAATTTTAAGAAAGTGGATTTTAAAGATGAATAGCTACAATGCTGCTTAAAGGATATACTTTCTCCCTAGTGGACTTGTATAATGAGAAGTCACATAATTAAAACTTCTTTGGCAGGTATCATAAAAAAAAAAAAAAAAAAGCCATCTGCTACTTGAAACTATGAACCAGGACCCTGAACAGTCTTCTCTCCAGAGAGCTCAAAGAGAGTACAAGAAGCATTAAAAGGAAAACAGCTCAAGGATTAGAATGTAACAGAAATCATGGAAATAAGAGTAATAACGACACAAAAGATTCAGTAAAGAAGTGTTCAGATTGGATAGGTGTAACTTGGCTGGGTGTCTGAAACTTATTCCAGAGAACTGGAAAGACGACGTGGATGAGTCCCTACAAATCCATCCCATAACTGAGAAATTAACTCTAAATTCCACCCAGCAGCCTTCAATGTGTCATCACCACACCCATGCATCTCCCAGATATATGTCAACATGCATAGGACAAAATCAACAATGGAGGCTCATATAAATACCGAGTGTCAGAGGAATAATGTAGAGTATAGAAAAGAAAGGAGTAAAGGAAGAACAGCATTTGAGTAGGGTGTTCTGTAAGCCAGGCTATTTGTGTAGAATTATATTAAAGTTCCTCAAGAAGCATGTGAAGTAAATATCACAATTTCCCCTTTGCCCATAATACAGCTTAAATTCAGAAGAATTAAGTAACTTGCCTTAGGTTATAAAACCAGGAAGTGACCAAGATCAGAACAAAATCCATATAATCGGAGGTAAGAAGTTCCTCTGAACTAGCAGAATTAAGATTGGCAGCCATTGTAGAAAAATACACATTCTCATGTGTGTAAAAACAATGTTCAATGATAGATAGATACATAGGGTAACTGACATATAGATATAGATATACAATAGATCAATAGATGTTAGAAGATATAAAAGATAAACATATTTCATAGATTGAAAGTAAAGGAAATTCTTGGGAAATAATGCTAATTTTACATTATAACAAATAGGTAAAGTACCTACCCTGATTAATTTTTCCTTTAGAATGTATTACTGTTATTTCAACAATAGTAACTAGATAAGTTAGTAATTTCTAGAGACCATAGTAGTCATACTGAATGTAGAGAAAGACACACTCTAAGATGACTACAATCACCCCAATATCCTGGCATTCACTGCTTTTTTTACTGCTTGTCCCTTGCTTGTGTAAGAAGCTTTCTGATAGACTTCTAACTGCTGTAACATGATGGAAGTATTGAGCTTTATAGTTACAATGGATTAGAATATATAAAATACTGTTGCTATATGCCTACCACTCCTTTCTCTGCTGTTCTTAAAGAAACAAGCTCCCATAGTATATGTTGTCTATGAAGATGATCCCAAGACAACAATTAGAGCAATAACTAGCAGTAGAGGGCTGTCTTCTGTGAACAGACAGGAAAAGCATGCTGTACAAGTCCTATAGCTACAAGGAAAGCTATTCTACTATGATGAATATGTGAAATAGCTCTTCTAATTGAGTCTCCACTTTCCTGTGATGTTTGCAACTGAGTGAGATTCTGAAGCAAAGAGTAAGCCATTGCCAGTCTTTGAACTCATAAAACTGAAACAACACAATGTTGTTCTAAGCCACTGCATTTTTTGGTATTCTATTATATTACAGATACAACTTTGCTTAGCCATGCTAGAAAATCATAAGGAGATTTAGTTATGAAGGAATTTCTCAACTATTGCACTTGATTTTCTCCAATGAAATTTCTAATAGTTATGGCATTTAATGATATATCTGAGTTAGTGTGCTTTCTGAACTGTTAATAACACATGAGATTGCCATCAGAGACAGCTTTGCTAAACAATTCCTCTCAGTAGTATATTTATATTATATGCTCTTCCACCTAATTTCCATTCTGTTCTCCAGTAGCTCATCTACTATAGCCGTGATCTGACCATCTGGAAAAAAACCACACAAGACAGCCTCCAGTTAACTAGGATGAGTATGCAATTTGTGTCCCAGTTCAAACATTTACATGAATGCAAAGGGCACTATAAACAACTGAAGGAGAAGTATAAATACAGGCTGCATTTAAAAAAAACATATGCAAAGCCATCATCTTTTAAACCTATGTCAGCTTCACTAATAAAAGCTATGAGAATCAGACTTTGTTTTACAATTCCAGTGTAACATATTATGAAGTGTCCATCCATTACAGACACAATAATATTATCCTTCTGACTGGACTACTTCATACTAGTCAGTTGAATCTCAGTATGGAGTTAAATACCTGAGATGCATTTGGCCCTGTTCAGTGAGTTTATATTGAATGGATAGAAATATAATAAAGGCTTCTCCATAAAAATACTGATGACCAGTCACTGATCATGAGAAAGTAAAAGATTTACAATATTAAATACTCATGAAATTGAGAACATGGGGACTACTCATTCACTGCTGGAAAGAATATACTGTTGTGTGATCAAACTTTTTTTTTTAAATTTATTTTATGTATATGAGTACACCGTAGCTGTCTTTAGACACACCAGAAGAGGGCATCAGATCCCATTACAGATGGTTGTAAGCCACCATGTGGTTGCTGGGATTTGAACTCAGGACCTCTAGAAGAGCAGTCAGTGCTCTTAACCACTGAGCCATCTCCTAAACCAAGACAATGGGAACAACTTAACATATCCACAAAAATCAATGTGTTGGAGGTAGTAATAAAAGGCTCCAAAGAAAAAAGCAAATCCCTTGGATATATTCACGATTAAGTTCCACCCAGCCCACCAAACCCTTAAAGAAGAGGTAATACCAATGTTCCTCAAACTGTTTAATAAGGTATAAAAGAACTAAATACTGCTAAATTTATTCTATAGGGTCAGCATTACACTATATGACAAACCTGTTAAGGGTACTGCAGATATGTAGAGCTACTTCTCTTGATAACCAGACATAAGTGATAGCTATAAAATTTTGGCAAGGCAAATACAAGAAAATATCAGATCATACAGCCAGGATTAATTAGTATCTTACAGGAATATAAGGTTTGTTCAATAGATGCATATCAACAACCATAAATACACATAGATAGACTTAAATGTATGCCGTCCACAGTCATCTCAAGCAATGCAGAGAAAGGCTTTGACATAGTACAACATGACTTCATAAAACAACCCTGAAGAAGCTTGAAATAAAAGGAATAGGTTTCATCATAATAAAGATTATGTGTGACAACCTTATAGCCTATTGTATAACAAATGGGGAAATATGAGCATTGTTTCAAAAATCTGGATTGAGACAAGGATGTCCATTCTTTCCACTTTCTGTCATATAGTGCTCACACTCTTAGCTAAATCAACTTTCAAGACAAAGAAATAAATCAATACAAATAGAAAACAAGAAGTAAAATTTTTCCTATCTATAGAGCACCTAATCCTTCATTTAAAATATCCTAAGACTATTAAAAGAAAACAAACAAAACAAAAAACAAAAAATGTGAGAATTAATAAATACTTTAATCAATGTAGAATATCGTATCAAAGACAAAAATCAGTACTTTTTTAAAATTTGCTTTTCTTTATTGTCAGTTTGTTTTGTTTATTTTTTATTTCAGTAATGAGCTTACTGAGGATGAAATCAAGGGAAAAAAGTCTTATTCATAATAAAGTAAAAATAATTGTTATTAATAAGCCTAAGAAAGTTTCAAAAAACTTGAGACACTGAAAAAATGAAAGAGATGCTAGGAGATAGAAAAATTCCCCAATGATCATGGGTGGCAAAATTAATATTGGGTCAATGTCTATACTTCTGAATGTAATCTAAATGTTCAACAAAGTCCCCATTAAATTTCAATGTAATTCTTCATAGAACTGGAGAAAACTATTATAAAATTCATTTGGAAGTACAGGAGAAAAGAAAATCTAAGGAAATCCTTTGCAAAAAGAGCTCAGCAATAACATCACTGGACGCTAAGATAGCACTCGAGTTCAATCACAGCATCCACAGGGAGGCTCACATTCATGTGTTACTTCAATTTCAGGGCATCTGATGCTCACATTTGGCCTCTGATGTCACCAGATACAAATGTGGTGCATAGATATGCACACAGGCTCAATATCCATAAATAAAATAAAATAATAAAATATAAACAACAACAAATCTGAGACTAGTTTCAACCTATAGAAGTATAAAACTTGATCCATACATTTAATTTTACATACATTGATGTAGACCTGAAATGTTGTAATGTTATTCATTATGTTAATATAAGGCCTGAAACTTTAAAACTTCTGGAAGAAAACATGGAAAACCCATTCAAGATAAAGTGATAGGAAAGGGCTTACTGGAAAGGACCCCAATAATATAAGGAATCTTCTCCAGAATTGAAAAATGAGATCACATGGAGTTCAAAAGCTTCTGGAAACTAGCAAACAATTGCCAGAGTAAAGAGACTGCCCACAGAATAAAAAGCAACCTTCTTTAACTCCACATCACACGGGGGATTAATATGTATAATATACAAAGAATTGCAAAATTAGGCACCAATAAACCAAATCATCCAGCAATCAGTGGGATAATGACCTGAGTAGATATTCTCAGACTGAGAAGCCCAAATGGCCAATAAATACTTGTAAAAACATTCAATATACTTAGCCATTTGAGAAATGCAAATTAAACTACTTTGAGATTCCATCTCCTTTCAGTCAGAATGGTTATCATAACAGAAATAGACGAGAACAACATCTAGATGAGAGTGTGAAGAAAGAAGAAACCCTGTTCACTGGAAGTGAATACTTATATATACACTATGGGAATTACTGTGGATGTTTCTAAAAAAAAGACTCAAAAACCAAAAGTACCATTTGACACAGATACATCGTTCCTGAATATAGAACCAAAAGACTCCTAGCCAATATAGCACAAAGTACTTTTGTATCAATGCTTATTGCTACACTATTCACAACAGACACGGAAGAGAACCATGCTGAATGTCTCCAGCAATAGAGAAATGGATAATGAAGGTATAGTATGGGACGTTTTGTAGTTAGAAGGAAAACTTAAGTTAGGATATTTGCAGGAAATTGGATGTATACTGAAGTGATTATGTCAAGCAACCTAAGCAGTCTCTGAAAGGCAAATATAGTATCTTTTCTCTCACATGTGGAAAATGGCATATATGTATATGTGTATATGTATATATGTATATGATGTGTATGTATGTGTGTATGTGTGTATATGTGTGTATATATGTGTGTATATGTATGTGTATATGTATGTTTATGTATATATGTGTGTGTATCTACATGTGTACATATATACAATATATATATAATGCGTATATGTATATATATACTCTATGTACATAAAAATATATAGTATGTATATACATATATATACATATATACAAGTATATAATGTGTGATATAGTGTGTGTATTTGTGTGTGTGTGTGTCTGTATGTGTGTATATAAGTTACAAACAAAGAGATGGTACCAAGAGAGGAAAACATAGTTTTCAAGTGAGCTATAAAAGGTAATATGGAATATATACAATAAATCAACAGAAGTAGGCATTCAGTAGGACAAGAAGGAGAACCAAGTTAAGAAGATAAGAGGGCAGAGAGTAGGAATTAATGAGAACAAGGTGTAACTGCACATTATGTATGAAGATGCCATGATGAAGCCCATTACTCTGCATGTGCATAGTAACCCAATAAATTAATTTTTAAAAGGAATGCATAGTATACCTGATATGAAGAACAGTTTGGCCTCTTCTTATATATTGAATGCATGATTCATATGTTACCAAGAAAGACTACCTTCAAATATTCATGTCTACCCAAGAACTTTAACAAAAAAATCCTATCAGTTGTACAATAGTAGAAAGTTACAAATATCAAAAATATCTACTAGAAAATAACAAAAAGATTGTGACATCACCATAAAATGCTTTGTAACCAACTCTGCTTTGTATCTAAAAGGAATGAACTACTGATATGCACACCATATGTGCATCCCACAAACTTAATTCTGAATATTAAGAAACCAGAAAACACAAAGTTAATTCATTTGAAGTTCAACAGTGAGACAAATGTATTAAAAGTAATATAAATCAGTACAAGGATTTTGGAAAGAGGCATGACAGCATTTCCTGGGAGACACAGTGCTGTATATCATGAAAGAAGTGTAGTTGGATACTAGAGCGTTATTTTGTTAAACTTCCACAATTAATGCATTTACATGCATACTTACATTTTAGCAACACACAATAAAGTGATGGCATGGGGAGTAGAATAACACCCAGCTTGTTGTTCTGGTCATTATCTTTAAAGGAATGTCGCTATAAAGCAGGTCAAAGTTGGAGAGAAATATGAATGATCATTTATCTGAAAAATATGTTTTATGTACAATCCTGAGAAGAACTCATCTTTTTCTTTGAAAAGAGAAAATGAGAGGAACCACAATCTTTAACTTTAGATATTTGAAAATTTGGAAACAAAGGCATATCTTGTTAAGCTTCAGAGGGATATATTGGATGCGTCATTACATCTGTATGAACATGACAAAGGGTGCTCTGCAGCACAGTGTTTGGAGGATCAAGGGACCTGGGGAAGTAGAAAATTTCCTATCAGTGATACCATTGCAGTTTTTCCTAGATGTTTCAAAAGGAACATTTTCACTGGTGGGAGGTTAATTCTTTCTATGACATTATGATGCTCTGTTTTGAAAGCTAAAATGCTAAGATTTCATCTACTGATGGGCTCAAAGGGGATATATTATACACACCAATAAGCATTAGTAAATGCAACAGTCTAGTGTTAACGGCTTCCACAGCCTACTTAGACTTTTAAAGGAAGCCCCACATTTCTGGCTCATGCAGACCTATTATTTCACATAAATTCCATTATTTATTTTGCTCTTGAAATAGAAATCACACTTCTAATTTCTAATATTTTTTACTTAAAATGAAAATATCTCTTTTAAACGATTTTATCTCAATATAATAAGAAAGATACTATATTTCTCTAGCCATAAAACATTTTCAGAAATGTCATCTCCAAATTTGAGTAGGTGCTGAGTTCCAGGGTGTTCAATAAAAATTATTTGATCACGCCTGTTCACCAAGAAAATAAAAACCAAAACCAACAAGAAACCCAAATATCTACTTACAATAGTCTATGTAACAGCAAAGTATTTTTGTATGTCAATACTGACTTGTGTAAAATCAATTATTTTATATAAGTGTAAGTAGTAGATTAATCTGGCAGCTGTATTTCTTTAACTTTGCTAGTCCCCAATGACTGCACAAAGAAATCAAGTTTATTTCAAGCTAGACCTCAATAGTTGAGCAGTAAAATGATCTATTTTAACCTCCTATGCTAAACTGGCTACATCCCAGCCCTGTCCCATGATGCTTGAAATTTAATATTGTTCTAGTTCTCTCTGCTTTCAATGTTTTTTGTTTCTTATGGTGTCTTCTCAAGCCCTCTCCTCATATCTCATCTCTTCATCTTTATGGCAGATCTGAAACTCTCTCTCCGTCCCCCCTCCCTCTCTCTCTTTCTCTCTCCTCCCACTGGCTGGTGGAAACTTCACCAACCCATTGGGTGATCTGCATTTATTGACAAGGTAGATGATAAATGAGAAGAATTGTTTATACAAACATGAGACTGGAGATTCTTGGTATAAACATTATAATGCCATGTCCGGAATGAAACAAGATAGTAGGACAGAAAACTCAGCATTTGAATAACACAAGGGTAAACTTCACACAGTGTATAAAAACTTTCTGCCTACAGACTTTGTGTATAGTTCAACTTTCAAGCTTCAACACTGTGTTCCTTTGTCTTTTGTCCCACATTTTCTCTTTAATCATGTCCATGTCATGTATTGAAGAACCTTTACCAGACAATACTTGTTAAAGAACAAAGTGTTGTGAAAATCATAGATTGATGGCATTAAATTTTTTTTTTTTTTTTTTGGTTTTTCAAGACAGGGTTTCTCTGTGTAGCCCTGGCTCTCCTGGAACTCACTCTGTAGACCAGACTGGCCTCGAACTCAGAAATCCACCTGCTTCTGCCTCCCAAGTGCTGGGATTAAAGGCATACGCCACCACTGCCCGCCGATGGCATTAAATTTTAGTGGCAACATTTTTTTAAAAAATACAAGGTGTATATATATTTCATATCTCTACAGAGTTGAAATGTCTTCCATTCATCGATCAGTACAATGGAAATATTATGTATGAGTTGCAAGAACCACTTTAGAAAGCATTCATTTACATAAGCATCTTTATAATTCTTTTTGTTTGAAAAACATTCGTTGTTTTGTACTTAAACCCTTAAGTACATTATGGGAAACTTCATGCTCTTAGCAGTCAGTTGACAATACTCTTTAGACACCACTCTCATTTGTCTTCAGTGGTTGTAAACTTGAACTTGTAAGTTAAGTGACTTATGTTAAACTCTTCAAGCAGAAAAGATGGAATCAAATTTTACCATCATCAGGTAGTTCTTAGACTTGAAGTAAAGATCATATGAGATGGGAAATAGTGCATATATATTTGGGAAAACACAAGGAAAGAAGCAAAAGTATACTTTTCTCAAGACATATTTAGACAGAGAATATATACAGTTTGGTGAGAGAGATATTATACTTCTAGCATCATTGGAAGGAAAAGGAAGCTATACAATTGCAAATCTTTGTAAACTCAGTGGTCCTAGGCAAATGATATTTATTTATTTATTTATTTATTTATTTATTTATTTATTTATTTATTATTCACTTTACACCTTGATTGCTGTCCCTGCTCCAGGTCCTCCTTCACATAGTCCCTCCCTATTCCCCCTTCCCTCCTCTATCCCCCTTCCCTTTCTCCTCTGATAGTGAAGCCCCCTCCCCTATCCTCCCACCCTGGCACATCAAGTGCCTGCCAGGGCTAGGCACTCCTTCTCTGACTGAGGCTAGACAAGAAAGCCAAGTTATGGGAATTTATTTTACAGACAGGCTTTGGGACCCATATGAAAACCAAGCTGCACATCTGCTACATATGTGGGAAGGCCTGGGTTCAGCCTGGGTATGCTCTTTGGTTGGTGATTCAGTCTCTGAGAGTCCCCAAGGGTACAGAATATTGACTCTTGGTCTTCCTGTGGAGTTTCTATCTCCTTCAGGAGCCTCAATCCTTCCCCAACTCTTCTATAAGAGTCTCCAGTCTCCATCCAATGTTTTCCTTTGGGCATTTGCATCGGTCTGAGTCAGCTGCTGCATGGAGCCTCTCAGAGAACAGACATACTGGACTCTTGTCTTTAAGCATAACAGAGTATCATTAAAAGTGTCAGGGATTGGTATTTGCCCATAGGATGGGTTTCAAGTTGGGCCGGTTATTGGTTGGCCATTCTCTCAGTCTCTGTTCCATCCCTGGTCCCTATATTTCTTGAAGGCAGGATAAATTTTAGTTGAAAAATTTTGTGGGTGCGTTAGTGTTTCTATTGCTCCACTGGGCTTCTTGCCTGGCTACAGCAGGGGGTCTTTTCAGGTTCCATATCCTCACTGCAGTGAGTCTCAGCTAAGGTCATGCCAAAGATTCTTAGGAGCCACCCATCCCCCACACACACCTCTACTCCTACCAGCTGCAGATTTCCATTCATCTTCATGTCCATCTGGCCATCTCCCTTTCTCTCTGCACACCAGATCGAAAACCACCCCCATTCCCCTGCCATCTCCTCTCTCACCCAGTTCTCTCCATCCATCTGCCTCCTGTGGCTATTTTATTCCACCCGTCTAAGTGAGATTCAAGCACCCTGGCTTGGACCTTCCTTCTTGTTTAGCTTCTTTGAGTCTGTGGAATATAGAATCAGTGTCCTGTATCTTATGGCTACTATTCACTTATAAGTGACTATATACTGTGAATGTCCTTTTGGCATTGGGTTACATCACTCAGGATGATCTTCTTAAGTTCCATCCATTTGCTTGCAAAATTCATGCTGAGTTTTAAGCTTTAGATATGTATGTTTCAATACAAAGAACCACAGAGATTAGGTAGTTTCTAAGGGACCACAAAAAAAGATGAGATCTTACATGGGAAGGAAACAAAATACAGTATTATAAAGAGAAAAAGGGAAAGCTAGAATAGATGGATAAAGTCAGGAGGAGGATGAGAGAAAGTGATTAACACTAAAGGCCTTTTGAAAAGCCATAAGGAAACCTGCTACCTACATATAAGTATATGTGTGTATGTGTATACACATATATTCATATATGTAGAAACATATATATGAAGTTTCTTATATTACATGTAAGAATTTAAATGGAGTCATAGTATAGTTGGGGAGACAATGTTCCAACAAGACATCCTATGCCACCAAGTAAAACCTCCAGTGCCAGGAATGGGTTACATCTTGTTGTGTCATTGGACTAACAAGTGGCTTCATAACCCCCCCCCCCATACATCATAGGCTATTGCCAAAGCTACTTATTACCCTCCACAATCTAACAATAAGGCCCCAAATATCACTTATACCATAAAACCTGGAGGAATTGAGCTGAGGCCCAAGTAGAACCTTTACCTATGCTACTTAACATTCATTATGCTAGAAGGTACTTTGTACACTACCAGAGAAGAAAATCCATCATCAATAACACCCATCTATAAATACTGTAACCTAAAATAGTTGCCATCTATAAAATGAACTAGTGTACTATTAGAACAAAAGTTATGGGAATAATCAACTTCTTTCTAAAATCAGATTTAAAGCCTATTCATAAGACGCAAACCATACATTAACACTGCTAAAGTTGTCGAGAACCAAAGACTAGATATGCTATGGATCCTAGATGACAACTCACTACTACTATTCTGCTAAAGGAACATGCAATAAGTAACTCCTAATGAAATAGTGCTATACCCACAGATGACTGCCTTGATTAAGGTTCCACAAAAAAGCTTTTTCTTGCAGTGAATGGTGATTAACTCAGAGACCCACAATTTGACAATGTTCAGAGAGTGAGAGACTTTGAAGCACAAACACCTAAATGGGATGTCTTTATCAAATACTTCCCTTCAAGGTTCAATGTTCTATACTAAAAAAGCAGAAAAATATTAAGATGTCAGATTGTAGGTAACTCCAAGGGAGCAGCATCTTCTAGACACAACAGTACTAATACACATATGAACATAGAGGACACTGTGATAGCATGCACAAGACCTGCACAAGTTCAATACAGAAAAAAATATCCTAGCACGGAAGACACTAAGTGCCAACCTTAACAAATAAACCATTTGCAATTTATATCCACTGGGAAAGAAAAAAATCAATTTTCTCCAATGGAATGAATATATCATTATAAATGAATATATCACATTTCAGGGCAGGTCACATATCCAGGAGAAGGCAACACAAAATGGACTATATACAGATTTTTTTTTCATTCTTTAATCTTTTTTTACAGTCCAGACTTTATCTCCCTCCTAGTCCACCCTCTGACTATTCCACATCCCATACCTCCTCCCCTGATCTCCAAGAGGATGTCCCCACACCGACCCTTCCACCCATCAGACCTCCCTGCTCCCTGGGGCCTCAAGTGTCTTGAAGATTAGATGCATCTTCTCTGACTGAGTCCAGACCCGGCAGTCCTCTGTTGTATATGTGTTGGGAGACTCATATCAGCTGGTGATCATTTTATGTGCTTTTTCTTTATTTTTGCCATTTGTTTTTAATAAGTTTTCTTTATGTCTTTTCAGTTTTGTTTGTTCTGATTTCTTTTTAGAGAGAGAGATCATGAAGTTGAGTGAGAAGAGAGGTAGAGAAGATATTAATAGAGTTGATAAGATGAAAATATATGATCAAATATATTATTTGAAAAAATAAGTGTTGTATGCAGGGTATTGCCTATGTCTTTTGGTAAAATACTTGCAGTGTTAATGAGGATCCTCTTATGTAAGTGGTGATGTCAGAATGCCAACAAGAAATCAACTTGCCCAACTCTATTTCATACCACTATTTCAAATAGGGTTTCAGTCAAACCAGTTCCAGTGACATAAAATTAACAGGACAGACACATGATGCATCAGTTCTCATCACAACAAAATCACCTTTGCAATGGCTACTATTACCTTTGAGTATATTTAACAATTTAGAAAGGAATATGCATACTGACAGTACATTGATTTGTCTTTCATTTTCACAGAATTTCTATTAAGAACTTGACAGATAGACCTGGAGGAAAATGTTCCTATGACACAAGAAATTAGCAACACGATTGCTGGGAATAAGTGAATGAACCAAGTAATTTCATAAAAAATAATATGGATGCAAATGTTTGCCCAAATTTTAAGACAACTAGTATTAATATCTTCTTTCTCATCCTGGTTCCTTTTCAGTTTTCTGAAATGTTTCTGCATTTTCCAGATACTCACAGTCATACTATCTTTGCCATTCTCTATAGTTCTTAACCAAGCTCTGTTCTCAGGGCATAAGGAGTTCTACTCTAGTTATTTACAGCCACCACAATAAACTTGACAAGTATCCTGGAAATCATCATCTTTTGCATACATGTCTACAATAGGCTACAATAATTTCTGTTTTCATTTCTCAATTCCTTTTACTTGCAACAGCTACAAGTAACCTAAAAAAATGACCAGACCAATACCCTTTATATACTTTAATAATTTATTGTTCCTCAATAAATTTATTTTAGGTCAACTACAAGATGGGCAAGATTTGGTATATAGCTCTGCCTTCCTCTTTTTCTTTTATTTAAAACTATTATTATTCCAGTTTTGGGTGAAAATTGCTTGTCTGCTACTGCACCTGTAGCTTCCCTACATTGACTCACCTTCCTAGACTGCGTGTGATGCCCTCCAGACTTTCTGCAAGTAGAGAGTTGGCAGGCATCCATCCACTCTTTCAACTTTGTAGTGTTCTTGAAATGAAAAGCTAATAGTGGGGATTTGCTCATTTGGTCCATGTGTTTCTTTTCCAATTTTCTTTGTCATAATCCTGAGTAGTATTTTCCTGCATATTCAGATTTCTTCGGTGGATCATTCTGAAAGAGGAGGTAGAAGCTTTAGAAAATCAATTTCCCCCAGGCATTAGTCATCAAATGGGTAATGAAAGCAAGTTATGAAGCTCACATCCTCATGACCATACATCTTCTTCCTCTGCTGCTTTCTATTTTTTCTGAGCTCACATGAAGAGAAGCCAAGTGTTCTATAAGTTGACAGCAGAATGCTTGCACTGGGCCATTGTTCTCTCCACAATCTTCCTTATTTCTGACTGTGCATGTTGTTCAGGCTTTTATTTTGTCCCTAAAATCACTTCCAGTTTCACATCACCTCTAATGTTTCCTTTCAAAGTTTTCCTTTCTCTCTCACAGAAGCAGGGCATGTGCTTGTGGATCTCTCAGTAGAGTCTAACTTATCGTGTAGCTAATGTGTTTAGTTTTGCAATGGCTGGCATAATACTCATATTTTTCGCCATTCTAAAAATCTCATTGAGGTCAAGGATGACTATTTTGTTTAATACTCAATATTGGCACATACTATCTTTCTCATTGCCCATGAATATTTGTCAGATCAACAAAACTAATTCCCAAATAATAATTAAAATGGTAAAAATTCAATTTGATCTTACTCCTTACACATCTGCACACTATATAAAGCCAATTAAATGGCAGAATTCAAAACTTAGAAAGAACTTTGAATGACTTTATATTCACCAAATATTTTATACTTCTTACTTTTTCTACTTAGCATAGCTCCCCCCACACTCATCATTTTCTATTCTACTCAACGTTAATAATTAAATATGAAGAATGCCAAAGGAGAACTCTATGAAGCACTTCATCAATTGATTCATAAAATATTTGCTAAGTGCCTATCTTACATTTGGACAAATTGCTCACCTTCTGACAGTGAGATTTATTTCTTTACAAGTGAATATAATGACCCTATCACATGATAACTGCTGAGATTAAATGAGATGCATTTGTGGATTGGAGTGTATGCCTGTACTCATTCTAAACTCTCAGTGTTATTTCTTTCATGCTTAATCTAACTAACTATTTTGTTGATCTTTGAAATAACCAGTCAACAAAGTGATTATCTTTCAACATCTCTCCTTTATACATCAAACTCTTATAAACATTTAAGGAATTTTTCTTCTGTCATTCAGAAATTATCAAGGACACTAAGGATAAAATGGTCTTCTATGTCCTTCACTCTATGTTCTGAAGGATCCATGGCACAATCTCAAATGTTATAACATATACCATAGGAGCAGGGGCTACTAATCAGGAGGAGAACCTTGGGCCCAGTGAACCACTTTGATTTTTGCTATCACCTTGGTTAACATATTGGTCTGGAATTTCAAGGATTTGCAAGTAAAATAGCTCATGCAGTTAAATAAAAATCAAAATCGACAAACTAAAAGAAGAAATGCGTTAAATTTAAATACTTAAGCAGTAGATTAATAGATAAGAAATGGAATTTACTGACATATGGTTTTCTAATGTTTTTCTTTCTCTTTGACATAGTATGTCTTCACATTTTGAGATATTCCATTTCATACCATGTCATTCCATTAGAATGACATTGACTCTAGACACTGCTTATTCAGTTTCTGCAACCATTTCTCTTTCCCTCTCACATAATATTACTCAGGGATCTCCCCTTTTTCTTAGTACTTTTCTCTGGTTTTCACTTTCCCTATGTCTTTCCTTGACAAGGAAATTTACTCATTAATGTCTTGCCTTAACTTTTGTATATTTTACCCAGTGTTCATAGCCAAGAATTCTAGTTCCTTCTAGTCATTAAAAACAAGGAAGAAAAAAGAACATTCTTTTTCCAAATAAAAAGAATGTAAATAGTTACAATAGATGAATTAATGTAAAATTTCCATTACTTTCTATTTCTTTTATTTGAATCTCATCTACCATAATTTAGTATATGCCTGTATTTCTACCTCTCCTTCTTTAAATGTTTTAAGTACATGTTTTGGTTCACTTGCTCCCTTTGCACAGGAAGTGTAAAGGTATTTGGGAAAAGAAAGAAATATATAGGTAGACTAATGGGCAAATAGATGCACATATTTAGAGTTTATTATGCATATGTATGCATGCATTATTGGTGTCTTCTCGCCCAAAATCTAGCTGTGTTGTCATTATGAACTCAAGTAACTGAGTTCTACTAATTTTTTTTTATTAATAGAATCACCCTGTTTGGGCCTCAATCTAAACATTTGAGTTTAAGCAAATTTGTATTTCAATACTACTTTGCTCAAAGACTGTAAGTACAATAAATTCATAGGACCATAACCTCCAAACTGGCCATGTAGAGGAGATAGAAAGGACCAGATTAGTTTTTCCTGCCTGCTAGTGGAACATGCTTTCCACCACAACCCACGTCTCTGATTGTGCTTCAAGACATCCTTAAGCAATTATTTTTCTATAGTCACATTTATTCTACCCAACATTTACCCAAATCAATACATTTTAATTGAAACTAATGGCAGTTATCTTAAACTAACAGATTTTTCACTGGCCTAAGAACATTAAATCAATAGATTTCTCAAAATTGCAATATCTTATGTAAAACAATGCATTTTCATTTTCTCCAGGACATATTTTATTCTACTTTAATCTGCCAAGTTAAAGAGTCAGAGGGAAGTAGTAGATTCCTTTCTTTCATAGTGGCCCTAAAATCTTGAATGAAAAAATATATTAATCATCCAGATATATGAATTCGATTTCATTAAGTTTAATGTAACCGACATTTATTGAGCACCTACTGTTTGTAAGATACAGTGTTTGACATTCTAGAGTGTACAAAGTGATTAAGATAGAGTTCTTATCCATAGAAGCTCATAATTTATTGGTGAGTACTTCCTTGGACAGAATTAATTATAGCAAGACAAATAGCTGGGGAATTACAATGGAGGAAGATATTAACTGTGATGGAAGGATTCAGGAGAAGATATAAAGAAGGTGGCATGCAAGAACATCTTTAAAGGATGAAGAGCTATAATGGGAAGAACATGATAGACAGACTGAATAAATAGCACAATATATTAGTTAAATAAAACTAGATATATAGACAACACACCTGTTATACTTAGTCCCTTAACTAAATGGACATTAATTTTTAAAAGATCACAGTGGCTGTTAATCATCAGAAATTAATTGCTCTTACCTTCACACAGATAAAGTAAAGGGTCATTCTGTGGTAGGAGAGTAAGGTATAGAGTAGCACATAGAGAGGCATCAAAATGGTTCAGAAACGAACTGAAAACTTTGCCCTTCTTCTAATGCTGGTAAACAATATAGCATGTGCAGAATAAGGGCATGTGTATGCTAGAAAGTGCCCCAACCCATGTGGCAGGGAAGCCATTGGGCTTCTAGACTTTTAAAGCCCTTTGAACCACTGACCTGCTCCAAAGTGTTTTTTTCTTAACAAATAGTCTTTGTTTCTATGACATTCCACAGGTCTATGCTTCAGTTATAAAACAGAATGATCTAAAAGGGGATTCCTTCAGGCTTTTGAAATGTCTGAGGTTTCCAATATAGCTCTATTAATCATGATTTAAAGAAGTTGGGAAATAGTATTGGATGCTACTTATATCCTCATCAGTAGAATGGAAAATAAAATATCTTTCTCGGGGTGGTTATTGGAAGACCAAAATTGTCATAATCATCATCATCATCATTATGCTCAGAAGAAAATATACATGCATAACTTATATGAATTAAAGAATCCTTAGTATGTTGATAATGTATCCAGCAGTTATGGAATAATAATTATTAATAGCATTATATTTATATATATAATATAAATTTTCCAAACATATTCTACATACATATGCATCTCCCCTCTCCCCTTTGGATTTTCTTCTCTTGGGAATTTGGCATTTGAATAGCCTTCTCTATCATCTTTTATCCTGCATGTAAGCAGTTTTATCCTGATGTGAGTAGACTATTTAAGTTGCTCTGTTTTTTGGGCTTTTTTTTTTTTTTTTTTTGAGAAAGCACACCTGTTCTACATTGAACAAAGCTGCCAAATGTATGACTAATTGAACGCATGAGTTTGCACACAAGTGCACCAGCATTTACAGCAGGTGGGGACATTCAAAAATGACATTAACTGTTAACTTGAAAATATCCTCAACAATTAGTTGACTTTTAATGTGTGGTCATGGTTACCTCTTTGCGATTCAGTTAAATACACAAAATAATTCTTTTGATTACATAAATTTTACTTATGACTTTATTTTGTGATTATGATTCTTTAAATGACCAAATTTTGCAACATTGTGACTCAGCCTTTCTCCCCAAAGGGCAATTGCATTGTTTTTTATATTGGTTATTAAGTATATATGTATTAATTTATAATTACTCACATTCTGAAAAAATGGGGATCTTTTTAATGTGCAACACATGCCCAATGAATTTCCTGATAATATCCATACTTTCAGAAATAGAACCATAGTTTTACTTTCTTCTATATGGTTGATTAAACAGGTTTGACTAGAAAAGATATTACTTAAAAAATGTAGGTTTTGTAAAAGCAGGAATTAGGCTATGTTAATTTTTACAATGGTTATGGTGACGACATTGGGTTTTTAAGTCTTAGGAAACAGATGGTGTTGAGACTCTGAGGGAACACTTAAAAATTCCACCAAACCAGGGGCCTATTGTTTTGATTCCTTTATGTTAATCTATAATTATAAGCATGAATTACAGGATAAAGGTTTTAGAATTTTCAGCATATAAAAATCTCTGTTGATATTTTGCATACATGTGGAAGTTCTGTGCTACGTCAGAACTCTGAACTTCTACACTATAGTGCTATGTCTCTACTCTCACTCCTACTGGTGATTAGAAGATTGGAAAATTGCTTGTTAACAGCTGCAGTTTTTTTCTCCAACTGTTGTGTAACAGTTCCTCCAAGATAAAACTATTTTACTTGGAGCTGCTTACGCATGGAGGTAAACAACTAAAACAGAGCTTTGGGAACTCCCTCAAACTGACCAGATTCATTAGACCCCTCCCTTCCAGATTAAACAATAAAAGTCTAAGTAAAGTCCTTCTCAGAGGAAGCAAGTACAAGTAAGACTCTCAGACAAGCCGAGATGGAAAGACCCTGGAAGCCTTAGCTTCAAAGAAGACAGAAGAGAAAAGCTGCAAAGAAGACTCTCAAACCAGACCAGCTGTCTAGAACCCCAATTCATAACCTGTCTGTTGGGACTCCTTGGAAAACCTTTATGTGCAAAATTACTTATGCTTTAGAAGAGTAGCAAAATTACAACTCTGATGTAATAACAAAAATAATTCTATGGTTGGGGGGTTCACCACAACATGTGGCTCAATATGAAATGTTTGCACCATTAGAAAGGTTGAAAGCCACTGACCTACAAGAAGAAACCCGTCGAACTGCTTGGAAGAGATTTAGACCAACTGAGGCATCTGGAAATGGCAAAATCCAAACATTGAGTGGGATTGCATGACAGACTAAAGTACGGCTACTATCATAGGTGAGTAGAAAGTGTGTTTCATCTTATTAGGAAAAGTTTTGTCACATAACACCTACACAATAAGAAATAATAACTTCTAGGTTATAATTTTGTCAAAAACAAACATAAGCAAGCATAAACAAAAATATAAAGCAAGATTTAATATGTTGATTATTACTCTGGATTAGAATGTGCCATGTATTTATGGATGCATGGTAAGATTTATGTATTATACAGAAACACTGGTGGGGTATTTTCTGGGTTTTGGTTTTGTTTGTTTGTTTCTTTAAATCCAGCTTGTGGTGTCCAAAACATACTTTTCTGCATTTTAAAGAGTACATCTAACCATTTATTTCTTGAAAGCTCCTGCAAGATCTTAAATTGAAGTATTATAGTCTTAATGAAGATGCGCAAAACAAAACATTCCACAGTCATACTCTGGGTGAAACAATGATGCTTGGAAGAACAAAACTTGAGACTGTGGAGTGTCCTGGGGAACGTTCTGAGGTTGTGTAGAAAAAAACATGCTCTTCTCTTTGCAAAGCTAAATCTCAGTGTTCAGAGCAGAACTCATCTTGGAGACTGGCAATGTCTCAAAGAAAAAATTTTGCAACTGTTTCCTGGTGAATAATTGATGGACTACAAAATCAATCAATGTGGAAATAAAAGAGTTCTTAGGAAATATGACTTGTATGTTTTGAAGGTTAGGGGCTTCCATGAGCCTAGAGGAGTCTGGCGATTGATTACTGCCTCAAATTTTTTGACTAACAAAGGCATGATTTTGACAAGAAGATAAAAGAATTCAGCAATGTAATACAGCTTGCAAGGATACATGACAACTTTCTACATCATCCTCTTTTCTTCTAACCTTGAGTGGGGACTATTATACAATAGGGCATTCTTGATTCCAAAGAGTCTGATGTTTATAGAAGAAGCAGGTAAGCTTGGCAGCCAGGACTCAAGATCAACAGACTACATAGACCATGGGAGAGGTGCGGGGTGCTGGTAATTAGGTATATGGCCCTCATAATAGATAGAAAGGACCAAGCCAGCCTGACATAAGGGAAACTTACTCCAACTAGCAAGAGTCCCTTTCTCTGCTTTTCCCTCCTTCCAGATAATACAGGATGGCTTGGAAAGGATCTGGTATTAGAATGAGATGATTTTTAAAGGGTAGCCCTTCCAAACCTCAGAGTTCTGTGAACCATGGCTAACATGAAATATAATATATATTGTTTTATTTTTCCCTCTGTGTGATTTTGGAGAAATGGAGTCTACTGTAGTTTCAGTGACTAATCCTAAACCTCTAAAGCTGGTGGATTGTGATTCTGAGATTCATACTTTTAGTCTAGATCTAGAGTCTGTAATTCTTAAATTCCAGTACAAATTGTTGTCTAGCCTGAATTTTTCATAATCAAAATCTATATAAATGTTTAACAAAAGAGATAACTTCGACTAGGTTCGAAGACACAATTTAGAAAACAAAGAATAAAAGCACTTCGTGGTTTTTATTTAGCAAATTAAAAGTATTTGATAAACTCTTAAAACTTACATTAAAAGCATGAGTAAATGTGTACATGATATATAGCTTATTAAATACTGAAAGCTCATAAAGCATCTAATAAAATTTTATGAGAATACAATGCTTGCAAATACTGTAATGGAAACCATCTCTAGAATGCATGTGAAATCCTTTGCAAATATTAGTGATAAGTAATGGTAATCATTGAAATTATAGATCATAATAAACAAAATTTATCTTCATTCCTTAGCTTACTGAGAACTTTCCTTTTGGTGAAAAAAATCAGAATAAACATAGATGCGTCCTCTTAAGACAGCCTCTGCTCATTCTTTATATTTATGTCATTACAGTGGAGATGAGAGATGCTTGATCACAGGGGATATTTAATATTAGATTGAAGAAAATATTAAAAAGTACAGCAGACTGGCTCAAACAAGTCTGTACTGGCACTGGGGAGGGTGCTAGTGACATGCTAGGCCCTCTCCATATCTAATTTTGATAATATGATTGATGATGTGATTTTTCATAACTGGTGGAAAGAAACAACATCAAAACTAATCACATTATGCTGGCATTTGGAAGTCTAAATAAAAGGTATGTGAACTCATTACAGGAAGATTCTTTTTTTCATTTGAAATTTAAATTTGCCAGCCCATCCATAGTTGTCTGAGAAACTTGTGAATTTGTTTGTAGATGAAAATGACCAGAGTTGAATAATCAGCCTCCACTGATTACTGTTTATAACAGGCAGCCCAGGGACTTCCTGGAAGCCACAGTTCTGTATTTACAAATCTCAAAAATAGGGCAGATGATGTGACATCCTTGTTCTGTGTAACCATCTTTCTCCATTCCTTCAAAGTAACAAATTACTCCCCTCCCCCAAATGCCAAGGGAACTTCTCCTTATGAATTTAACTTCATAGATGACTCAGTTTCTCCTTTAAAATGAGTATGTTTAGAAATATTAAAGTGAGAGAAGAATATGTGTTTACTTTGTAGTGTTTCCATCACCCATTCCTGGGTGTGCAGCAGCCCCTACAAAAGAGAAAATTAACTTACCTATAAAACATGAACTCAAACATCTGGAGATATCTATCATTTTTCCACCATGCAGCACTGAAGCTCCACAGTTGTGTACCCCCCACACTTAAGCTATCAAGAAATTTAGACCATTTAGAATGTTACAAATGTATAAGCTATCCCCATTAAGTTAGATGGGCAATTTATGGAAGATATAATAAACAGAGGGAAATCTTGCATGTTTGTTCAATACAGAATAGGTAATTGAAGTACAGGATCTGAAGTAAAGCCATAAACAATAATTAGATTGTGAAAATGTGGAGAGTTGACCGTGACCCACATCATAATACAGCCGAGCATCAGCACAGACAGAGGCCGGCTTGCCATCAGAAGCGGATTATAACGGGAGCACATGCTTAAGAAACATCTGGAGAAACTGTGATAATATCTCAAGAAAACTCTTCTAAAGAAGGGAAATTTCCAGGCTGGGGCTTACAGTCTGCATTTGTGGAAGAGCATATGATTACATAGATGTTATTATGTGCATCTGGAGGAGAGTTAGTCTGACGTCTCTGTGAGCCACTGCACTGAGTTAATTGCATTGAAAATGCATCTCACTGCTTAGTATATCTTGCATCGCTGAGCATTTGCAAGCTAATTCTCTTTAAGGTTGCTAGACTATGGGGTTACTTGTGTGTAGTTAACAGAAAAAGATTCTGTCTTAAGGAAATCTACAAGTTATTGAGCAGCTCAAAGGTGTGAAACTGACAAAGCCCAGGATGCAGGAGTATCCTGGACAATGTATCACCACTGCAACTCAATAGCTGCCCCAGCACTCACATTAAAAATAAATAAAATAAAAAAGACTCAATATATCCAGAGAAAATATCTGGCTGGCCGATGGTGAATTATGTTGTACTGGAATAAGTACAACATGTTGGAGTCCGGTTGTACTGCAGTAAGGAGAAATAGGATGTACACCTTGGGACTTTCCACAGGAATCATGTGTTTTCATTGTCTAAAGAATAAAGATGATACCAATGGACATGGCAAAATGGACTGGGAAAAGCCCTCGAGGCTTCAGTGCTATAAAAAAAAATACAGGCAACTAAAAAATGCTGAGAATGGGAGAAATGGTCTTCTCTAAGGAAAAGCACACTCATTGTTTATCTGATACCAAATGGTCAGCTCTGAAATCATACATACAAATGACAATATAGAGACCAAGCAGACTATATTAATATATATGTATATATATGTATATATATATACGTACACATACATACACACATACATACTGCATATCCTCTGGATATCTTACTGAATTCATCCATTAGGTTATATTATCCAGATTTTAGTTATATTCACCAATGTATTCTGACATAGGGAGTCCCAACTGTGTAATCACAACACTCTTATCATTTATTTATACATTTACTCGATCATGAATTCTTTAGTTTCAAGCACCTATTCTTAAATTGTTTGTAGTCATACATTGGTGAATATATCACAGGACCCATTTTTTTTTCTTTTTTCTTTTGATACTTTGTTTACATTTCAAATGTTTTTCCCTTTCCAGGTCTTCCCTTCGGAAACCCCTATCCCATCCCCCCTCCCCATTTTGTCATGGCAACATTATTTAATAATCCTATGCTGGCTTATATCCACTATTGCTATTATGGATAATCAAACACTAGGGCACTAAATTATGTGGAAGTTGTGTTTCTCAAAGTACTAGTAATGAAAGTCTATGTTTTTCAAGAGCAATGCAGTAGTATTCATATGTAGTTCATACTTCTGAAATATACCCAAGATCATACACACACACACACACACACACACACATATATACTAAAACAATTAGAAGCCAATGCACTGACAGAAATTAACTATGAGCTTGGGTGTCACAGTACCAGTGAACATCCATAAAAGATTCTAACTATGCGACCTGTGCATGTGCTACTAACATCACATTGTCTAACACATGTGCTCAGATTACATGGAGAGAAGCACAAAACACTAAGACATGACCAGAACAACCTAGGAAGTTCATAGCTTCTGAGGAAGAAGAGGAGGCAGAATAGAGGCGGTGGCAGGAGAGAAAAGTGGGATAGGAGAAGAAGGCTATTCACTTCCCTCCAGATGTTGTCATTGTTTAATATGGATTGTGTGAATAGATTTTTGCACTGCATTCAAAAGCTGTACCTTTGGTTCTGAAGGCTCCCACCCAGCCAATCAAAATGGAAAAGCTGTGTAACTGCTTTGAGTTAAACATGGAAGTTCTCAAGTTCCTCTATCAATGACTCAGATGGAAAAACAGGAAACATTTAGCTTTCTAATTGGGAGTAGAGTAAAAAAAATCAGAGAGGAGGAACTTCTGGGTAGTAAACTAGGACTACAAGATAAAATCAGCCAGTTGCTTTCCTGAGAAAAGATCATACCACAGCTGGAATCATTTCACTGCCAAATACTGTCTACTTCACTAAGTCATAGCATGTTCTATTGACACCTTTTATGAAATAAAGACAAATTTAATAAACTCATTTATTGCATGCTACTAATAAATGTTCTCTTCTGCACAGCTTTACTATAAAATGAAGATAATGGTATAACTGTTTTACATGGGAGTGGTTCAGACATTATAGACATAGAATAACATCTACATATCACTACTATATTATAATTTTCAAAGTTTATTTCTGATAATTTTACAATAGAACCTTTTTCAAACAAAAACACTAGCAAATCAATGACAAATTAAAAATTATTTACAATTCCCATACCTGACCTCCACACTAATTTTATCTTATGTTATATTCAATTCTGTTCTTCAAACAATACTCTTTTTTCCTTTTTTTTAAAAATTGGATATTTTCTTTATTTACATTTTAAATGTTATCCCCTTTCCCGGTTTCCTCACCCAAAATCCCCTTTCCCCTCCTCCCCCTGCTTTTTTGAGGGTGCTCCCCCACCCACCCACCCACTCCAGCCTCCCCGCCCTGGCATTCCCATATGCTGAGCCTTCACAGGACCAAGGGCCTCTCCTCCCATTGATGTCTGACAAGGCCTTACTCTGCTACATATGCAGCTGGAGCCATGGGTCCTTCCATGTGTACTCTTTGGTTGGTGGTTTAGTCCCTGGGAGCTCTGGGGGTTTGGGTTAGTAGATATTGTTGTTCTTCCTATGGGGTTGCAAACCGCTTCAGCTCCACCAGTCCTTTCTCTAACTTCTCCATTGGGGACCCTGTGTTCAGTCCAATGAATGGCTGTAGGTATCCACCTCTGTATTTGTCAAACTCTGGCAGAGTCTCTCAGGAGACAGATGTATCAGGCTCCTGTCATCAAGCATGTCTTGGCATCCACAAAACTGTCTGGATTTGGTGACTGTATATGGGATGAATTCCCAGGTGGGGCAGTCTCTGCATGGCTTTTCCTTCAGTTTCTGCTCCACATTTTGTCTCCAGATTTTCTTCCTTGAGGATTTTGTTCCCCCTTCTAAGGACTGAAGTATTCACACTTTGATCTTCCTTCTTCTTGAGCTTCTTGTGGTCTGTGAATTATATCTTGGATATTCCAAGCTTTTGAGCTAATATCCACTTATCGGTGAGCGCATACCATGTGCGTTCTTTTGTGACTAGGTTACCTCACTCAGGATGTTTTCTAATTCCATCCATTTGCCTAAGAATTTCATGTAGTCATTGTTTTTAATAGCTGAGTAGTACTGCATAGTATAAATGTACCACAATTTTTTCATCCATTTCTCTGTTGAAAGACATCTGGGTTCTTTCCAGCTTCTGACTATTATGAATAAGGTTGCTGTGAATAAATTGGAACATTTGTCCTTGTTATATGTTGGAGCAACTTTTGGATATATCCCAGGAGTGATATAGTTGGGTCATCAGGTAGTACTATATCCAATTTTTTGAGGAACCGCCAGAAGGATTTCCAGAATGGCTGTACCAGCTTGCACTCCCACCAGCAATGGAGGAGTGTTCCTCTTTCTCCACATCCTCACCAGCATCTGCTGTCTCCTGAGTTTGTGATCTTAGTCATTCTGACTGGTGTGAGGTGGAATCTCAGGGTTGTTTTGATTTGCATTTCCTTGATGACTAAGGATCTTGACCATTTCTTTAGGCGTTTCTCAGCCATTCGGTATTCCTTAGTTGAAAATTCTTTGTTTAGCTTTGTACCCCATTTTTAATAGGGTTATTTATTTCTCTGTAGTCTAACTTCTTGAGTTCTTTATATATATTTGATATTAGCCCTCTATTGGATGTAGGATTGGTAAAGATCTTTTCCCAATCTGTTGGTTGCTGTTTTGTCCTATTGACAGTGTCCTTTGCCTTCCAGAAGCTTTTGCAATTTTATGAGGTCCCATTTGTCAATTGTTGATCTCAGAGCACAAGCCATTGGTGTTCTGTTCAGGAACTTGCCCCTGTTCCCATGTGTTTGAGGCTCTTCACCACATTCTCTTCTATTAGTTTTAGTGTATCTTGTTTTATGTGGAGGTCCTTGATTCATTTGGACTTGAGCTTTGTACCAGGAGATAAGTATGGATCAATGGGCATTCCTCTACATGCTAACCACCAGTTGAACCAGCACCATTTGTTGAAATGCTGTATTTTTTCCACTGGATGGGTTTAGCTCCTTTGTCAAAGACAGGTGACCACATGTGTGTGGGTTCATTTCTGGGTCCTCAATTCTATTCCATTGACCTACCTGCATGTCATTAGACCAATACCATGAAGTTTTAATCACTACTGCTCTTAGTACAGCTTGAGGTCAGGGATGCTGATTTCCCCAGAAGTTCTTTTATTGTTGAGAATAGTTTTTGCTATCCAGGATTTTTGTTATTCCAAATGAATTTGCAAATTGCTCTTTCTAAGTCTATGAAGAATTGAGTAGGAATTTTGATGGGAATTGCATTGAATCTGTAGATTGCTTTTGGCAGGATGGCCATTTTTACTATATTAATCCTGCCAATCCATGAGCATGGGAGATCTTTCCATCTTCTGAGATCTTTGATTTCTTTCTTCAGAGACTTGAAGTTCTTTTCATACAAATAATTTTAATTTTTTTCTTACAATAATTGGGCCTGTGTATCATTCCTACTTCTCATAGTAATAATTTCCTATGCCAAAATGGGATCAAAACACAATGGCAGAACTCTAAGCAGCAAGCCCGTTGTTAACATAACTGTTACAAAGTTTGACTATATTGGTTTCATGAATAAGTCCCTTATAGTCACACACACACACACACACACACACACACACACACACACACACAAAGAAATTATCTGAAGCTTTTTAGCTCAGCAAGAATCAATGCTTAAGCCATATCTGAATTCCAGTAAATTCAGAGTTAGTGAGGTCTGCGGTAATTAGGTTGATTGTACCCTGGGCTATTGATAAAACTGTAATGATGCAGATTAGACCGAGGCTACTGCTACTGAAGTTAGACTCACTGTTCCTTCCACAAAGGTGGAGGAGAACACGTTCTTTACACTATTGTGTGGAACAAGGTTCACCTGTGGCATGACCTGCTAGAGGACATCAGCATTTTTGAGTAAGTACCAGCATGTTTTCCTCTTCTCTCTGCAGCCCTCTTTTTGTTTAAATGGATCAGTTTTCCTTTCTTTGGCTCTTTAGCTTTTGTCCATTAGAGTTTCCCTGAAGACTATTTTGTCAAACAAAGCAAAACACTTCAGAAAAGGCTGTGGGTTCTCTGCAGAGTTATAGCCAGTGTTTTGTTTATGTATAGCCAACACTTACTGTGTTAGCACTCCCCAAAGGAAAATCGAGAGAGATATCAGAAAAATGTTTTCGGTAATTGCTACTTGGTTTGATCTCCTGGTATTTCATGGTGTTTTATGCAGCATTAATGGCATCACCAGAGAGTCTACAGATACAAAAGAACATCTAAGTAAAGGCGCGTGTTAAATGTAAGGGAGTTATTACAAACCTCAGAGGGGACTGGCTGAGTGCATATTTAAACAATACTTTTAGAGATACGTGACAACTACTTCTCTTCTTAAGTTTTTATCCAATTTAAAGTCTCTCTCTCTCTCTCTCTCTCTCTCTCTCTCTCTGTGTGTGTGTGTGTGTGTGTGTGTGTATGTGTGCACATGTGTACGTGTAAGCATGTGTGTGGTATCTCTGTGTTTTTGTTTGGTGTCTCTGTGTGTGTGTGTGTGTGTGTGTGTGTGTGTGTGTGTGTGTGAGCATGTGGGTATAGTGTATGTATGTGTGACAATATGTGTGAGCATATGTGTTTGTGTTGTGACTGTGTGTGTGTGTGTGTGTGTGTGTGTGTGTGTGTATACAAGTACTTCTCTATCAGGCATACAGAAATTTCTAATCAAGTTGTATTTTTTCCTTTTATGACATATCAGTCAATTAATTTTCAGTATCTTTTTAATACGTGTTTGTAATTTATGTAAATTTTGGAGCTACTGAGAAGCCTTTTAACTTCATTTAATTTGGCCTGAAAATTGTTATTTGGAGTCTCTAAAGGTTGATTACTTCCACTCGTGAATATTTGGGGATGAGAGACAGAGAGAAGGTCATGAACAAGTTTGTTTCACTTAGCACCTTGGCTAGCTCACTAAATTCAGCTGCTCTATGGTCCAACTCATCTCCAAGGCCAGAAATCTAGCCTTTCCCAATGGATAAAAAACAGCCTTACTCATTTAATGAGGATATAGGCACTGCAACATACATTGTATTTTTACTCTGTACTAGATTTTGCTGCATCTTAATCTTAGATGCACAAATTATATATCTCTAGGCAGTTGGAGCAGCAGGTAAACTCTACATGGAAATGATCTCTAGTAGTTCTAGAATGAAGCCAAGTATAAGAATCAGTCTATAGAATTCTAAGATAGTCACAGAGAGTGGCCTCACTGAAAACAGATACACATATAAAATGCACAATTCACAGTCTACAATTGAATTCAATACTTATGAAATCTGTTTGACTCATTTTTTATTACTCGGTAAACCTCTCTCAATCTGTTTTCTTTGCCACTATAGGCTCTATCTTACATTATTGCCATAATAATGGAAAGAGTAGAGATGTTGAAATCTAGTACATGGTTTGTTGCTTTACATATTTGGCAAAAGGAAGTCTAGATTTCTGACCCACCCCAAAAGAAAGAAAAGAAGGGAATGTGTCTAATCGGAGCCTATACATTCCTCAACACACTTAACTGAATGGAATTTGGAGTTCATTGGAGAATATCAAAAAGTCTGAGTACCTGTAGTGGCCATCCCTTAGCTATGATCTTAGTTTATATATTTATATCACTCACACTCTAGGAGGTTACAGAACATGTGTAAAATCAGAAAGTAATATGGTAAATGAAATGGAGATAGCTTATCTTAGAAGGACTAGGCACTGTGCTAGAATTCTATTGTATATTGCTAGTATCAGCAGTGTTAGCTAATACTTAAAGCGTGCTAACAAAATGCTTGGTAATGTCTCAAGATACTCATTGTAAGCTAGGAAAACTCCTCTATGGTACATATCTCATTATATATACTTTGAAAATATGAGAAGACAGAGGTACTAATGCATTAAAATTTAGCCATTTTATCAACTGGCAGTAATATACCACTAGTAGATAACCACACCATACTAGGAACCTACAATTTTAAGTTCATATATGAATAATCAATTACTGCCTATACTCAGTATTTTAGCAAAACATTAATTTATATCCCTTTCTCTCTATATAAATAAACATATCCACATTCACACACATGTATATTAATGATCATAGTATTTGCATGGCTTAAAAGTGTGAAAAATGGAGTTATGATTTTCTGTCAAAAATATAATTCTGTTTTAGGTTGAGGTTTAAAAGTGGCATAAAGGAATTTCTCTCTAACTACATTGGCTATGGAGCTGTGTGTTCAGTTCTACTTGGTTTTATTTTATTTTTTAAGAAATTAATTTCTTCATATTTCAGTTTCTTTATCTAAAAGTGATCTCAGCAGTTCCTTGCCATTGATTTTTCTGAGATAAGCTTGTGAGTCTAAAGTGTAGAATAAGAAGGGACATAGAAAGCAATATGAATGCTATTTAATATGACCATTTACTTCACATGAAGAGCAAAACTCTAAAGGTAGAATTCGTAGGGACATATTTTAACTTGCTAAGAAAAACATTTTTAAAAGTTTGTCCAAAGACAGAGGTGGAAGAAAGGTGTCCCAGTTAACAGAGGATTTCCTACGAACTTGAGGTAGGTATAGAATATGAAAGACCAGTTCATTTATTCGATTACTGTCAAATTAGTTTGCTAAAAACTGACTTTTAATGTAGAGATTCTATACTGTCTTATAATCTTTATCAGCTATGTGGATACAAGCTGGATTAAAGAATGAGAAAACAAAACTAAAAAGTGGAGGTAGTAGAAAGTGGCAAAGATTTAAGTTGATGATTTGACCCTCTAACATGGGAGCTTAGAATAGTTTCTGAAGTGTTTTGAACATTGTGGAGAGAAGTGATAGAGAGAAGGAGAGAGAGAAAGTAATGCCAGGATGCAATGTTTGAGTAAAAAGCACGTAGAGTCTTTGAAGTATGATGGGTAAAGGCTGAGTGCAACCTGAGAAAGGACCAGTAAAGAAAGTCATGCAGACTGAACTGCAAGGAGACTCAGATTGTGAACTGGGAAAATACTGGTTTGATAGAAGGTTTGGGTTTACAGATGAGGAAAGCTCAGATGGGAAGGAGTTAGTTTTGAAGAGAAGCTGGTGTTTGAATAAATCTCTTGCTCTAACTGTGGTTTTCTTGTGGGGCTTTGCAATCAAAACTCTACAAAGAGAATATGGGTGAAGTAAATAAAATCCCAAACTTCACAGTTCATCTCCTACTACAATACAATAGAGGCCACCATTCTTAAAATGTGTCATCTTTTATTTATTAGCACCATGAAACATCCTGGAAGTGAATTATGCGATCAATGTTAATGCTAATCAAAGTTATCAACGTCGAGTGTTCTCTTCTCCACATGGTGTGGCCCTTGCTGCTCCCATGATGCCAATTGCATGATTTGTACATAGCCCTAATTTGCTGATTATGCTGATCTTTTCAGCTATTTTGAGATCTTACCCCCTTGCTATTTTTGGGTATAGTTCAGCATTGATACCAGGAAAATGCCACTAAGAAGAGAACTGGCATTCAAAATAAAATCCAGCTAGAAAGAATTTGGAACTTGAAATATGTGAATCCTTTTATGATCAAAGTTAGTACTCTTTATATCTTTAATAATTTCATCAAATGTGTGTGTGTGTGTGTGTGTGTGTGTGTGTGTGTGTGTGTGTGTGTATGCTCACATTATTGTTCTGTGAAATTTTGATTGGACAACCACAGAAAATGGCTTTCTATAATAAATATACCTTGTCTAATTCCATTCAGTCTTAGTAACTGAGAATGAATATGCACATGGTCGTTAATATAAATACATAATATCCTACTTTTTCCTTTTTATTATTTATTTATTTATTCTTTTTTATACACTCCAGATTTTATTCTCCTTCCTGTCCACCTCCGACTATTCCACATCTCATACCTCCTCCCTGCCCCCTGTCTCCACGAGGATGTCCTACCCCCCCACCTGACCTCCAAAATCCATGGGGTCTCCAGTCTCTTGAGGGTTAGGCGCATCTTCTCTGTCTGAACCCAGACCTGGCAGTTCTCTGCTGTATATGTGTTGGGGGCCTCATATCAGCAGGTGTATGCTGCCTGGTTGGTGGTCCAGTGTTTGAAAGCTCTCGGGAGTCCAGGTTAATTGGGACTGCTGGTCATCCTACAGGGTCGCCCTCTTCCTCAGTTTCTTCCAGCTTTTCCCTAATTCAACTACAGAGGTCAGCAGCTTCTGTCCATTGCTTGGATGCAAATATCTGCATCTGACACTTGCAGCTGCTTCTTGGGTCTTTCAGAGGGCAGTTATGATAAGTCCCTTTTTGTGAACACTCCATAGCCTCAGTAATAGTGTCAGGTCTTGGGGCATTCCCTTGAGTTGGATCCCACTTTGGGCCTGTCACTGGACCTTCTTTTCCTCAGCCTCCTCTCCATTTCCATCCCTGCAGTTCTTTCAGACCGGAACAATTATGGGTCAGAGGTTTGACTGTGGGGTAGCAACCACATCCATCCCTCACTCGATGCCCTGTCTTTCTGCTGGAGGTGTTCCACATCCCATACCTCCTCCCTGCCACCTTGTCTCCATGAGGATGCCCCTGCACGCACTAGACCTCTAAACTCCCTGGGGCCTCTACAAGTTCCTTCTCCTTCCTGTAAGTCATTTCATGTAGGGTCCCTTCCATTGAGTCCTGAGAGTCTCTCACATCCCAGGTCTCTGATACATTCTGGAGGGACTCCCAACCTCCTACCTCCCGAGGTTGCCTGTTTCCATTATTTCTGCTGGCCCTCAGTGCTTCAGTCTTTTTCCCCCTCCCAATACCAGATTATGTTCCCCTCTTCCCTGCCCTGTCCCCTACTATTACTTAAGTAGATGGAAGAACTGGAATCAGTATATAAGATGCTGAACTAGAAGGAAAAATGAGGCAGGTAATTGGTACAGAATTTTACTGCATCAAAGCAGAAGTGTGTCTACATGCCCCTCTTAGGCACTGAAGTGGAACAACAAATCAAAACTGTCAAAGTTTGTTGTGTTTGACCTTTGATACAACATTTTTATCTTATTTTTGAGATTAATGACAATATCACTTAATATATTACTTCCTTTTCTTCCTTCCCTCCAAACTCACACACAATTCCCTATCAAGTTTATGGCATCCTTTTCACTAATTATTTTGCATACATGTATGTATACATATAAGCATATATACAACATATTCCTAAGTAGAACCTGCTTAGCCTGTATAATGCTTCATATAGGCATGTTGTCAGGGCTGACTAGTTGGCACCAAACAAGCAGTTGATATGCTCTTTCCTAGGGAGGGACAGCCACTCTCAGCTTTCCTCAGGTGGATATGGAATACTAGTCAGCTGTAAAAAAAAATTAGTGAAATTATGACCCTTTCAGGTAAATGGATGGGACCAGAAAAGATATTAAGGGAGGTAACTGTGAAAGCTATTCTTCCTGTCCTTGACTGCACGTGGAATTAGTTAAACCCCAAGTAGGTGGATATGTCTGTGAGGGATTTTTCCCTAATTAAAACTTTTGAAGTGGGAAGACCAATTTTGAATAGAGATCTTTGAGGTGGGAAGAACTGTATGTCAGATCTTTTGAGTTACAAAGATCCACCTTTAATATAGACCACATCTTCTACTGGCAGCATATATAAAGAATATAAAAGGGGAAAATTTGCTCACTTTGTCTGCTTTTTCTTACTGGCAAGCCCATTTTTTCCACTGGAATTTGAGCCTACTTCTTTGAGATTCAAACATATATTGAAAACTACCTAAGATACCCAGCCTTGGGAATTAAAACAACTGGATAACTCAATCTTCCATTGATATAGATAGATAAATAGATAGATAGATAGATAGATAGATAGATAGATAGATAGATAGATAGATAAATGTTAAAATTTAAAATATGAGAATGGTTAAATTTAACAAAGCTTACTTATGTAAGAAAGGCAGTATAATAGACCAATTAATGCAAAATTACTTCTCTCACAGAACACAGTGAACTATTTTACAACTAGAAAGACAGGAGATATCCTGATTGGAAATGTTCAGCATTTACTTTATTTAAGTACAGTCTTAACAATCTTCAGTGTGCTCCTGGCTGAGGTTGAGTTACTGTTGTTGGATCAGACTATGTTTTGTGGTCACGATAAAACATTTCAAGATTGGTTATAATGTCAAAGTAGGGTAGACAGTACTATGAACAGAAGACTCATTGAACAAAACATTATCAGCCAGATATGAAGACAAACTTACCAATTAAACATGTATCTAAGGTGTTTATGAGGATGGAACAACTTGGCAAATGGCAACCCTTTGCTGCAGTGCTTAGCAGGGCACACAGAGCTCAATCCCAGTTCCAACTTTCTTTGCTACTTGTTCTCTTACTTCCTCACTTTTAACCTTCCTGATGATATGGCTTTTATAAGACAAAGATTCATATTGGGTTGGGAGATTAAATGATGCTATAGCCTAGATACTGTAACATTTCATCTCAACCCACACCGTACCCTCAAAGTATATTGTAAAAACTAACTTGTTGGGTCCAAAACATTCTAATACATAGCTATGATGTATTCAAATCACATATCTAGTTGAAATTTTTAAAATTAATTCATGATAATGCATAGAGTTGGTCAAATATTTAAAGTAAGAACTACAGTTCAAGTGTTTGGAATCTTAAGTTGCTTTTTAAAGTAGTTTTCACGTTCAGTTTTAATTATCTCCCGCCGGTCTGTGCTGGAAAATAGAATCCACTGGGTTATTTTGGAGTTTCTTTGCTTGCAAGAACACAAGGTAGAAATTCATAGAAGACACTGTAATAGAAAAATATAGTGTAACAAATATCAAATCACAAAATTGAAAATCTCATCAAATCAGATTCTGCGTGACTCATATCCATTTTCAAGGCTCTCCAGAATCTTCCACAGTCTTCTACGTGCTGGTGGGAGATTCCAGTTATAAAGTCTTCTTCATGTGCTGCCACCTTGGATTACTTCTGGCCATGGCAGGCATCATAACTGAAAGTTTTACATTCACTACCTTTCACAGGGTTTTACTAGCTCTTATGATAGAGCAGTCATGTTTTTCCCTAAGTACACAATAGTCAAACATCTTAATACCTTGAGAAAGTTATTAAAAGCACTGCTGCTTTAGTCTATTAGTAAGAGCAAAATGAGTCTGAAAACTACTTATAAGTATTATAAATAAATACTCTGAATTCGCCATGCTAATACAACAGAGACAGTGCATTATAGGAGAATGAATGAATGAATGAGTGAATACTGGTTGCTTTATAATCTCCTAATTGTGTTCAGTATTTCTACTATGTAGATGAGATGTAGACTCACAGAGCATGTCAATGATAGCAACATTCTATTTTTCCTCTCATAGTATAATTTTCTGTCTTGAAACAATCCATGAAGATGGTATTCCTTTTCTAAGATCTTTATGATAATGAGATTTAGAAAAAGCCTTTAGCCTATTCTTGAGGAGGGAAGTACCTTCTCTCCATTCCAGCTATTTCTCCTGAGCTTTCTAGAGCAGGGGTATGGGACTAAGCTTTAAGGTGAGCATCAGGCACATCTTTGAAGATGCAAATCTGACCCAGTGTCCATATTGTCTGCTGCTAGTTGCTGTTACTGGATGTTTTACTCAGGTTCTATAGAGCTTTATCTTCTTGGCTTGGTTGGAATCCTGAGCCTATCTTGGTTCTGTGGTGCTATGGATGCCTCCAGGGACAGGTTTATATTTACTGGACTATTCCTGGTCATTATCACAATGGGCCATCTTCCATTATGAAGCCACATCCATATCTGCAGGCAGAGCACTTCTGCAAATTAATGTTTCCAGCTAGGCAACAAACTGGTTTCATTACTCCATGTCAAGCCATCCCATCTGTTGGACCTTCTATGCTCTGAATCTCAGTGTTGTACAGGTCCAGAATATTACCATGGATCACACTCCCAGGTTTCATCAACCCCAGATTTCTATGCCCACAAAAGAACTTCTCAGGACCATAAAAAGAAACTCATTCATGCTCTGCTCCCTTTATCCTTTACTTATGGGATCTCTTTTCCATTGAGAAGGTCAGGAGACATCCCATCTACTTTTTCTTTCAATTCTTAGTACCCTTCCCAAATTGTAGGGCTCAGAACATCAGCCTTCCATTCTCTCTTACTGCCTGATAATGACTTTTGCCTTCTGAGATTTTTGTTTTTCTATGGATTCCCTAAACCTGACAAATAGGTTTTTGTTATAGGTAGGATAAAGAAAGAGAAATAAGTATGTAAGTAATGAATATGTATGGATTCAAATTTTATATATTATTTTCATTGCCTATTTTACAGATATGGCTTTATTGATATAAGAGGAGAGACAGATTTATAAGTTGCCTCATGAAATATTCTGTTGAAGGGAGGTAGTAAGAACATCCATGGTCCCATATAAAATAAGGGAAGCTTAACTCATTTGTGATGTTGTCAGTTGAATTCTATTCTAAGTGTAATATATACACTGTAGTCCCATAAGTTAGACATCATTTTCATTAGAGATGAGATAGGATAAAAATAAAGAATGTATTCAAGGCCAAACAACTTAGTAGAAATAAGAAGGAGGGTTTAAATTGTATAATAATTTATTTGAAAAACCCAGCAAACACAAAGGCAAAGTACACAATTAATAACTACTGGGAGTAGAAAGGGAAATAGTAAGAATAGCTGCATATAAAATAATGAGAGGGGGTGAAGATTAAGGAGAAGAAGGAAGGATGTTGAATAAAAACTAAGTAAGCCAGAAAAATTTCATGCTGCCACACAAATTTCATAATACTCTACACTAATTTCACAAAAAGAAATAAAACAGTCAACTCATATAAAAATAAGGAAGGTTAAGTGTGTGTGTGTATGTGTTCCCTTGTAATGTATGTCTGTGTGTATATACTCCCCATTGTGTTTGACTACTCTAGGAGACCAAAAAGTGGCATAGCATATTCTGGAGCTAGAGTCTCAGGAAGTTGTGAGACACACAGCACGGTGGCTAGTAGCCAAGTTCAGGTCCTCTGGAAGATCTGCAAATGCTCTTAACTGCTGATTCATCTCTCAAATCCATGAAGGTTTTGGCTGTTGTTCTTGTTTTGTTTGTGCTGTTGTTTGCTTGTTAACTACAAACTCTCAGAAGAGCAACACTTCTAAGGGAGTTAGATGTAGCTGCTACAATAATCACAAGGAATATGTGAGAGCAGTTAAAGGAGAGATGAAAGTTTCAAAGACGGGACAGCTCTTCAGCTCCATCTCTGCCTGTGGCCCAGTACAATACTTAGCATTTATTCTTGAAACCATATATAATGAGAGCTTTAACAAAACAGAATTACACTTAGAAAAGGACAATCTATTTATATCAGTAATAGTCTGCAGTGTAATTCAGTTCTTAATGTATCTGAATGTGTTCAAACTGGAAAAGGGAAATCCAAAGAAAATTATAGTAATCACCCAAGCTGTAGTTAAACAGTGAAGAGGCAGGAATCGGGCTTGCTCTATATCCTGGTGCTATGTATCTCCAAAACCCCCAGAGGGATACACATATTTACAATTCATTGGTGGATATAACAAAAGGGATGTGTAACTGAATGAAAGGTTACATGTCTTGAAGTAAGACTCTTGTTATAAAGCACATAAGATATGAGGTCACATGATAAAATTACTTTTATTCATACCTTATTGAGAAAGATGCAAACAAATTTATATTCCCTGGAAGAGGAATTAAACTTGGATTCAGTTTCCTTGAGAGGTTATGTCTTATATGTGACCCAATTTGGAAGGAGGAATTTCAGTCTGGGAATTACATGGAGTCTGACTTCAATTTTATATGATAGCAGATCTAATAGTAGATGGGTTAGAATGTGACCTAAAAGATTATAATTATCTACACAATAGTGTTAGGTGAATCCTAATGTTCCAGATGTGGTTGGCCTAACTTTTGATTCATTGATATATTCATATATATTTATATTAAAAGACTACTTTCTTACATCCTTTCCTGCTTTTCAATAAAGGAATCACCTTTTTCCTCCAACGTCATTTTTCTGTGTAGCCTATATTTCCCACAGGTATGAAGCACAACAGTGACTGATATAAAATTTCAGTAAGTACATAAAATGACTATAATTTGTTGTATTTGAATGACAAATCAAACAGAAAAATATAATTTTAATCATCTTTCATTCATTCTATTTATGTTTATAAAGAAGAAATTCTCCATTTCATTCTATCTTTAGCAAATTTCAATTCTTATCTTCCTGTGATTTTCTAGGAAACTTTCTCAAATACACTATCAGTTTTTTATTGTATATTTATGTAGCTATTATAATAATTTGTAATATATTATAATGTTTAATTTACATTTTATAATTTATGATCATAATATACTTTTTATATAATTTACAGTATATAATTTACATTATCAATGTAAATCTTCTATTTGACATAAATCATTTAACCAAAAGAAAATGGATCATGTGAGGTAATAGTAAGCAATAACAACAAACTGTGTAGAGCACAAGTGTTGGAATGACAGCTAGACATGGGAAGAACTGATTGGTGCTCACGTGTTCATTCTCTGTCTGTTCTAATTATATTGTCTTTCTTCCCTCCTCACTCTCAATAATTTCTTACTCACGATCAAGATGCCCTGTAACTCTCTCTTTTAGACAGCATGTCCTCTTATATTTAGTTTTTACTTGAACCTACTTCTCTAGGTTACAAATTCTCTTTTTAAAAAGCAATATACCTTGAATAGCTATTTTTCTAAGTGGTGATATATACATAGTCAATAGATTATTAAGAATTTGTGGGAAAACATTTTACTAAACAGGTATAGTTCCTAACATACAGATAAGTTTAGTTCTCAAATCTCAGTAAAGAAGATTCTCTTCCAAGGAGAAAGAGACCATTACACAACTGGTCAAAATTCACAGATCATGCTGTGTTTGGCCCCAGTGGATACATCTACAACACAGCTGCTACACTTGATTCAGGAAGCATTGTGAACAAGGGAGAAGAAAGGTTTTAAAAGCCAGAGGAACAAGAAGTCGGCTCCAATATTGTGGAGCAAACATGCTACAACCATGATACCTCAATAACAAGACTGATTAAATAAGACATGAACATGGATGGTGTCTATAGATATGTTACATAGAAGGAAGAAATATCAAAGGGACCATGACTGTATAAAACACTGCATATGACTAATAACTACTGAGAGAGGAAGCAGGAACATTCCCTAGGGAGGAGCCCCCATTTGGATATCTGATATCAAGTTCTCAGCCATAAAATCATATATAACAGCAACACTAAATATCATGAGGTTGTATTTGTATGTGTGTGTGTGTGTGTGTGTGTGTGTGTGTAACAAAACCAAAAAGAAAAATTATCTATAAAGAGTGAAGGATATGGCGTGAGAGGGTTTGGAGGAAGAGGAGAGGAGAGTGAAATGTATAATTATATTTTAATTTAAAGAACTTCAAAAAATTTTTAATTATAAAAGTACTTTTGACAGATGAGTGAATTGTCAGTGAGCACAAACATGTTTTGCTTACTCTGTTCTAGCACTTAAACTATTTTCCTTCTCATTCACTATCTATTTCTTCCTTAGTTACCTCCATAAAGTAGAATCTGCATTATAATATTTGTCTTTCACTGCTGGAATACATTTTAAATTTAAATATTTTTTTTAAATGCACACATAAACATATTAGGCATCATGACGGTATTTGTAAAATGCACCAGGGTTCATCTCTCCATTCTCCTTTCCTTCCCTGTGTCTCTGCATCCCATTCCCACCCCAGTCTTTACTTCAGTCTTTTCCACATTACATTACATGTGCCCTTTTAGCCTCTCTTCCCTGTCATTCGTGACACCTCTTCTTTCTCTTGGTGTCTCTTCTAGTTTTATAAACCTTATCCATGTGACCCTGCTTACTTTAACTGTCAACTAGACAGAGCCTGAAATCATCTAAGAACAGAATCTGAAATGATGGATTGCTCAGATCAGATTGGCCTTGGATTATACCTATAGAAGACTCTTGATTGTTAATGAATGGAATTGGCCCATCACATTGTGGTTAGTGATATTCCCTGAGCACATAGTCCTGGACTGTAAAATGAAGCTAGCTGTGCATGAGACTAAGTGAGCTGGCAAGCAGTATGTCTCCATGATTTCTGCTTCAAATTCCTGCTTGTGTTTCTCCCCTGACTTCCCACATTTGGGAGTGCAAGAAATAACAAAAAACAAAAAACAAACAAACAAACAAAAAAAACCCAACTCTTTCTTCCCCTAAGTTACTTTTAGTCAGAGGGCTTTATCACAGTAACAGAAAAGAAACGAAAATGCCACTTTTATGCTCATTTTCTCTGATATGATTTGTTGTTCTGTTTGGTTTTTTAAGACAGGCTTTCTCTTTGTAGCCTTGGCTTTCCTGAAACTTGCTCTGTAGACCAGGCTGGCCTCAAAGTCACTGACATCCATCTGCCTCTGCCTCCTGCATGCTGGGATTAAAGGTGTGCACCACCACTGCCAAGCACTGTAAAATGGTTTTAGGTTTCTAAAATATTGCAGTTTTCTATGTCAGTTTCATGATTCAAATTGTATTTTTTTGAAGGCCGGACACTATATCAAAGTTCCTTGACATAATGCAACATGTTACAGAAAATTTAACACTTCATGAGTGAATTCTGCTTGGAAACTATACACAGATAAAATGACCACTCATAGGAATGCTAAATAGGTTATGATGCTTGATAATTTTAATATGAGGATTAAACAGGTATTAAATGATTTTTTTAAGCTTTAGTTGCCATGCAACTCAGAACTTGTATTTGTTTATAAAATGAATGCTATTGCAAATAAAACTAAGCAAAAGGTAGCACCCAAAGTTTGGGGAGCTAGTTTTGGTTCTTCTGCAAACTTCAGGAGTGATAGAGTATTCATTGAGTTTATGCCTAATATACACAATGCTACTTTCCCTATGTTCGAAAAGCCAGAGTTTTCCACAACTCTACCATGTCTAACAGGTTTCCTGTTGCATCCTTGAGCTCAGAGTTTGAGTACTTATTCTATTATGAATCTTTCTAAAGTTTGACAACTTTTTTATTTTATACTTTCACTTTTTATTGAAAAGTGGACTACCTTCTAAAATACCACTGACTCTCATCTTTCTCTCTACGAAATTGTGTTTTTAATCCTCATTCCCAACTAGGCTCTGGGATCCTAAATATATCTAAGGCAACAAAACCATCAGAAGTCTAGCAGCTAATCTAACAGAGTTCTTGTCCCCAAAGTAACATATTGTCCCAAATTTCTTGTATCAGATGTGGCAATCCATCTTTAAATAAATGTGTTTTGTGACTTTAGAGCTTTTCCTTTCTTTTCTCAGACTTGGCCTGTTTTATTTCACCTTATATGATCTGAGATAAGCATGAGAGCCTATTTCTCATGGGAAACAATTCAAGAGTAGGGACAACACAGCAACATCTGTAAAGCACTAGGAGGAAAAAACACTGTCAACTTGGATTTTTATATCCAGTGAAATGTGGTTTTACAAACAAAGGCATGATCTCTGCTCATAGCACCAACATGGAAGGAGCCTGGAGAGCATTATTCTCATCCTTAGGAAGATAAAACAATCTAAGACACTGAAAGTCAACAACTTTTCTTAGAGCTATCAGAGGTCTGAAGTGACAATGGAATGCCACCCCCAATGGGAGAAACAGAGAAACAGGTGACATAGCTCAAACACCAAATCTATAAAGGAAGCTGTTTAAGCTGTAGAATCCTACAACACTTCAAAGTGATCTGAAGATCTGAAACAAACTGGCTGTGGGTGGCTGTGAACAGCTCCTCTCTCCCTGCCCAGCCATCAACACCATCTCAGGAATTAATCATCAATAACCCGGGTACCTGGGAACTCCCAGAGACTGTGCCACCAACCAAAGAGCATACATAGGCTGATTGGAGGACCCAGACACATATGTAGCAGAGGACTGACTTGTCTGGTCTCAGTGGGAGAGGATGTACCTAATCCTGTAGAGAAGTGATACTCCCAAGGAGGAAGCAACCTGTCAAAAGTTAAGGAATGGGGGGTGGCATGAAAAACTATGGGAGGGGGTATTGGGAGGGGGCAACATTTGGGATATAAAAAAATAAATTTATTAATTAAAACAAAAGAAACCATTTTGAGCTCTCAAGTTGATGATCTAAGAAACATTTCCTGTCATTTCAAGCAGGAGAAGATGCAAACAACCTTATGAAACACTTCTTGAACACTTACCATAACATAGGTGTCATCTTTGAGGATGACTATATCACAAGCTGTAGACTTTCCTGCTGGATAAAAATATTAACCATCGGCCTGGTCCACCAGGGGTCCATAGCCAAGGAGCGCCAGGAGAAAGCTACCTTCCCCAGAGCATGGAAAAGCCGTGAGTGGGGTTAACTCGAGCACCACTGCTCACCGAGACCCACCCAGAACCGGCGGAATATGGGCCCTGAGGAAAACTCGGGGACAGGAAACATTTGAACCTTCTGATTTCCATCTGTGGGTGGAGACTTCTTCCTGGGCCACCAGGGGTCCATAGCCAAGGAACACCAGGAGAAGACTACCCTCCCAGGAGCACAGAAAAGCCATATGTTGGGTTAGGGCGAGCACCACTGCTCACCAGGACATGCCTGGAACCCTCGGGTCACAGGGACTGAGGTAAAGTCAGGGACAGGAACTTTCCGATTTCTATCTGTGCCTGGGTACCTCAGCCTGGGCCGCGGGGCTCCAGGGGAGAGCTGGTATCCCAGGAGTGCTGACACACCTTTGAGCACAGGCAGGGCCACTGATTCTGTTCAAGCTCACTGGATCAAGAGGGACCCTTGCAGAGCCATCAGGACATAGGAGCCAAGGGACAGCTGAAGACAGGATCCTTCTGGTTTCTGTCTGTACCCCAGAGCTGACCCTGTGCCACAGCTCTCTAGGCCCAAGTACCTATCAGAGAGAGTTGGTCTTCAAGGAGTATTGACACAGAGGCCTGCAGGAGGGGCAAGCCACAACCAGACAGAGTAAGACCAGCTAGCATCAGAGTTAACAAGATGTCAAAAGGCAAGGGTAAGAACATAAGGAATAGAAACCAAGGCTACTTGGCATCATCAGAACACAGCTCTCCCACCACAGCAAGACCTGGATACCCCAACACACCAGAAAAGCAAGACTCAGATTTAAAATCATTTCTCATGTTGATGATAGAAGACTTTAAGAAAGAAATTAAAACCCTTAAAGAAATACAAGAGAACAGAGATAAACAACTAGAAGCCCTTAAAGAGGAAACACAAAAATCCATTAAAGAATTGCAGGAAAACTCAATCAAACAGGCGGAATTACAGGAAAACACAATCAAACAGACAAATGAAATGCAAAAAACTATCCAGGAGCTAAAAATAGAAATAGAAGCAATAAGGAAATCACAAAGGGAGACAACCCTGGAGTTAGAAAACCTAGGAAAGAAAGCAGGAGTCATTGATGTAAGCATCACCAACAGAATACAAGAGATAGAAGAGAGAATCTCAGGAGCAGAAGATACCATAGATAACATCGACACAACAGTAAAAGAAAATGTAAAATGCAAAAAGATTCTAACCCAAAACATCCATGAACTCCTGGACACAATGAGAAGACAGAACCTAAGGATAATAGGTATAGAAGAGAGTGAAGATTCCCAACTTAAAGGACCAGTAAATATCTTCAACAAAATTAGAGAAGAAAACTTCACTAACCTAAAGAAAGAAATGAACATAAATATACAAGAAGCTTACAGAACTCCAAACAGATTGGACCAGAAAAGAAATTCGTCCTGTCACATTATAGTGAAAACACCAAATACACAAAACAAGGAAAGAATATTAAGAGCAGTAAGGGAAAAAGATCAAGTAACATATAATGGCAGACCTATCAGAATTATACCTGACTTCTCACCAGAGACTAGGAAAGCTAGAAGATCCTGGGTAGATCTCATATAGATCCTAAGAGAACATAGCTGCCAACCCAGGCTGCTGTACCCAACAAAACTCTCAATAACCATAGACGGTGAAACCAAAATATTCTATGACAAAACCAAACTTACATAATATGTTTCCACAAACCCTGCCCTACAAAGGATAATGGATGGTAAATGTCAACTAAAAGAGGGAAACTACACCCTAAAAAAAGCAAGAAAGTAATCTTTCAACAAACTCAAAAGAAGATAGCCACATAAAAGTAAAAATAATATTGACAATGACAGGAATCAACATTCACGATTCCTTAATATCTCTTAACATCAATGGACTCAATTCCCCAATAAAAAGACATAGACTGACAGACTGGATCCATAAAGAGGACCCAGCATTTTGCTGCATTCAAGAAACATATCTTCCTGATAAAGACAAACACTACCTCAGTATAAAGGGCTGGAAAACAATTTTCCAGGCAAATGGCCCCAAGAAACAGGCTGGAGTAGCCATTTTAATATCAGATAAAATCGACTTTCTCCCAAAAGTCATCAAAAAAGATAAGGAAAGACACTTCATACTCATCAAAGGAAAAATCTACCAAGAAGAACTCTCAATCTTAAACATCTATGCTCCAAAGGCAAGGGCACCCACATTCATAAAAGAAACTTTAATAAAGCTCAAAGCACATATTGCGCCTCACACAATAATAGTAGGAGACTTCAACACCCCATTATCTCAATGGACGGATCTTGGAAACACAAACTAAACAGAGACACAATGAAACTAAGAGATGTTATGAACCAAAAAATTTTACAGATATCTATAGAACATTTCTTCCTAAATCAAAAGGATATACCTTCTTCTCAGCACCTCATGGTACCTTCTCCAAAATTGACCATATAATCAGTCACAAAACAAATCTCAGCAGATACAAGAAGATTGAAATAATCCCATGCCTCCTGTCAGATCACTACGGATTAAGGCTGATCTTCAATGGCAACAATAACAACAGAAAAACCACATACACATGAAAGCTGGAGAATTCTCTACTCTATGATAACTTGGTCAAGGAAGAAATGAAGAAAGAAATTAAAGACTTCCTAGAATTTAATGAAAATGAAAATACAACATACCCAAACTTATGGGACACATTGAAAGCAGTGTTAAGAGGAAAACTCATAGCTTTGAGGGCCTCCAAAAAGAAATACGAGAGAGCATACACTAGCAGCTTAGCAGCACACTTGAATGCTCTAGAACAAAAAGAAGCTAATGCACCCAAGAGGAGTAGAAGGCAGGAAATAATCAAACTCAGGGCTGAAATCAATCAAGTGGAAACAAAAATAACTATACAAAGAATCAACAAAACCAAGAGTTGGTTCTTTGAGAAAATCAACAATATAGATAAACCCTTAGCCAGAATAACCAGAGGGCTCAGAGACAGGATCCAAATTTACAAAATTAGAAATGACAAGGGAGACATAACAACAGATTATGAGGAAATTCAAAAAATCATCAGATCCTACTACAAAAGCCTATACTCAACAAAACTGCAAAACCTGGATGAAATGGACAATTTTCTAGACAGGTATCAAATACCAAAGTTAAGTCAGGATCAGATAAACCATCTAAACAGTCCCATAATGCCTAAAGAACTAGATGCAGTCATTAATAGTCTCCAAACCAAAAAAAGCCCAGGACCAGATGGGTTCACCGCAGAATTCTATCAGACCTTCAAAGAAGACCTAATATCAATACTCTTCAATCTATTCCACAACATAGAAACAGAAGGAAAGAACAGGAATTCAAGGGCCATACCTAAACATAGTTAAAGCAATATACAGCAAACCAGTAGCAAACATCAAACTAAGTGGAGAGAAACTTGAAGCAATCCCACTAAAATCAGGGACTAGACAAGGCTGCCCTCTCTCTCCCTATCTATTCAATACAGTAATTGAAGTTCTAGCTAGAGCAATTAGACAACAAAAGGAGGTCAAATGGGTACCCATTTGAAAGGAAGAAATCAAACTATCA